>JAGDQO010000831.1:0-356637 GCA_018342035.1 Solanum appendiculatum
TCTAAAATTCGGGTTAGACCCATTTCCCACTCAATTTGACCCCACAAATAAGAATATGAAGTCGAATTTCCGAAATCATGCACGGATTTTGAGATATATGGAAATTACAATTATAGGTGTTTCCGAAGCACATTTTCGGACATTTTTGGGGTCGTTTCAATATCTCCCCCTTGGGAACATTCGTCCCCGAATGTTAAAGAAACGTACATGAGAGACACAAAAATGGCAATTTCAGCCCACATAAGGATGCAACAATGCACTTACACCTTATTTCAAAACCTCAATATAGTTGTAAAACCACAATGAACTTGTCCACTTAAACATGAATGTATGCAATGACATGGGGGCTGAACTTAAGACCTGAGATTTTATAAAGGGCTTAGATCAATACCTTAGGCTCGAGTGGAGTGGAAAAGATAAGGATATCGCCTTTGCATGTCCGCTTCGGCCTCCCAAGTAGCACTTTCAATTGTTGATTTCTCCAAAGGACTTTAATGGAAGCCACATCTTTGTTTCTCACCTCTTCACTTGTCTATCTAAAATCTGGACCGGAACCTTTTCATAGGTCAAATTATCTTCAACAACACCCACAACATCAAGAGACACAATGGCATTCGGATCACCCACACACTTCCTCAACATAGACACATGAAATACCGGATGAACCAAATCCATCTCGCTAGGCAATTCCAACTCATAAGCTACCTTGTCAATTCTCCTCATCACCTTATAAGGACCCACGTATCTTGGGCTCAACTTGCCCTTCTTACCAAAGCGAACCACACCCTTCATGGGTGTCACTTTCAAATAAACCCAATCACCAACTCGGAATTCAAGAGCCCTTCTCCTCACATCGGCATAGGACTTTTGGCGACTTTGGGCCATCTTCAACCTTTCTCTAATCATCCTAACCTGCTCAAGAGCCTCCATAACTAGGTCTGGTCCTAACAAGGCCACCTCACAAACGCTCAAACCACCAACACGGTGATGGGCTACAAACGCCTGTCCCATTAGAGAAGCCTCAAAAGGAGCCATACCGATGCTAGAATGATAGGCTATTGTTATAGGCAAACCAAATCAATGGAGATGATCATCCCACACTACCTTAAGCTCCAATACAACAAGCCCTAAGCATATCCTCAAGTGTTTGGATAGTCCCTTTCGGCTTGTCCATCCGTTTGCAGGGTGAAAGGCGGCGCTAAGTAAGCTTAACTCTCGTACCTGAGACCCTTTGAAAGAGACCTTCCAAAAGTGTGAAGTAAATTGAGTACCACGGTCCGATATGTTATCGGATAGAGGAATCCCATGCAGACCTTACCTAAGTCATGATATATACCTAGCATAATCTTCCGCCCATATTGTCTTTACAGGTAGAAAATGAGCCGATTTTGTCATCCTACTCACCACCACCCAAATAGAATCAAAAACCTTTTCTAGTCTTGGGTAAACCAACTACAAAATCCATATTAATTTCTTCCCACTTCCAAGTAGGAATCTCTATGTCTTGGGTTAGACCACCCGGCCTTTGATGTTCGGCCTTGACTTGTTGACAACTATGACAACCGGAGACGAATTTTGCAATGTCCTTCTTCATGCCTCTCCACCAATACACATCCCTCAAATCTCTATACATTTTGGTGGAACCGGGGTGGATGGAGTAGGAAGAATTATGAGCCTCCTCAAGAATTTTCCCCCTCAAACCATCAACACAAGGCACACACAACCTACCTTGGTACCTAAGGGCACCATCTCCCCCTTGGGAGAAAACTTCCACCTTGCTCTCTTTCACCAAGGCCTTCAATTCACACAAGGAAGAATCAAGATCTTGTTTTGCTATCACCTCATCAACCAAGGAAGACCTAGCACCATCAACAACGACCACACCACCATTACCAACCTCTTCCACCCTAACCCCCAACCTAGCCAACCGATGTACCTCCCTAGCCCCTTTCCATCAGCCAATAACAGATGAGCTAGGCTAACCCATAGCCACCCTACTCCAAAGCCATCCGCCACCGACATTAGCTTTAACCGGGATGATAATGCACACTCATATCATAATCTTTAAGAAATTCTAGCCACCTTCTTTGTCTCAAGTTGAGATCTTTTTTTGGGTGAAGACATATTGGAGGCTCTTATGATCGGTGAACACATCGACATGTACCCCATACAAATAATGACGCCAAATCTTTAAAGCAAACACCACCGCTGCTAATTCAAGATCATGCGTAGGATAGTTCTTTTCATACACTTTGAGTTGTCTAGAAGCATAGGCTATCACCTTACCATTTTGCATTAGGACACAACCCAAGCCAACTCTAGAAGCATCACAATACACAACAAATCCCTCAAGCCCATCCGGTAGTGACACTATAGGAGCGGACACAAGTTTATCTTTCAAGGTTTGAAAACTCCTTTCGCACTCGTCGGTCCACTCAAACTTAGCCTTCTTTTGTGTCAACTTAGTCATGGGAGAAGCAATAGAAGAAAACCCATTCACAAATCTCCGGTAGTAACATTCGCAAGCCATCAAGAGAAGCTCTAATTCCGACGGGGTCAATGGCCTATGGCCAATTTCTAATCACATCGGTCTTCTTAAGGGTCTTATCCTCATTAATACCATCGCCCCGACCCACTAGCATGACCTAGAAGGCAACCGTCCTCAAGACCAAAATTCACACTTTTCAATTACTTGGCATACAACTTCTCCTCTCTTAATCTTTGCAACAACACCCCTCAAGTGACACTCGTATGTTTTCCTCGCTATGGCGCAATAGATTAAAAATATCAATCAAATGAAGACACAACAAAGGAATCAAAGGTAGGGTTTTAAAGACCCTATTTCATTAGGTCCATGAAAGGTAGCCGGTGCATTGGTCAAACACCAAAGGACATGACAAGCAAATTTCATAACTGTCCATACCTAGTCCGGAAGGCTGTCTTGGGAATATCACCCTCCCTCACCTTCACTTGATGATACCCGGACCGAAGATCAATCTTAGAGAAGTGGCTAGCCCCTTGCAATTGGTCGAACAAGTCATCAATCCTAGGAAGAGGATATTTATTCTTTGACGGTGACCCTATTGAGTTGCCGATAATCAATACACATCCTAAAGGACCCATCTTTCTTCTTCACAAACAACACCGGTGCACCCCATGGTGATTGGCTAGGCCTAATAAAACCCTTCTCCAACAAGCCCCTCAATTGTTCTTTCAACTCCTTTAACTCCGCCGGGGCCATACGGTAAGGGGAATAGAAATGGGTTGAGTATCGGGGAGGAGGTCTATGCCAAAATCTATTTCCCTTTCGGGAGGAACATCGGGAAGGTCATTAGGAAAGACATCAAGGAATTCATTTACGACCGGAACCGACGCTATAAGAAGGGTTTTGGACTCCACATCCCTAACCCTCACGAGGTGATAGAGACACCCCTTAGAGATCAACTTACGGGCTTTAATGCAAGAGATGAATCTACCCTTGACTACCACATTTTGGCTTTCCCACTCAAGAATGGGTTCACTTGGGAACGGGTTCTACAATCAATAGAAGCATAGTATGCATGCAACCAATCCATCCCAAGAACAACATCAAAATCGACCATGTTCAATTCAACAAGATCACAAGGCAATATTTTATGCAAGATGCAAATAGAACAATTTCTATAGACCTTCCTAGCAACAATATATGCACCAATAGGAGTAGACACCTTATATGACTCACGCAACAAGTCGGGCTCAACATGAAACTTTTCGGCAACAAAGGGGGTGACAAAAGAAAGAGAGGCACCCGGATCAATTAGTGCATATACATCCAAGTCAAAGATTTTCAACATACCGATAACGACATCGGGGACTTCATCGACCCCTTGCCTCCCATGCAAAGCATAAAATCGATTGTGCCTTGTGGCACCATCTTGTCGGCCCCCTCTCCCCAAAGGAACCGCATTGGCACCTTGTGGACGGACCTCCTTACCTTTGTTGCGATTTCGGGGACAATCCATTGCCTTGTGCCCCATTTCCCCACAACTGTAGCAAGCACCGGTATTTCTCAAACACGGGCCACCATGGCCCTTACCACACTTCGGACATACATCACTAGGACCCATACCACCAACACCTTGGGCCCTTGGAAAGTCATTGGCAAACCCCCTATGGGGCGCATGAGAAGACCCTTGGCCTTGATGAAATCGGCCTCCCCTTCGACTTTGGAACTTGCCCCCAAAACGGGCCCTCTTGGCCTCATGACCCCTCCTCTTCCTCAACTTCTCCTCCTCCATTTGTTCGGCATAGACCATCAAGCGGGACAAGTCCATGTCACTAATCAACATTGCGGACCGACATTCTTCACTCACTAGGTCGGACACACCCATCACGAATTTATTCATTCTAGACCGTGAGTCGGCAACCAAGTATGGAGCATATCTTGAAAGTTGGTTCAACTTGAGGGCATACTCCCTCACACTCATAGATCCTTGTTTTAAATTCATGAACTCCACCAATTTGGCTTCCCTAAGCTCTAGAGGAAAGAATCGATTAAGGAAAGCCGTTTTGAACTCTTCCCAATGCACCACATAGTTTGCCCCCTTCTCTCTCTTCCATTGGTTGTACCATATTTGGGCCACTCCTTTTAGTTGGTAGGCCGCCAACTCCGCCTTATTTTCTGACCTCACGCCCATGATAGCTAATATCTTGTGGACTTCATCAATGAACTCTTGAGGTTCTTCATCTAACTTAGACCCATAGAATTCTGGGGGATTCATCCGCACGAAGTCTCTCACCCGAGATGCCGGGGTAGGAGCCTGAGGGGCTTGGGTCCCGTGGTTGGCTTGATTAGCCACAGCTTGTGCAAATAAAGTAAGGGCATCCCGAAGATCCCCATTGGTCGGTTGTTCCTCGGGTGCGCGGGCTCGTCTTCCTCTTGTATTAGGCATGATCTAGCATAGCAAAGAACAACCGTTAGGGAAGAACTTAATTCAACTCTACAGCACGACTTAGAACATGGAGAAGGGAAACATTTCCTAAAACGTCTCATAGCCTCCTACTCATAGTTGTGGTGCACAACACAACCATGAATCGGACTCTAATCAACGCGGTGTGTTGGACTCCGAGGATCATTCAACCTAGTGCTCTGATACCAAGTTTGTCACGACCCAAGCCTAGGGCCTAGATGTGACCGGCGAATGGGGAACCCGAAGGAACCCCAAACAAGCCTCATAGCGTATCATTACACATCCTTGGTCGCGGAAGCAATTAAATGACCATAAACGATAAGCATAATCAAGGGGGAAATCGGGACTAAGGGAGCAAAAAAAAGAAATGATACATAAATACCATAGATGAGTCAAGCTCAAGCATAATACACAACTTGTCCAACACCACCTCTAAACATGAGTACTTAGCGGGGGCCAAGACAAACTACCGGGCTCACCCTCATAGTCAAAACATAACTAGAAAGGAAAAGTTTTATACATAGCAAAAGATCATGAGCAACGTCCCCGAAATGGAGGACTCACCAATAACCACTATAGAAAATCGTACTAGCCACGCGGAGGAGGATGGTCAAGCGGTGCTCCGGTCCCTACATGGTGACATCATGTAGGCATAGAGTATGCGTTAGTACATTTGAATGTACTAAGTATATGGGATGCAATGCAATGCTACATTAGATGGACATCATAGGAAAAATGCGTAATCATACCCAATAGATAGCATATTAATGAAATGATATGTATAATGATGCTTACATAAAAATCATATTTAGTGGGACGTAGTACATGTGTGGCGAGTGACCATCAATATAGTATTTCCAAGGCCTACCACCCCTTGGAGAGGCGAAAGAGGTACAAACCCCTCAATATGGTTACACGGGCCTACCACCCCCCGAGCTAGGGACCAAGGTACAAACCCCTCGATATGGTTATACGGGCCTACTACCCCCCGTACTAGGCAACCAAGGTACCAACCCCTCGATACGGTTATACGGGCCTACTACCCCCCGTACTAGGCAACCAAGGTACCAACCTCTCGATACGGTTATACGGGCCTACTACCCCCCGTACTAGGCAACCAAGGTACCAACCCCTCGATACGGTTATACGGGCCTACTACCCCCCCGTACTAGGCTTGGTCGACTCACAACACTTATATAGAGAAAATCATATACATGTGTCCATTTCATCATCATTTCAGTAATTACATAACCATCCGTCTCATAGGACGTACCTTGGACCTTCCCTTTCCTAAGAATTCTATAATGGGCATTTTATCAAACACAAGGTGGGCAATTGTTCATGTAAATGAAATCATGTATTTCAAGAATACTAAGTCCAACCAATTCCAAAATCCATATGAATCAGCCCACCAACAACATACATATATATATCAACCTTCATAATTTGATCATGGAAGCATGTAAACCATAAACATCACATAATAATTCCATTTCATGATAATATGCAAAATGGACCATAATAGGGTGTGTAATAGTAATTCCATAATTCAAGAGTTCATAAATAATCATAAGGACCCATAAACTTGAAGTAGAAATAGAAGATAAATGGTTGGACTTGTGGAAAGGAAGGTTTCCACAATCAAACCCACATACCTCAACTTTGGAGAATCCTTGATGAAGATTGGAATGGAGAATCGAAGTTTGAGATTGAGTCTTGAATCCGGAATTAGAGCTTGAGATGTTTGAATTTGGTTGAAGATCTTGGTGGAATTTTTGGAGAGGGCTTAGAGAGTGTTTTTGGAGTTAAGAAAAATGACTAAGTATGGGACATATCCCCTTTTTATAAAAAAAAACGTCTCCAACCCGCCTAAAAAAAAATAGCTCACTGGAAATTGCAAATCTGCACAGACAGGTTTTACGAAAATGGTCATAACTCCCTCATCCTAACTCGGAATGAGGTGAAACCAAGTGCGTTGGAAAGCTAACTCAAAGAGCTTTAATTTAATAGTTTGCAGCCCTTCCAGTTCCTTGTGTGCTAAGAGATATGCCCCTTTAAAGTTGACCCTCCAAATCGCAATTTTTGCGATTTTTGAATTTTGATACGGTTGCTCTAAAATTCGGGTTAGACCCATTTCCCACTCAATTTGACCCCACAAATAAGAATATGAAGTCGAATTTCCGAAATCATGCACGGATTTTGAGATATATGGAAATTACAATTATAGGTGTTTCCGAAGCACATTTTCGGGCATTTTTGGGGTCGTTTCAAAACACCATCCTCAAGTCTTGCAAGTGATCACTCTTTTTCCTTGATTTCACTATTAAGTTATCAACGTAACATTCAACATTTTTGTGAAAAATGTTATCGAAGATATTTTACATAGCTCTTTGGTATGTTGCTCCAGCGTTCTTCAAGCCAAAAGGCATCACTTTGTAGATATAAATACCCTTAGGATTTTGGAATACGGTCAACTCTTCATCCTTTGGTGACATGCAAATCTGATTATAGCCGAATGAACCATCCATAAAAGACATCACCTCATACCCTATCGGGGATAGGAAGTGGAAATTCATCCTTGGGGCATGCATTATTGAGATCTCTGAAGTTGACACAAACTCGAATTTGCCCATTTTTCTTCCTCACGGGGACAATACTTGAAACCCATGTGGGGTACTTAACTTCACGGATAAAACCAGCCCCAATAAGCTTGTTAACTTCATTTTCGATTACGGGAACCAATTCAGGCCTAAAGCGTCGTTGAGATTTCTTGATAGGACGTGCACCATTTTTTCACAGCGAGATGATGGACTGCTACCTTCGGGTTTAATCCAGGCATTTCTTTGTAAATCCACGCAAAAACATCTTTATACTCTTTAAGCAAGTCAACGTAGGCCCTTTCTTCATCACCTGCTAGTGAAGCATTCACATAAGTGGGCTTTGGATCTTCATCAGTTCCAATGTTGACTTCTTTCAATGCATCAATTGTCGCCTTTACTCCTTCTTCAAGTTCGGGTGGTGCATCCTTAGAATCTTCATCTTCTTGAGGTTCTCCATCTTTAAAAGATATATGGTAACACCATGAAACATCCTCCAACTCTTCATTAATTTTAATTGGAGAGAAATTATATCTTTCATCTTGTGTAGTGACATGATATGAAGAGCCAACACTTTCTTCATCTTCATCACGTTGTCTGGTGCAAACCACAACATGCGACTTTGCCTTTAGTATTTCTCCACATGAGACCACGAGGTTCGTCTGCCGCCTCATTCTAGAAGGAATCAGACTTTGAAAATCCTTAGGGATATTTTTTGATTTGGCTAAAGCAGATGCTTTCTTACCCCCACTGTTTCTCCAAACCTTTTTTTCTTCTTCAATTGCCCTAACCTCTCAAATACGGAAATTCTCATTGTTGAGCTTCCCAGACGATCAAAGACAGAAGGCCTTTTGTTAGAAGCAACATGTTCATCTTCCGCACTGATGTAGTTGTTGCTTACCCTTCTTATGGAGATGCAGATAGGCGGAGGTTGTTTGTAACCCAACCCTTCATGTTGTCGCCTCATAGTAGGTTCTGACGGAAGCTTCCCTAATTTTGATGGTTCATTAGGATCGAATCCAGCCTTTGCTAGTAGTCTGTAAGCATTAGGATCAAAACCTTCTTCTGTCCGCTTCATTGGGAGTGCTTCATATTGGGATGACTTAGGGGCCATAAATTTTCCGTAAAGCAATGACTTAGGAGCAACAGACTTTCCAAGTAACTTTTTAGATGACTTCATCATATCGATTCGCTTAACAGGAAGGGTCAATCCCTCTAGTGCATTTTCTCGCAACTTGAGTGAGTGTCTTTCGTCTCCTTGGCCTTTGGAACATAACAAAGAATGGGTGTCATCTTTTTGGTTGAAGAAGCACCATTCACGTTAGACATTTTATTCGGATTGCCAAACTTTGTATCTTCATTGCTTGCAACTTTTGTCTTACCGACAGCTACCTTAGCCTCCTTATTAAGGAGCTCGACATCTCCGGATGTAATGTCATCAACTTTTGTGGCATATTTCTTCAAGTAAAACTTCGCATCAACAAAGTGTACTTCGACTTCAGTGAAGGGATTATCATCTGCAATAATCCTTTTTGCAACTCCATCCTCATAATACTTCAAACATTAGTGGTAGGTAGATGGGATTACTTTGTTCTCATGTACCCACGGCCTACCAAGCACAATGTTATATGAAGTATTTGCATCAATTACATGTAACCACACACTTGATTGCAACTCTCCGATGGTGAGGTCTATTTTGAAAACCCCTATGGCCCTTTGTCCTCCTTGGTTGAATGCTTGGATCATCAAGCGACTTTCACTAAGATCTGTTGTTGACATCCCAAGTTCTTTCATGGTGCGAATTGGAAGGATGTTAACTCCAGATCCACCATCGACTAGGATTCTGTTCACTTTTTTCTCACGCGCAAAACCAACCATGAATAAAGGGCGATTATGAAGTGTATCACCAGGCAGAAGATCATCATCAGAGAATGTGATTTTGGCCATGTATGCATTCTCGACTTCAAGAGATGACTTTGGAGAATCTTTTGGTGATGGACATAATGAAGTTGTCTTTTTTGCTTCCTTCTCATCGATATTACAACATAGAGTTTTTGTCCCATCACATGTGAACTTGGTGTAAAACCAACTTGGCAAATTTTCTCCAAATGTAATTGGTCGACACAAGTCTTGGTAGTGGTGCACTTTTATCTCCTCCTTCTTTGAGTGCATAATCAAAGTTTTTGTTTTGGGTCTCCTTACCATCTTTTCCCTAATGTGTTGCTTAGCTAACTCCTTATGCGAATTTGTCTTTCAGTGTTTAAGACAAGTCACGAGAGTCCAGCCCCAATCATCAAGTTGATCTACTTGGTCTCCATCTTCTTTTGTCGATCCTTCTCTTACGGAAGCCACATCACTTAGCGTAGGAAGAGACAACAACTCATTTACATCAATGGGTTCGAAGTCTCCAAACTTAATCATTCTTGTCAGATTTATGTTTGGAACATCTTGCTGCCCGTTTCCTTCAACAAAATTGCAGGTCATGACCAGATTGGGCAAGTTAGAAGCAACTCTGACTTGGTTTGAACTCAGTTTCTCATCTTCAAGTTCAGTCTTCCCTTCGCGAGCTAAGTCCATGATTTTATCCTTGAAGACAAAGCATTTCTCGATGGGGTGGCCGACCAACCTGTGGTACTTACAATATTTCGGATCATCACTCCTTCCTGCTTCATTTTGTCGTTTCATCTCAGGTAACTAAAAAAGTTTCATCTCAAGGAGTTCATCAAAGATTGCGGCGATGTCTGAGACAAGAAATGGGTAGTCCTTCTGCTGCATTTCTTTCAAGGTCAGCTTTTGGCTTGTCCTTCCTTCAAAAGAAGTCGCTTTTGCACTCTGCGTATTGCTTACCTTTGTGGTGAACTTCAAAGGAGAAGCATTGACATTCATGGATTCCTTGTTTTCAGCCTTGGATAAATATCCAATTTTCTTGAATTCTTTCTTTTATTTGCCTTTGCAGAGTTCGTGAACAGGCGGCGTTTCAGTTCCGACTGATACCATGCTTAACTCCATATTATGAGCGTGAGTGGCCAATTCTTCAAAAGTTTTAAGCTTTATGCCTTGCAAAATATAGCGAAGACCCCAATGCATACCTTGAATGCACATCTCTATGCCCGAAGATTCACTAAGTCTATCTTTACAGTTTAGACTTGCATGCCTCCATCGGTTGATGAAGTCGAAGACCGGCTCTTCATTTTGCTGATGTGTATTTGTAAGTTCCACTATGCTTACGGTACGTCTTGTGCTATAGAAGCGGTTGAGAAATTCTTGCTCCATTTGTTCCCAACTATCAATGGAACCAGATTCAAGGTCTGTGTACCAATCGAAAGCATTGCCCTTAAGTGAACGAACAAATTGTTTGACGAGGTAATCAACATACGTTCCAGCATTGTTGCATGTTTCGATGAAGTGTGCCACATGTTGCTTCGGGCTTCCCTTACCATCAAACTGCTGAAATTTTGGGGGTTGATAACCGGTAGGCATTTTCAAGTTATCAATCCTTGCAGTGTATGGCCTTGCATATGTCAAGGAGGATTTTGCAGCCACCTCATACTCGTCTTTGATGGTCCCCATGATGAACTCCTTGATTTGATCGATCGGGATCATTCCTTCGGAGGAAACTTTGATCTCCTTAGCATGTTCCACTTGCTTTGTAGGATGATTGACCGTCTCTTGTACTTGCGGACTTTTTCCAGGTGCATGACTTGATTCTTCATCCATCATGTCTGCCACCCTATCAGTTAGCTTAACAATTCGAGCATCTTGATCTTGAACATATTTGGTCAAGCCTTCAATAGCTCTTGTCAAGCTCAGAAGTTGTTCTTCTACAGACGAAGCGTTAGTCACCATTGCATGCATCACCATCTCAAATGATGGATAATAACATCGATTTTCCCAAACATGAGTTGCAGATATGTTATATGGAGTAGATCCAGTGCTTAAGACATCATCGTCGGCTGAAGTGAAGGGCTTTTTGGATGTAGATAGGCTCAATTAGACAAGAAACCTCTCAACCATTTCGGCGATGTCGTCTCTTGCGGCTTTTGTAGGAGACTCCACACTTTTTGGAGATGAACCAAAGACAATAGCATATTCGAACGGCACTCGTGAGGCTTGTTGTCCTAGCAATTTGGCTCGGTTCCTTGTGACAGGTCCCATGCTTCCCGCAGTAACATCAAGGATGTTTTCCACAGCAATGCAGAATTTGGATCCATCAGCTTTTGCGGATGCGGATGCGGATGTAGATGCAGATGTGGATGTAGACGCAGATGCAGATGCAGATTTTGAGTTGATCTTCTTTGAAGCCATCTCAGTGTTCTTGAACTTTGATTTTCGAAGAGAAAAGATGAGAGGTAAAGATTGTCCCACTGGGCGTGCCAATTTGTATGTGTCTTAAGTTTTGTTCCTGAAATAAAGCAATCAAGAAAGAAAAATAGCAAGCAAACAATAATATTTGAATTTGAATTTATGCGAAGGTTACAATCTTTACGAAATCTTTAAGAAAAGATATGTAATCCCCTGATTCTTCTCTTCACGATTGTTCTTGATTTGACGGAATACTTGCGGCTCAACACTTGGAGCGAAGACTTCTTTGTATGCGGAAGACTTGCAGATCACCACTGAAGAGCAAGAATTCTCTATGTATTTCTGTGTCTTTCTGGTCTTATGAAGACCTCTTTATATAGGCTTGAGCTAGGGTTTTAGGGGTATTTTGGTCCAAGCAATTTTGGCCCTTGGGGTTGAAGAACATGAGTTGGGCTCATCTTGTCAACTTAATGGACTGGCCCAAATATAATTTGGACTTGATTTAAGTCATATAATTTTTACTTAAATATTAATCCGACTTTATTAACCAGTAATTTGACTTGGTCAACGTATCATGAATTTAAGATTTAATCCAAATTTAATATGGATTTATCAATAAAACTTCACTGTCTACAATAGCTTTCACCCTATCCTTTTGTTTCTTTGTCGAAACTCGCCTGGGTGTCCTTATCAATATCATGATTTTCTATAACACATACAGAAAATGACTAGGACTAACCACGTATAAAAATGTTATACAACAATTTGTATAAAAGAATTTTATAGGGCTTTAACAAAGAAAATCGATTACGACCTACTCTCAAAATTTATGAGATTGAATGCCTTTAATTTTAAGAAAATCAAATCCACCAAAACTTGTTTATTTGAACCTTTTAAGCATATGAGGTGAAAAATAGTAACCGAATGAAAACTTTTTCATTTTGTTAAAAAAGATATCTATTCATTTTTATATGTATAATCGTAAGCATCACTTGGTAGTAAATATGCCTTCTCGTGGTATGATAAAATTTTCACATAGAATTTAAATAAGAAAACAAGCAAGGACCAAAAACTAATTAGAAATACTGCCTTTGTGACTCAAAACTAAACGGAGGGAAAAACAATAAAAAAAATTTCTTTACAGGCAACAAGAAAAAAATATTTTGTCTCCTTATTCCTTCGTTAGACAAAAAAATTCCAATTCCTTTGTCAGACAACTACTCTTTCTCTTTCTCTGTTTTTTAAACATGCAACATATGACTTCTATTCATATAATAAAAAAAACCCAATCAAAGAACGACTCGTAACCACAAAAAACTTACGCAACCGTTGAAAATTTTTTAGAACCCCAAATATGTTTAACGTTCTTCTTGTTAATTTTAATTTGGATTTCAACATAAATTAAAAAACAAATAACCTATGTTCTGATACAAATGAAGAATTTAATCAAATACTTAGTTTACAAGATCATTGAATATTGTTTCACTAGTCAAAAAGTACAATCACATGTATATAAACACAAACTACACCATATAGAGCCACAGTCTAAAATCGTACCTGTTACAATTGTTCGTTCCAATACTTTTTGAAGAAGAAACCTTCAAAGAATCTTCACACGAACTTTATGGAATTTGAAAAAGAAGAAGGAGAAGAAACAGAAGATGTGTCTGTTCTTTTGAAATTGTAGAGAATGAAAAGATACATTGGATTCTCCTGTGAGAACCCTTTTATAATTCTAAAGGGACGCACATATTTAAATAGTTGTGTCGTTTCATTATATTTATTAATATATAATACTTAATTATATATATATATATATATTCTTTTCTCATGAACCCGGGTTGACCCACATGGGTGACCCGATTCAATTTCCGTCAAATTGGATAATTGATTTTTGCTAAGATCAGATGAATATCATTGGGTAGGTTAGATTATAGATATTGACAGCCATTTTACAATAATTTCACATGAGTTTTATCAAACCCCAATGTGTAACTACAACAATATAATCGCTAACTTTGATTCAGCCAATTATTTCTTAATTCAGCTATTAAATGAAAAAAATTGAGTTATCATCAATTGTCTCTTCTCACTCTTATATTTTTTTTCAACAAGCAACACAAGAGATCCAAGATAAATTAGAGTTTATAAGCTCTGATTATGAATAAAAGTATGAAGAAACAGTTGAACACAAATCAATTCAATATCCATACATAGATTGACTAAAATTAGGGGATTAGCTACTCATGACAAAAGGAAAAAAAAATTATACCTAATTCCTAGTCATAGTAGCTTTGAGTTCAATTCCAAATAAAAATAATCATCAAAAAATGAAATACAAGAATTTCCACCAATCTCTAGTACAAACTTTTTCAATTATCAAGGATTTACAGAGAATTTTCGTAGAATTTAGAAAAGTGTAAAAGTACTGATTCTTTGTCCATTAATTCCCTTTATACTCCAGAGAAAATATTCATAAATTTGTCATCGACGTCATTTTGACAATCTCGATTAGACTCACGAAATCATTTTGTGATGTGCCAATTTAGGTTTTTATTTTGCCATTTTATCTTATACATTTGATATTTTCTTCAGAAAACTATAACTTTAGGTGATATGCTTTTCTTCGTAAAAATGCTTCGACAACATACTAAATGATCTTTTGTGTCGTTGATCCTTAATGCATAGAAGTGAGTTAAACTGTTTATTTCGATGAACCCCAAACAGATTGGAGACATGCCAAATCCCTTAGGCGATGACTCATTCTAAATTTGTTCATCTCTTTCCTCTTTAGAATTCTTTTTCTTTTATTTAATGTCTAAGTACCCTTAAGATTTCATGATCTAAAACACAAGCAAACATTATCAAAAAATGCGTAGAATGACGTAAAAGACACCGTTTTCTCTCATTGAATTCCATCATTTTCTTGTCCTCAAGAAAAATATTATACTCTTTAGTTGAACAACGATGTTTATAAAAAAAAGGAGCAAATTTCAGTACCAAGAGATTTCAAAAAATAACTTTTCTTATTTTGTTGCCTTCTTCCTCCTCGAAATGTTTTGAAAAAAATCGACATATACTTTTTTTAAAAAAAAGTTGTAGGAAATTTTTTTAATATCAAACTATTTGTTTAGATTTGAAGAGTTTAATTTTTTTTGAAGTTATAAGTAAGATGAATTAATTTTTGCAAAGAGATTGTACTTTTGTAAGATAAATATTTTTAAATAGTTAAATTACTATGAAACTATTTTGGAGAAAGACAATTTGGATAAAAATTGTCACATGTCATTAAGTCATTGGCTTTTTTTTTCTACTCAAAATTTATTATTTTAAAAATATTTTCAATATATATGCCACATGTCTTTATTTAATTCGTCATTTTGACACGTCATCAGCGAGTGTGTTATACACACCTTACACATTTGTTGATTATATAAAATGTGTCAAAATGACACATCGGGACATGACATGAAGTGTTTAAAATGAACAAAATCTAGTTAGGGTGTCTAAGTGAAAGTTAGTGCCAACTTTAGAGGGTCATCGATGGGTTAGACCCAAAATAAAATACAATATGGATAAAAATAGTAAAATCAACTTACAAATTAGCCCAAATCAAAATGTAATGCAACAAACGTGCGGAGATCATTCATTCGAGGATTGTAGAGCTAATCCTAATTTCATGATTTTTGTATGTAATACGCAGAGAGGTGGAAATTAAGGGTATGGTAATACATACAATCAAAACTAGCAAAACCATCTAAACTTCTCATGGGGTGGAAACCAAGGACGAAATACTTATCAGAATCAGTATAAAAATCAACAACAACCACAAATTACATAGTCAATGGCTCAACCAAGTAATATAGAAGAGATGCTTAAAAGATCATGATTGATCAATCAAAAATGATAGCTAACATGAAAAATCAAAAGTTAGGGGCATAAAATTCTGATTTCGTTCCATTTAGTATTTTCAACATTTTGAAAGTTAGCAAGTTCCTAAGAGGTGATTTTTGATTCTACCTTTTTGTTTTGTTATGTGTTTAAGAATATCAACTATTTTTCATGCGTTCATTCACAAACTTGATATAAAAGTTGAGATTTTGAGAGCTAAAGTTGAGAAATCTTATTTTGATGATTTGGAGTTTGTTTCGAACTTAGTTATTGTTGAAATTTCATATTTGAGAACCTTGAGATATTGGTGACCCGACTTCGAAAGAAATTTGTTATCTTGATCTTGGAAACTTGGGGTTGACTTTTTGGGCTTGAAACAGAAGTATAGCAATATAGATGCCTATAGATTGAGTATGCAAGTTATGTATTTGACCAGATTGAGACTATTTAGGGGCATTTTGGAAGGAAAAGTCCATGATTTGACTTTTTGAGCCCCGATCAAGATAAGTTAGATTTTTAATCCATTATGAAATTTCAGTGTATTAATTTTCTAAATAAAGGGGTAATGTTGGTTCTGTATAAATGAGATGACGAACATTTATGTGGGCACCAGTACTATGATCTGAATATTGAAAATCTTGATTTTGATAAATTATGTAACTATGTGGGCTTGATTCTTAACATATTTACTTGACTAAATGCTTATGTTGCTTACTTAATATTGATAAGTTGATTTTAGTCGGAGGCTGACATATGAAATGCTGACTTGAACACTATTTCACTATTTTACTCTCATTTATTAAATGATCTGGAGCTATTTTTGATAGTATGTGTTGAGGATTAAATTTTACAGAAGATTTGTTATGTTAGCATGACATCTCATGCACACTAATATTGAGAAAGTGAAATGTAAATTCCGATATAGAATCACCTGTAATATTCTTGGTATATAGGATTTATTCGATATATGGTGTTGCATTCAGAGCCTTCTTTTAGTGTTGTCCAGTACAAAGTACGTATATGGGCATGGTCAGTCCCCCATGGATCATGACAATTCGATAAAGAAAGCAGATGTATACAAGTTATTGACCAGTGCATTGGATTCTGAATCCTTTTTTCATTACTATCTTTTCATTCTAGACAAATTGTAGATATTTCACTACTTGTATTGAAAATCTTAGAAGCTCTTATATATTGGTGTCGCAAAGTCTTGAGTTTTTACTTTATTTCCGCTTCGTGTTGGTTTGAAATATGAATTTCTATCCTATTACTATTTTTAATGAAGTGTTTGCTTTCTACTCTTCTTAAGGGCCTATTTGGAAAGCCATCCTGGTAATTAGATTTGGTGTAATTGAGTGTAATTACACTGCCTGACATATTTGGTTGACCATGTAATTACTTTGACAGCAGGTAATTGAGTATAATTGGCAGGGGATAATTACACTCTCCAATTCACAGGGGAAGGTTGTGAATTACTGGTAAGTACATGGTGTAATTACAATCTGATTACTTTTTTAATTTCTTCCTTTTATTTTTTCCATTTTAATTTATTTTTTATTTTAACTATTTTAAATTCTTTTTTATTTTTATTATTCTAATATTTTCTAAAATATTTTTTATTTTATATTATTTATATTTTATTTCCTTCTCATTCTCAACTTTTACGCGATTCCATGCAATTTTTCGTATTATCTATTTTTTTCATTAGTATGATTTTGTTAGTATTTTATTTTTAAAATTAAAGAAGAATTCATTGCTGAAAAAGGTTATGAACTTACGTTTTCCCTTTCTTATTAATCATATTTATGTATGTTATATATGTTGAAATTTGACATAAGAGTATTATGTTAAAAAAATTTGTTTTGGATTTAGAAGTTATGTTATATTTTCAATTTCATTTGTTTCAAGAGTTGACTTGATATTTTATATTGCAAGCTATTTTTTTAGTTAGACTTGATAGATTATCTTTTTGTCAAATGTTTTTATAATTTTATGACGTTATATTTATAATATTAATCTTTTTGTCAAACATGCATTTCATGATGTTCATAGAAATTTTGTACTTTTAGTTTTTGTGATTAATTTAATCAAAATGTACAAATTTGAGAAATATAAATCAATTATTTTTTATAAATAAGAATGTATGTTTATTAATTAATATATTTTCAAAAGACAATACATATCTTAAATATTCAATTTAATATCATTTATAAAAATCCTTATTTATTTAATATAAATTTTTAATTTTAGATAATTGATTTTTATTTTTAAAACTCAATATAACCTTATGATTACACTCGTGCAACCAGACAGTACACTTGTAGTTACACTATAATTACATTGTGTCAAACAAATAGGTCATCGTAATTACTAGGTTGTGTAATTACTAAATTGATAATTACTACCCTAGTAATTACACCAATTCCAATTACCACGTGACTTTCCAAACAAACCCGAAATGATTTGTTAAATGAATGAGTTTTGCCTTAAGGAATGATAGTTGCCCTCACGGTTTAATGAAATTTTTGGGTCGTGAAAAATATACTGATGCCTTGTTTATAAATTATGATTTTGCTCATTTGGTAAGATTGTATAAGAGTTGATAAAATTTTGATAGTTTTCACAATTATGAAGCTTTTATGTTTATGAGAAAAAATTACAATTTAAGAAACTCAAATTGCATGTCCAAACAAAATTTCAATTTCAAATCACTGATTTGAAATCATGTCCAAACGGATCCAAATAGGCGTTAGGACATGTGATTTGGGATCATAATTCAAGTCAACACTTGAACATGCGATTTAGGATCATGATTTCAAATTCCAAATTTTCAAAAAAAAAAGATTTAGGATTCCAAATTTTGAATTCAAATTATTTTAAACGTAAAACTTGACTCATAAATTTATATTTTGTAAAACCCCCCATCGTTTTAAATTTTACAAAAAAATTAAAACTTATGTTTGACGAGAAGATATTATCCGTACCATGTGAAAAATTATATTGAAAAATAGCTAATTGATAATTTTCATGAATTAGAAAAGAAAAAAAAAATATATATATATATATACTACCTGAAAAGCATGAACTCCCTAACTTAAATGTTAAATTACTATAATACCCCCAACTAAAAACACCAATTTAGTATATATTCTATATTTTATATTATATTATATTAATTTATTTATTTGTTCTATATTATATTAAAAGCTGACACATTTTCACATTGAAGGGCAGTGACTACTCCGAAGAGTTGTGAATTTTTTAAAGAGTTTTAACTTTTTCAATAAGTTATGACATTTCTGAAAGGTTGCGCTTTTTCGTAAGGGTTGTGACTTATCTGATAAGGCACGATAAGCACCTTTTCATATGATCATTTGTTGTTTATAAATAGAGGGGTTTTCTCACATGTTTAATCTACGAATTTTGGAAGTTTTATATTCTTCTTCTTCTTAAAACAAGGAAGATTGTGAGAATTGTTCTATCGTGCAATTACAATATTCTTTGTGGGTAAATTAGTAAGATCAACAAAAATTGATGCAACAAGGAGAATGGAATAACTCAACGTCAAACGAGAAGACTATCTAGATAGTTAATATATACTCATTTTCATTGCCATAAATATACTTTTGCAACAACTCTCTACTTGACAAGAAGTTCAATGAATTTATGTTGCACAAACTACAACTTGGTGTTCAAGCTGCGAAAAGCCTCAAACTGTTGGAGAAAAAGAATTTGATCAAAAACGTATTTGTGTTTCCAATTTACTTGTTATACTTTTATTTTTATTCAGTTCAATATAGAATGTTCTTCTTTTTTTTTGGGGGTGGGGGTGGGGGGGGGTGGGGGGGCATGTTTAAGACCACAAAGTTAAAAGACATTTTTTTATATTCTATATATCCTTAAATTAAAATTCTTTATTTTTTAAAATTTCATATCAAATTAAAATTAGACAAATCTATATCTATCTTTTTATATATACTACCTTAAAAGTATGAACTACCTAACTTAAATGTTAAATTATTATAATGCCCCACCCCTCCACTTAAAACACCAAATTTAGTATATCTTCTATATTATATCATATTTAGTTATATTATATTATATTATATTAAAAGCAGAAAACTTTTCACATTGAAGAGTTGTTACATTTCCAAAGAGTTATAACTTTTTCGATTAGTTGTGACCTTTTTGAAGGGTTGTGACTTTTTCGAAGAGTTGTGACTTTTTCGAAGGGTTGTAACTCTTCCAAAGAGTTATGACTTTTCCTATAAATTGTGACTTTTTTGAAGGGTTGTGACTTTTTTTGATAAGATACAATAATTATTTTTTCATACACTACCCTTTGTTGACTATAAAAAGGTGGGTTTCCACACATTTTTAAACTATAATTTTTTAAAGTTTTCTATTGTTCTTCTTTTTCTTAAAACACCAAATTCAGTACATCTTCTATATTTTATATTATATTATATTATATTATATTAAACAAAGGCTTCTTATCATTTAATGCTTACGACTTTTCTAAAGAGTTGTAACTTTTTCGATGAGTTGTGACCTTTCTGAAGGGTTGCGACTTTTCTGAAGGGTTATGACTTTTATGATAAGGAACAATAACCACATGCTCATACTACCATTTGCTAACTTTGAATGGAAGAGTTTTTTCAAATTTTTAAACTACGACTTTTTTATGTTTTCTATTCTTCTCTTCTTAAAAACTCAAGTGTGATTTACGGACATTGAGAATCTCAAAGTTCAATAGAATTTTAATACTCCCTAACATGAATGTTAAATCAATATAATGCTTCAACTAAAAACATCCAATTTAGTATATCTTCTATATTTTATATCAACATTTATTTATATTATATTATATTAAAAGTAAGAACTCCAACAATACAATAATAACTAAGTAAGCACTATAGGGGAGGCAGGAGAAAGTAGATTTAAAGAGTGACTTTTTTTATTTTTACATATTACAATTAATTTTAAAATGAGAAAATTCAAAAAAAAAGAAGATAAATTTAATTGGAGGCCATAGAGAAGCGTCAGATTACCTTTTGATAATTTTTAGTAGTAATTAAAAGAAAGTTTACATCCACTATTCATAGGAAGCTCTACTTTATCATTCAATTTATAGTTGTTTATTTAATAATGTTGATATTATTTTAAAAAATAGTGTAGTATATGGTTTGATGTTCACGGGCAAGGCACGTGCATAAAACTAGTACAATTTAAAAAAATGAAAAAAAATCAAGTTGAACTGATGGGATTTGAAATGAGTAATGATGGGAATACTATAATCCCATCACCATGTTTGAGATTAAAGCACAGCTCATAGTTGCCCATATCCAATACACAAATATATAAATAAATATGTAGTGGAAGGTGAAAATTTCATTCCTTAAATTCTAATCTTGCACTTATTCAGATTTGAATGTGAAGTTGAAAAAGATGAAAGTGAAAGATACAATGAGTAAGAGTTTACTGTGTTTAGCACTCTTCATTTTGTTTCTTTTTGCTTCTTTGTTCTATACTGGAACAATCGATTACAGATCAAGTTTTTCTCTATTCGATTCTCCGGTGAGTAAACCTAACCCCTGTTTCACTGAAGAATCGGGCATTCAACCTCTCAAGGTTTACATGTATGATATTGAGATGAAATACAACGTCGGATTTTTGAAAGGATCGCATTATAATGCTCCTCCTGTTACAATTGACACTTTGCCTAAATGGCCTAAGTATACGGGTTTGAGGAAACAACATAGTGTGGAGTATTGGATGTTGGCTTCATTGTTGTATGCAATTGATGATGAAAATGGCCCAACACGAGAGGCTGTTAGGGTTTTCGATCCTGAATCTGCTCATGTGTTTTTTGTCCCTTTTTTCTCTTCATTGAGTTATAATACTTACTATAGACATGGGAATGATTCAGAGGTTAAATATGACGATCAATTGCAGGTGATGTTTCCTTCTTATACATTTTTTTTGATAATTAACCATAATTGTCTCTTTCTAGTATATTACAATCTCTGACTATTTTATATTTATTTATGTCTTAAATATAATTGAATACTTACTTATACTTATGTATGTTCCATAATTGAGCTTTTTCTAGTTTTTGAGAACAATTACTGCTAAGGATAAAATGGATAGTTATAGTAAGAACAACAAGTGTTTTGAAACAGGAGGGAGTATTGATAAGGAAAGCAAAAAGTTTAGTTGTTTTTTTTAGATTTGTTTGTCTGATGAAGCTCATGTTAGAGCTTTTTTTCCTCAGTAGAACATTCTATTAGTTACATTACCACACTTTTATCTCTTTATGCAGACTTCTTAGTCAGAGTTTAACACTTGGGCCAAGATATTTCAACTGTAAATATGTCCTGTTAATTGAAAAGAAAGATGATCTTAATAATTCGTGTTTCTGTTTACCATCAAGACAGATCCTCACAAGTATAGGATAAGATTAAGATATTATAGCTCTCAACAAGACATTTAATTGAGGAATAGCATTTTGTTCCCATTTCTTTTTTATGTACCCATGAAGTTTCAATATGTATAGAATATTAAGTGTCATATTTTTATACAGGTTCTCTACTTTTTAGTGTATTTCTTGTATACATGATTTTCTTCCCATCATTAATAAGATTATCTTAGCTTATCTAAAAACAGAATAGAAAATATTATGCCTCATACTTAAGAAAATCAACCTGGAAACTAATAGCTGTTAGAAATCCAAATTCTAGTTAATGAGTCCTTTAAATGGCTTAACCCTGACTGTGTACCGTCTGGTCATTTAACCTGTGAAAGTGGAACGGCGGCAGCTTAAAAAACCTGGCTGTGTGATTTATTCAACTAAATGTTTGGTAAGACACTCATTTTCTATGCACATATTGCTAACTCACACTCCTTCCACCTAGGAAAACTTGACCTATTTTGATTGTTATGAAGATGAAGAGAAGTTTGAGCATGAGAATATCTTATATTGTAGTCGGATGAAACAGAGTGTACAACAATAATTTTAAAACATGAAAAAGTAGATTTAGTTGATGAAAACTGTCAGGTGTCAAAATCCTAAAGCTTATATTTTCTTGAATTATTGTTAAATGAAAAAGATTTCTGTTTAAGGAAATAGGTCAAGTGTTTTGGGACCTACAAAAAAGGAAAGTAGGTGAAGTGTTCTGAAAAATAAGGATTCATGTGAGTTGATGCTAATGTGCTCCGTTTTGGTTAACCAATGAAATTTATAGAGCACACTAGCAGTTTGGCTCTCTCAAGGAGGTGGTCATTGAAAGGACTTCTCTCAATCCTTTTCACTGTTCATTCATCCAGTGGTGAAGGTTGGTTCTTTTGTTAAAAGAAATGATAAATGCATCTAAAGTTAGGTTGTGTTAAGGAAGGAACACTTCAGACCAATAAAATTTGCAAAGTAAATTGTGCACTTATTTGGTCTTATATAAAGTTTCATTTACTTTGTCAGTCGAAGAATCATTACCTTTGAATAACTAGATAAAAATATTGGAGGGATTCTTATGTCCATTCAATGTGGAATATTTGCAAAGGGACCATGATAGTGTTGGAAGAGGAGTTGGTGTATTAGCCATTACTTGGTGCCAAGAAACATTCAAGTAGCATTCTTCTGGAGCCAAAAGGTGGGAGCCCCTTGCTAGTTGGATTGGTAAAGTTAGTGAATTGTGCAGTTTTTTGTTGCTGGCTTATAAAAATATGAAAAGAAGAAGATGAAAACTTTGAATAGTATAGAGAGTTAAGAGAGTAAAGAAGCTATTGGTGAAGTTTGAGGTGAAGTCTTTTTTGAAACTTAGTATGCATTAAGTAGAAAGAAACGTATATCCAGTACACTGAATAGAGAAGAGGGGTGAAGATGGAACCTTGTTTACGGTAAGACGACCCCGAAAATGTATTGACAAGGGATAGTAAGATCAAAGAGAAATGTGCCATAGTGTATGAACTTGGAAGAGGAGTTGATGTATTAATTATTAATTGGTCTTGAGAACCATAAAGTAACATTCCTTTGGGGCCAAAGCATTTCACTAAGAACAATATAAACTGATTGAGCATATAGTAGTACTTAGGACCAAAGTGGTCAATGAAATGGTTGAGAACCATGAGGTCTCAGGTTCATTTCCCAGCGGAGACAAAAAACACTAGGTGATTCTTCCCATCTGTCCTAGCCTTGGTGGATAGAGTTACCTGGTAGTGGGAGGTGGCAGGTATCTCGTGGAATTAGTCGAGGTGCGCGAAAGCTGGCCCAGACACCAGGATCATATAAAAAAAAGGACCAAAGTATAACCAATGAGGTGGGAGAGAGCCCCTTTTTTGTTGAGTTAGTCATGTAAGTAAGCTATGCAGGCTTGTGTTGTCTTTTGCTAGTTTGGAAAATTAGAACATGATTAAAGCCTTGTAGGAGTATAAGGGTGTTAAGACCCTTTGGGGTGGTCCAGTGGTTTGGGCTTGGGACTTCCATGTTAGAGGTCTCAAGTTCGAAACCCCTTGCTAGCGAAAGCAAGGGGTTTGCCTTCTGGGTCGAGCTCGTCGCACTAGACTTGCCTAGTGCGGGTTACCTCTCCTATGTGGTTTGCGAGCTATTGCATAGGAGCGAAGGTTTTACCTTGTGCGCACCCAAAGGGTAGTGGCTACGAGTTTCCCTTGTCATAAAAAAAAGAGTATAAGGGAGTTAAGAAAGGTAAAATGGCTATTGGTCAAGCCTGGTAAATTCTTATGTGACTTAATCCAAAAAAATAAGGATATGGGAAGTGGAGAAAGAAAGTAAATCCTAGAACACATGAGAGAAGAGGAGCAATGATTTGAACCTTGTTAAGTGTAATAAAAGGATGCCAAACAAGTTCTGATAAGATATAGTGAGATCAAAGAAGATATATATATATATATCATCTATTTTGATCAATTATTTAACTCCAATTACCAAGATAACATTGCATATCCTTGTATATTTGCTCAAGAGCGAAACTTTAGCTACACTCATGAAACTAGGTCCGTAGAATTAAACCCGCCTAGTGGTCAATGAAGTGGGTTGAGAAGCCTGAGATCTTAGGCTTTTCATCTTTCCTAGCTTTGGTGGATAGAGTTACCTAGTACTTCTTGTTGGTGGGAGGTGGAAGGTATCTCATGAAATTAGTCGAGGTGGGAAAGTTGGTACGAACACTACAATCATCAAAAGAATAAAAAGATTCGTTTAATTAAAGGATGTCATAAAAATATAAGGGTTCCTTCTCAAAAATAATATAAGGGTACCCTTGACCCCACGTAATTCCACTGAGTTTGTTGTTGTATAACAATATAAGGGTTAGAAAATCCTATTGTTGAGATGACATCCCTATAAAGGTTTAAAAAGTAACCTGCTAAGCTATTTACAATTATATTACGGAGTGGAAAGATGACAAATAAGTAGAGAAAGAGTACCTTTTTTTTTTGGATGACAAGGGAAACCTGCAGTCGCTACCCTTTGGGTGCGCACAGGGTAAAACCCATGCTCCTATGCAATAGCTCGTAAACCACACAGGAGGGATAACCCGCACTAGGCAAACCGGGTGCGACGAACTCGATCCAGAAGGCAAACCCCTACCTTTCGCTAGCAAGGGGTTTCGAACTTGAGACCTCCAACATGGAAGTCCCAAGCCCAAACCACTGGGTCACCCCGAAGGATAGTAGAGAAAGAGTACCTTGGTTTCAAATATTAGAAAAAAGAGATTTTCAAAATGTACCTTGTCAAATAAAGATATATCAAACTGTGTGAGATCGTGGTAATAAACTTCTGAGTCATACAATAAATTTTGAGAAAATAGGATAGAGCATAGGCTTAGAGATTTAGAAGGGTGCCAAAGAATAAATTGTTACCTATGGGGGTAGGATCTACAACAAATGCTATATTTTGCTAACAGATTGGTGGAGATTTGTAGGAAAAGGAAGTATCCAATGACCTAGAGAAAACATATGATGAATTGCCTAGAAGTTCTTTTGCAGGTGCCAGAGAATAAAAAGAATTCGTGTTAAATATATAAATTTCATAATGGAGATGTACTAAGGAGCCATTGTAAGCATTAGAACAAGGGGATATAAAGCAGGTTCTCTTAATTGTGAGTTTACACCACTGATCTATTTTTAGCGTTGCTTGGGTTACTTATGGATGAAATAACCAAGTGTATGAGATGAGACAACATGGTGCATGCGATTTTTTTTGGAACTGGTAACTACCATGGTGCAAGGTCACTAGTCAATTGTGGAGAGTATTTCTTAGGCTAAAAATAGTTCCTGGACTATGCCTGGGAAAATCACAGACACTGCACAGCTGGGTTGAAGCAGGAGTACATGCCAAGAACAGGAAAATTAGGATTGGTGTTTCAAGAGTCTTTTAGTTGGGATTAAGTTTGATGGTGTTGGTACTTGTACATTATTTGGGATTAAGTTTTATGGTGTTGGGACACGTACATTATTTGGGATTAAGTTTTATGGTGTTGGTATGCGTACATTAGTTGGGATTAAGTTTTATGGTGTTGGTACGCGTACATTAGGTTTGGTGTTTCAAGAGTCTTTTTAGTTTGCACAAAGATAGGTATATCGGGGAAGTAATTCATATAACTGATCAGATTGGTTTAGAATTGGGATGTAGTACTAGTGTTATTCTAGTATTCCTTCCTGTAATAATTATTCTGTTTTTGCATTGGCTTTGTTCTTCTAACAGGCTGAAATTGTGGACTTCTTACAAAAGTCTGAACATTGGAAGAGGTCTGCTGGTCGGGATCACGTGATCCCAATGCATCATCCAAATGCTTTCAAGCATTACAGGGAGAAGGTGAATGCTGCTATTTTCATTGTTGCAGATTTTGGTCGTCCTCCTCCAACAGTGTCTAATTTGAGGAAAGATGTAGTGGCCCCATATGCACATGTGGTTGAAACTTTTGAAGCTGATGACATTTCAGACCCATATGAGTCCCGCACAACGCTTCTTTTCTTCCGGGGGAGGACAGACAGAAAAGATGTATGCTTATCTGAATTCTGAATAAATCGATCATATATGCTCAAATGATTGATTTATTTGAATCAAATCATTTGAGAATAATGTACTCTATTTTTTTTCCCACCAAAAAATCATGTATTCTCAAATGATGAAAATTGTTCTGACTCATTTCATGCTGCAGGATGGAAAAGACCGTCAGCAAATGAAAGACATGTTAAGTGGTCAAAAGGATGTTGTCTTTGAAGCAGCAGGGATCTCAGGGAAAGGTGTAAATGAAGTAAGTTGTTTAGTTATCCAAACTGATTAATTGGGTGGTATCTCTTTGTTGTTACAACTGGAAAATATGAGATCACATTGCAATGTACTTTGGTATAATGCCATATGTTGGGTCCTTAATTATTGGCCGTTTCCATTGACCTGCCAGTTTTATCACAAGGGGTACCACTGCAGTTGAGATTTAACAAAGTCCCTCACCTACCTGATAAAAGAAAAAGGCTCCCCCACCTAACTAATTGGATCAACTTCAAGATGACTCATCCTCTCCGACGATTTGCTCCTTTTTTGCTTTGATCCCCTTCTCCCTTTCCCTTAATCTCATGTTATGTTTGCCTGTACTTCTTACATTTACTTATAGTTTCCCTTTTGTATTTCAGTCAACAAATGGGATGCGTTTGTCAAAATTCTGTCTACATCCAGCAGGGGACACCCCATCATCTTGTCGCCTGTTTGATGCTATAGTCAGTCATTGTGTTCCCGTAATTGTGAGTGACAAAATTGAGCTACCTTTTGAGGATGAATTAGACTATACCAAATTCTCGATATTTTTCTCACGCGAGGAGGCAAAGAAAGAAGGATACATGCTTGATCAGCTGAGGACTGTTTCAAAAGCTAGATGGCTTGAAATGTGGGGCTATCTTAAGAACATTACCCATCATTTTGAGTACCAATACCCTCCGAAAAAGGGTGATGCTGTAAACATGATATGGAGGCAGGTGAAGCACAAGCTTCCTGCTACCCAACTTGATGTACATAGAAACAGAAGGTTGAAAGTGCCAGATTGGTGGAGATAGTGCTTGAAGCTTGGTGGTATAATACTGTACATTTTGTATACATTGATAGGCAAAAATCCCTTATAGGGAACTCTTAATGGAGCAAAGAGCGGCATCTGGATTATATGAAATATTATTAACATTAGTTGAACAATTCTGCATTCTTTTTGGTTTCCCACCCGGCCGTTCGGAGCCCACATTGGAGCCCCGACTAAATTTGGATTGCGCAGTTCAGGGCTGGGGTGGTGCTTCGAACAGGATTTTTTCCATATCCAAGGCTCAAATTCGAGTCCTCTGGTTAAGGTGAAACAGTCCCACCACTGCCCCACAACCTATGTTGGTACGTGTTCATGAAACTAAATTTTCCTTATAAAATACTAAATAATTCCTGCATTTCTTAAAACAAATCAGAGGATCTTCATCCAGTGTGAGACCCAATCAGAAAAGTGTTTACACCAGAAGTCAATTATTTGAATCATTTTTTTTCTTTATTGTCAATAGTTTGGATCTTTTTATTTCTTCATAGTGAGTAGTTTGATTATTTTTTTTCAGTCATACTCAATAGTTTGAAATTTGAATCTTTTTTTTTCCGTTCATAGTCATACTCAATAGTTTGAATCACTCTATGCGGCTATGTAACTTTTCTTATTTCATTTTGTTCTCTATGCGCCATTACCTCTACCATTAGGGGTGAAAAACGGGTGAATCGAGTCGGATATGAGTTGATCGAAAATGAGTCAAATGAAAATAAATAAAATATTCATCTCGACTCATATTTAATATGGATAAAAATGGATAAATTCAAAGAATAATATTGGTATTTATATTATTAATTGCTTCTTATTATGTAGAGAAATACGTATTTCCATAAACGGATTTTTTTAAAAATTATTTTTCTCCTTTGAAGGGTGTATTTGGCATGAAGGAAAATATTTTTTGTTATCATAAAAAATATTTTTTTGAAAAGTAAATCCAATAATATTGAATATTAGAAATTTTAGGAATATTGAACTTATTGCAATAAATAGGATTGGCCTTTTGAGAATAAAAATGCCAAATAAATTAAGGATATGAGCTTAGATCTTTAAAAGTTTTTGGCCTCAAATATAAGTATTTGTAATTGGAATTTTTTTTAATTTCCGAGAAACCAAGACCCTTAAACTATAAATCTAATTGAAGAACCTTACTTTTGAAGAAAAAAATAAACACAATCTTTCGACATAAGTGCTCACCCTTACCATTGATCTAACATGTAAATTTGAATGGAGAATTAATATAAGTTATAAGCAATAACTAGTGATTATATTCAGCAATAACCCTTGATAAATTTATTCAATATAAGAGGAAGACTTAAATTATTTGTTATGGCTTTCACATAAGTTTCTATATGTTTTCCATGGAAAATCCGCCCACACAAATTTTGCAATTTTGGTGCTATTCAAGTAACACAACAAAAGACCGTGAAATTGGCGAATGATTTTTGCTCAAGCTTGAATGTTCAATTCACGATCACAATAACATTTTAAAAAATAAGTATCAACTTTATGTTTGATTAAAATGTGTTATTATGTGTAAAATATATTATATGCAAGTAATCTTGGTTATTTGCTTGATTACTTCGTTGTTATGATTGTATTCCAACACAAATTTCATGAAGTAGAAAGTAGTCATTCCTGTCATATTACTTTCCCAGTAAGGAAATGTCTTGCTTTCATATTTTCTCAGTTTTTACCACGTTCTTGATTTTCAGTAGAGATTAGGTTTTCTGGCATCTTTGGTTTATCGAGTGATCAAGAAAAGTAAATTTTAGCCTCCAATTTTCTTGGCTTCTTTTGAACTCATGTTTGCTTAACTCATGTCTTGCGTATAACATGATGTCTTCATCACTAGTTTAATGGAATAAAGTACAAAAAGAGAAAATGTATACCTTCCATTTTAGCTTCTTTTCATAATGAACGCAAGTAGAAGAGCACAATAAAACGTTTGATGTAGGGGGTGGGGGTGTACTATAACAAATCTGACCATCTTCACAGCAAAAAAGAACTTGTACCTGTTTCATATTTTGGTTCTTTGGGGGTAGGGGCCTGGGAATTTCATTCTCAAATCAGAAACTGTACATTTGTACATCCTTTTGCTTCAAGGAGGTCACATCAAAATTCTCCTAGGTTTAACATCTCTCGAAAATTCTGTAGAGCTTTTCCAGTGATGCAACCTAGAACAAGACAATAGATGATCAATATCATAAACATGGGCGACTCAAGTTAACATCTACATTCTACAAAAAGAACAGTTGAAAGACGGGTAAGGAGGGGGTGGGGAGAGACTGAATATCTGCCAGGAAAAGACTACACCGGAAATTTATGCTTTTTTTCTCCTTTTCATTTTTTGGTTTCCTATTCATTCCCTTTGGAAATATAGGAATGAGAAAGATTGTGACATTAAATCTTGATAGAAAAAAAATGTAAAGTAAGAGATGACAACGAAGAAGAGAAGTTTTACTTACCTGAACAAAAGTTCCATTTGTAGCCATGGAAGTAGGGGCCTTGAAGAAGAGCCTGAGGGAGGGAAACAGAACATGCTGAATTGACCATTCACGTTGAGCCCAGGCATTTTCGGCCTCCAAAAGTAATTCTTCCTCAAATTCAGCCTCCATGGTATCATTCTCTTAGTAACAGCAAATTCAGAAGTTAGTCCAAGCTAAGAAACGATCCACAAGATTAATATGAAAGAAAGACATAGTAATGTGTTGGGAGGAGAAATAATTAACGGTAATACTCTGTGAATGTCAAAAATCACCATATAGAATACAAAGTTATAGTCATCACTGTTAGTGTTAGACTAGCAAGTGTACTATGATAGACAGGCTATCAAATGAAAGTATTTTTGTAACGACCCTCAAAGTCAATTTATGATTTTTGCTGTGTTTTGCCTATTTTACCCCTTTCCGTAGCTTCAGTATGATATTTGTGGTTTGCAGGGTTGGGTGTCACGGTTCCCAAAGTGGTTGGACGAGATTTGGATGAGTTTATCATTTTGGAAAGTTGAAATGGTTGAACAAAGTCAATATTTGAGGAAGATGAGCTCGAATGGAATTCCGACAGTTCCGTTAGTCACAGAGGATGATTTTTGAGTTAGTTGGACTATTGGTTCGTGTCCTGAGGCATTCGAATGGGTTTCAGGTCAAGAAGACCCCAGATGGGTGGTTTTATGGTTCCAATAAGTCGGAACGTGTTTTATGATCTATTTGCACTATTGGTTTGCGTTTGGAAGGACTCAGATGAGTTTTGGGTGTTTGTTTAGAGTTTGGTGTTTCGACGTTGATGTTTAATGGTACCACCTAAAGCAAATGAGCTCCAAATGGTGTTTAGACTAAACCATTTTATTTCTACTGCAATTTTTGGAACCAATGCAAAAAGAATCGTCACATTTCGAGTTCGTACGAGGTAGATATGCTCATTTTAGTGTCTGGAAGGATTGTTGGTGTTGGTGTTGGTGCTGGTGCGACCGTGGAAGTGGAAATAGGTCTGCATCCGCGAAGCCCTAGGTGCAGAAACCAAACCACATGCATAAAATCGCAGTTGCAGAAGTGGCAACGCAGGTACAATGCCACTGGTGCGGAAAAAATGATCGCGGAAGCAGTAATAGCTGAGATAAAATCTCATATTGTGTTCTATTTGGTATTTTCAACATTTAGGGAGCTCCAATTGAAGCGATTTTCGATGCATTTTTCTCCTATGATCAACTGGTACATGATTACAATCCAGATTTAGTCGTTTTGCAATAATACCCATTACTTTCATACTTAAATTCATGGCTATATATGTGGGAATATCGATTTTTGGCTTTAGGTGCATAAAGTAATCTTTTGGCGATGGTGGAGGCAATTCGAGATTTTTGTCGCGAGGGTAAGAATCTAACTCCCTAATTGGTATTTATTTACTGATTTGTTGATTATTTCACTGTTTAAACCGTGTATGAGCATAGAAATTGGAGATTTCAAACTTAAGGTTAAGAAATCGTATTTTGAAGGTTTGAGGGTCAATTTGAACTCTGTATTATATGAAATTTTAGATTCAAGTTTCTTATGTTATGGATAACATGATTTTCAAAGAAAAATCCAATTTTCCCTAGTGGACTCGAGCTCGACTTTTTGAACCTGGAATAAAAGTATAACAATATGAGTGTCTACGGACTCGTTTACTTATGTAGATTACGTATTTGACCAGATTGGGCTCGTTCAGAGACTTTGAGGAAGGAAAAATCCATAATTTGACTTTTCAGACTTCTATTTAAGGCAAGTTAAGGCTTTCTTTGACTCTTTACAAAGTGTTAGTGTATTGTTGACAGTGTATATTGGTAATGGGTAATGGGGGTTCTGTGTAAATGAGATGACGAGCATTTATGAGAGTACCGGTGCCATGTATGGATTTATGTGATTATTTGACTAGTTTGGGTCGATTCCTTGCCTTAATAGCATGATTGACAGACTTGTGACTTGTTTTGACTCAGGAACATGCTAGTTGATGATTTTACTCTCCTTTATGGATTCAGAGTCGGATTATGGTAATATCTTGTGAAAGTTGCGGTCTTAACTGTATTTTGGGTTGATATGAGGTGTTTATATGGGTCTAGATGTTGAAAAGGCAAAGATTGTAGGATTGCGTTACTCTATGAATGCACTGCCTTGAAATGTGTATTTGTTGATTTGGGAGCGGAGTTGCATGCATGCACATTATGCATTGCATTTCATATGGATTGGAGTGGCATGCCTGCCCAATATTATGTATTGGAACAGAGTAGCACATGTCCCCAATATTATGTATGAAACGGAGGGCACACTTGTACGAGGTAGCTGTTTGGTTGATCCGCAGCTCCTAGATCTCTTCTATCCTTTTATTTTGTCCACGTTTTCGTATTTCAAGTCAATGTAGTAGTTATTATTGTACTTTGACACTCTTAGAGGCTTGTACTAGTAACACCAGGTTTTGGGAAGAGTTGATTCTATTTCCGCATATTTTATGAGTTTTTTAAAAATATATCGTTTTATGACTTGTCATGATTCTTATATGTTAATTTCAAGTTTTTGTATTTTGTTTTGTTACTTTGGGTTGGATTACCTATCGATGCACTAACCCGATTTTGGGTTGTGACTATACCCAAGTCACAAGAATAATTATATCCTATATCATCCCAACATAGCTAGAATGTTATAAGTTGGTCTATCTTCCTTTTTTTAAAATATGTGGTTAAGTTGGTCTATCTTCCTATGGCTTCTACTTTTGGATTGCAATATAAACTGTTTCATAGCATTTAGCTGATTAAAGCTAATTTCTATCTTAAATAAATGAAAGTTGCCACGTTTAAATCACAGCTGTCGCTGCTTATGCCTAATTGTTATCCCTAATTCTCTCACTGGCGATGCTGAATATGGCAATCTCAACAAGGTAAACAAAGAACTGTTTATTTACTGAAGGGCCCAGCGATCCTAAAGTATAATGATTTCCTAAAGTGCCAAATTGCAGTAGGGTCTGGCTATCAATGACACGGACTAGGAGTGTAGCTCCTTCACTACGACCAACATGAACCCTTGCTACCTTGCAATAAGTACATGATAGTCATAACGGAATTTGTTTTTCAGAATAGTTGCTTACCTATGTTTTCTATAGAAGTTCCTTCTGAACCACTTGAAAGCACTCTCTTTCTGTAGAATTTCAAGCCATCACCAGAGGGATTAGGCAATAATGGCGGATGCATGGCATAAAAATTTCCTAGGGCAGCAGCAATTGTCTGAAAACAATTTTTCTCATCCTCCCAGTCAACCTACAAATTAACAGAAGTAAAACCAGACAGTTGAGCAAGATGGGACAGAGGGAGTAACAATTTAGTCTTGTCCTATCTACCAACATTTGTAGCTTTGGGATGTCAAAAATGGCCCTCAAGTTTGATGAAAATATCAATTTGTTCACCGAAAAAATAAATTTAACAAAACTTTGTGCCAATTTCACATAAAGCAACTCTGATCCTCCAGACAATCTACATAGAAACCATAAGATCCACAACAATAGGCAAATATATATCACCCAATAAGGCAACTGAAATATCACATGCTTAGATTAAAATTAATCAAATCCTAATATCTCCATATACTACCTATGGATTGGTAATAAAGAAAAATAGCCTTTCATCTGGTTAAGTGGGACTTGGTAGTGAGAGAAAAAAGGAGGACGAAGTCAGTAGCAATCTCTTTTTGCATTGCACAGTGGAGTCAACTATGGAATCTGTTTTTCAATATTTTCAACTTCTCTTTTGTCATGCCTTTCAGTTTGAAAGACCTGTTGACTGTTTGGGACAATAGTGGGATCAGGAAACCAGCAAGAAGTTTGAGGGTTACAGTGTCAGCTTGTATCTGTAGGGTTTTGTGGACTGAAAGAAACGTTAGGTGTTTTGAAGGGAAAGCTATCTCTGTACAAATGTTAAAGACAAATGTCTTTGGTTTTTTGGTGCAACTTACAGGATGTGAAGGATAAAAACAGTATGTTAGATTTGATTGTAATCTAATGAAAGAAGTTGTTATTCTATTCATGAATATACAAGGTATTTATACAATTACAAGGAATCCTATAAAAGGAAATCAATCAAAACAAATAAAAGAAAATATTCTACAATCACTCTTATTATTCTGTAATATTCTACAATCACTTTGTGATTTGTTACCATATTCTGTAACACTCCCCCTCAAGCTGAAGCATAGATATTGATCATGCCCAGCTTGTCACAAAGATAACTAACTCGAGTTCCATTCAATGCCTTGGTGAACAAATAAGCTAATTGCTCTCCCGTCTTCACGTAGCCAGTAGAAATCAAATTTTCCTGAATCTTCTCACGAATAAAATGACAGTCAACCTCAATGTGTTTAGTCCGATACACCGGATTTGAGGCTATATGAAGAGCAGCCTAATTGTCACACCAAAGTTTTGCTGGTGTATAGTGCTTCACTCCAATTTCAGATAACAGATGATGTATCCACATAATCTCACACGTAGACTGTGACATAGCTCTATATTCAGATTCTGCACTAGATCGAGATACAACACTTTGTTTCTCACTCCTCCACGATACTAGGTTCCCTTCAACAAAAACACAATAGCCTGTTGTAGATCTTCTATTAATTTTGGATCCTACCCAATCAGCATCAGCAAAACACTCAACACGAGTATGACCGTGATTGCCATACAATATGCCACGTCCAGAGTAACAAAGAATTTGTTCTAAAGCTTCCCAATGTTTGATCGTAGGCATTGACATAAATTGGCTAACACTTACTGCAAAGGCAATATCCGGACGAGTCACAGTGAGGTAGTTTAACTTCCCAACTAACCTCCTGTATCTCTCAAGATCATCAAAAGGATCACCATCATCTTTCACAAGATGCACATTGGGGATCATTGGAGTACTGCAAGGTTTGGCAGCCAACTTTCCAGTATCTGCAAGCATGTCAAGAATATACTTTCTCTGAGACATCCCTTCTTGCTTCTATTTACTTCAACTCCTAAGAAGTACTTCAACTGACCCAAGTCCTTTGTACGAAATCTAGTGTGCATGAAAGACTTGAGAGAAGAGATCCCCGCATAATCACTTCCTGTGATGACAATGTCATCAACATATACAACAAGTAGGATAGTGCCAGCTACAGATTGCCGGTGGAATACAGAATGATCACATTTGCTCATTTTTAGTCCAAACTCCTGAACTACCTCACTGAACTTGCCAAACCAAGCTTGGGGACTCTGCTTCAAGCCATACAAGGACTTCTTCAAGTGACAGACTTTTCTATACTCCCCTGAGCAACAAAACCGGGTGGTTGCTCCATATACACTTCCTCTTGAAAATCACCTTGAAGAAATGCATTCTTGATATCCAACTGATGTAAAGGCCAATTCTCAGAAGCAGCTAGGGAAATGAATAGTCGGACAGAAGTGAGTTTGGCAACCGGAGAGAAAGTGTCTAAATAATCCACCCCATAAGTCTGAGCATAGCTTTAGCCACAAGTCTAGCCTTAAGTCTGGCCACAGAACCATCTGGATTGACTTTAACTGTGAAGACCCACTTACATCCCACTGATTTCTTTCCCTTCGATAAATCCACCAAATCCCACGTGTGATTTTCCTCTAAGGCATGTATTTCCTCGAGCATTGCCTCAGACCATCCAGGATGATGCAAAGCCTCCTTGACTGTTTTGGGTACAGAGATAGAGTCTAGAGAGACAATCAAAGATCTAGACGCAGAGGATAAAAGGTCATAGGAAACAAAATTAGCAATGGGATATGTGGATTTGCAAGTATGTGTACCTTTGCGAAGAGCAATAGGGAGATCAAGGTCTTTTGAAGGATTAGATGGCGGATATGATGATGAAGGAACTGGCATAGGACATGTTTCATTGATCTCTCTCCTCGAGTAAACTTGAACAATTGGAGGTTTTGCTAACACAGATTCTGAAGGCACAATAGTCGGTTGGTGCTCAATAGAAGAACTGGGAGATGGAGGAGCATCATTTAATTGTTCTTTCAAAGCGTGGATAACTTGATAGATTAACCACTCATCTTCCTCCTCCTGACTAGTAGAAATGGGAGGTGCATAGAAAAATAGGGTACTCTCTGATCGGTTCACACCACATATTTTCCAAGTTCAGTAGAATAACACTGATATCCCTTCTGAAGTCGAGAATAGCCAAGGAAAACACATTTCAATGACTTGGGATCCAACTTGGTAAAAGATGGCCGAACATCTTGAACATAGCATGTACTTCCAAATACCTTAGGTTCCACCGGAAAGAGACTTGTTCGGGAAAAGAACATTATAAGGCATGTTACCAACAAGCACACTAGATGGCATCTGATTAATCAAAAAATAAGCTGTAGATGCATCTGCCCAAAACTGTTTAGGAACCTTCATTTGGAACAAAAGTGCTAGAGCTGTCTCAAGTAAATGCCTATTCTTCCTCTCAGCAACTCCATTTTGAGAGGGTGTATCAACACATGAAGACTGATGGAGAATACCGTGTTGTCTCATGAATGACTAAAACAATTCTGATATGTATTCTTTGGCATTATCACTTCTTAGAATACGTACCGAAGCGTTGAAATGAGTTTTGACTTCAGTATGGAAGGCACAAAAGTGAGTAAACACTTCAGAACAACTCTTCATACAATAAATCTAAGTCATTCGAGAGAAATCATCTACAAAGGTAACAAAATATTTATTCCCAGTTTTTGAAACAACAGGACATGGTCCCCAAACATCAGAATGAACTAATTCAAAAGCAGACCCAACTCGCTTATTAACCCTTGGACCTACCGAGATGCGATGGTGTTTTGCAAATTGACATGACTCAAAATCTAAGGAAGAAACATTTTGAAATTGGGGACAAAGCTTTTTTAACATAGGTAATGAAAGATATCTCAACCGACAATGTGCTTCGAATGGAGACACGACACAGGAGTAGGCACCAAATCGAGGATCCCATTCATCAAGAATATAGAGATCATCAGATATATGTCCCTTACCAATTACCTGATTTGTCATAAGATCTCGAAACAAACAATGATCGAGAAAGAATGAGATATAACAATTAAGGTCTCTGGTAATTCTACTGATAGAGATCAAATTAAAGGCCAACTTTGGTAGACTTAATACAGATGACAAGGTGATAGTTGAGGTTGGTTTAACGGTCCCTGATCCCACAATGTTACAAGTTGAACCATCAGAAGAAAGTGCTTTATGTGATCGAAAGCCAGAAAACACATTAGAATTACCTGTCATGTGATTTGTGGCACCTGAATCGATCACCCATTTATTTGATGAGGACAAAAGACATGTTTTCCTTGACTCCGCAAATGTAGTAACTGAAATGGGTTCCTTAAGTGATTTTTGAAATTGAGAGAATTTTGCATACTCATCAGCCGAAACAAGAATCGTCTTCTTGGTCATTTTTCTGACAAATATATCTAGTGTAATTCTTGACAGAAAACAAAAGGAGTTCTACAAGTCTGACCCACCAATTCCTCTAATACGTGTACTAGACTGAAGAAATACACAATGTATCATAGAATCAGCAAAGTACAAGTATGGGGCAACAAACTAAATAATATTCAACCATGTCAAAGAGCTGATACAAGCAACAAAAGATCTATAATCATAAGTCTAATTTTGGCTGAACAACGGCTGTTTAACCAATTCTCGAACCCAAAATTCTGAAACCCAAATTTCTGAGTATCCGCAGCAACAAAAGATGAATACCAGAAGAGAAAATGAAGTACAGACCTTCAAAAAGAGATTCAACACCAGAAGGATACCAGAATGTGTCGTGATTTGCGAGAAGATGTCGTAGTAGTAAGCCAAAAAACAGAGATGCTGGACTACACACCAGCGAGTGGAAGACAGAAACAAGGTGCAAGTGGTGCGTGAGGTTCACTCGCTGCCACCTAGACCAGAGATGTCCTTTTCGGCTAAAATCTCCCTGTTTGGTGAGATAAATTTGTCACTCCTAATGAACCCAAACTTTTCTTAGGCTGCCAGGAAAAGAGTCGAACTTCTAAAAAAATTGAGCCCTAAGCTCTGATACCATGTAATCTAATGAAAGTTCTTATTCTATTCATGAATATACATGGTATTTATACAATTACAAGGAATCTTATAAAAGGAAATCAATCAAAACAAATAAATGAAAATATTCTACAATCACTCTTATTATTCTGTAATATTCTATAATCACTTTGTGATTTGTTACCATATTTTGTAACATTTTGATCAAGTCACCACAAAAGTCGATTTCCGAATAGAAAGGTGCCCCTCTTTTTGTTTTTGCCCAGGGGATTTTCTTATTTGTACCTACAGAGCACTTAGTAGGCGTATGGACATAGATTTGGTTGAAATTTGGACAAATGAATTTTTGAAGTTGAAAAATGGTATTTAGAAGTTGAAGTTGTGTAAGTGGAAAACAATTTTCACTTGAAAATCTAGTCAAAACCAGCTTTTCAAATTTGAAAACTCCTTTCCAAAAAACTAACCAAAAAGTAAGTCCAATGTATAACCAAAAAATGTTTTGAATAAAAAATGCAAAAAAGGAAAAACTTTCTATGTCCAAGCGGCTCTGTTAGTTTGACTGTGTACTATGTACTCAAAGATTCCGGTTCTTTGAGCAATGATGCAAGAAGGTAAATTGTGGTATAAAGTAAGTCAACACAAGTATTTTAGTGAGAAAAACTCCTTGCTCAAGAGAGGCAAAGCCCACAACCTACATCTGTAGGATTTTCTCAAACGCACCACTAAGCTCAAGCAATTTAAGATTTACAATTGCCCTTGTAACACCTAAGGAACTGTTCCCAACAATCCCAACCTCTACCCCCTTAACTTTTCTCTCCAACGACTACCTATCAATGAAGTCCCTTACAAACGCAAAACAACACTTACTACATTCAACTATGAAAGTAATCAAGATCTTGTTTTGGTACCACTCCAAGAAACTAACTATTACAACTCAAGAACAATATAGATAAAACTTGATAGGAGCAGGTTCTTTCGTTGTAGCAACAATTTTTTCTTCAAGACTCTTTGTGCTGACTTTTTCACTATGACACCTCTCTTTAGGTGTCGTCAAACTCCAAAGCTTCTTGTCGTGCTGTTTATATATAAGTAAATAGCTGCCTTGTAGTTCTCCAATCCAAACAGGAGTTGATTCAAGTCTTTCCATAAATCCAATTCTAAGTTTAACTTCGTTTGGATCTTCTTTGTGTGACGGGCTTCTTTCTCTTAATTCAAAGTTAATACATGTGTTCAATTTATGGTAATATTTCCATATCTTGAACTCCAGCTCCTTGTAGAATTAGACTGCATAATTCCAATTCTCCAAGTTTTCATGAAACAACTTCTTCATTGCAGTCTCAATTCTGCTAGAGGAACATGTTCTCTGATGAGTTCCTCTGACAGTGTTGCTAGCTTCTTCACTCGGCTAGCATGTAAAAGTTGCTACATTTGTATGGCTAAGCAAGGTTTGTAAGATTACTTAGACAGGTACAGGGACTAGCCTTCCATTCATTGCAACCCATTGGATGGCTAGGTTTGAGAACCTGATCATAAATATGTTTTCTCAAAAGAACATTCTCCCATATGCTCTTTAAAAACATCTCTTCAACTTTCAATGTAGGGACCATGTTTTTTCATCTTTCTTCTTGCAGCCTTGTTGTAATCTTCCCCGTCTCCAGTGCTCTTAGTTAGGATTCCTTTTTAAGTAAGAACCAGTTCCTACACAATGTATCCTAATCACTAGCAACAGAATATAATTGTTCTCTAAATAGAACCAGGTTCCTTTATAAATAAGCACCTGTTTTTTTACATTTTTGCCCTAACTGTAGCACTTCAAAGAGAACATTTTGTGGCTCTTTATCCAAGTATCATAGAGTCGCCCTTTTTAACATATGAATATGAGCTGCTACCTTCATTATTTTCCCCCTTTGGGCATCATAAAAAATAAGTAAATGTGTAATTAATAGCATAACCAAGAGGAAATTATCACATCAGAAACTAGTAATGCCAAAAGGAACACTTCATTAATGCATCAAAGTAGGCACAGGTATCAACGTCTAAGAACAATAAATCCAAGAACACCTATACTGATCATGGCAGTCGAGAAAACACTTTCTCAAAGCATAACAGTTGCCTAAATCTGCCAGTAACTGCTACATTCTAGGGTCCCAAAAAAACATGAATAGCTATCAACTCTAGAAACATACTTTAGACAGGACACGTGAGGGAACTTGAGGCTAAGAATCAGGTTCTTTGCTAGTGAGAGATGAGGATGAAAAGAGGCTCAAGAATTTCTCAATCCTCTCAAGTGAAGCCTTCTGCTCAGCAAGAAGTGTAGCTGTTAGCTTAGCATTCTCAACCTTCCGAGCTTGGAAGGCTTCATGCACAGCTTCCGCCTTTTCCTTTGCCTCTCTTTCTTTGACAAGCTATTCTAGCAGGTTTGTAACCACACTACTGCTCTTAGAACCTGTTCCTTTTTTTTTGAAACTGGTAACCTTGTATATTTCTATATGTGAACAAAACACAAGCAGTACATAGGTTGTTCTGACCCCATATATACAGCAAAACTCTAGGAAACTGAAGCTATTTTAATCTCCTAAGTGGAATCTACTGCATCTAGAATATCTACAGTTTCTTCTGAGTATGTCTATCTACACCAAAAGCTAAAGAGCAGAATACAATTCATTTTTATCTGCTGAACAGAGTTGCTCCTATTTTCAAAACATCTGGAATTTCTTTCTTTTCATATTGTCCACCATATACAAGCTAGAACAATTCTCCAAGCTTCTCTGTCTCTAGCCTCCCATCCTGCGTCATCCTAGCTTGCTAATGTTGTTGAAACACTCTGCAAGTGCGGTTTTGCCTATCATTTCCTTTTCCCTCCCTTTTTCCCAACACTCGGGGGAATCTCACAGTGGGTGAATACCTTTGTCAGCCAAAACCCATACGGTAGGGAATGTGCCCCTTCAGCAGCATGAGCCATCTGTTGTACCAATAAAGAAGGTAGGTTTACCAGGTCTCGTTGGTCAAGTGCATCCATCACAACATGTCCATGTTGTTAGCTTCATTTCTCTGTTCTACTCGCGGCAGGACGCACTTCTTTACTAGCTCAATATGATTTTGTGAGCTAGAATCATCTCCCATTTCAGCACTTACCTTGACTACTGAACATCTCTTCCTTGTGGAAACTTGGCTGTCAAATAAACCCTGTTTTTTTCTGGCCCATACTCGACCCATTTTTCTTGAAGTATTCATCATAGCAAACACAAGATATGTTGAAAATGTCCCCTACGTCTTCAACTGTAAATCTGATTTCTCTTCCCTTCACAGAGGACACCACTCTATCATCATCAACTAGCTTGAACCTTCTATAAAATTATGAACCTCTTCCTCATGAACCACTGGATTTGTGTCGAATAATAGCTAGTCCATTCATAATGGTCCAGTATTTTCTTGAGCTCTTTGATTCTAGCACTTCTTGTTTTTCTTTTCAGCTCTTTTTTTTCATCCTCTTTAGATTGGGTTCTTTGACAGAAGGAATAGTTTCTTCCACCCATTCTGAGGGTCCTTTTCTTTTACTGACGCGTCTAGAACTTGAAGCTTTCTTCAACTCTTTTTCTTTAGGGGATTCGACTTCATCTTTCCTTTCAACATTCGAGATTTCAGAACCATGGTTCTGGGTTTCTTCTTCCTTATTTGTTTGCTTACGAACCAGTTCCCCTTGAGTTGTAGCTTCTTCTCTACCCTGAAGTGGTTGATCTTATTTCTTTCAAATTTCGGCGGGATTTGAGATTTCTTGGGCTATTTTAGGGTTTGGTTGCATCCTGAGTAAGACTTCGGTGGATTGAGCATCGGATGTAATTTTGGAGGGGGCAACAGTGTTGAGGAAGATATGACTAGGTTTCAAGTTGCTGAGAATTACTTTGCTCTTTTGATTTTTCAAGAATGATGCGACTAAGTGAATATATGAGGGATGAAGCTTTTAATAAATAGTCCGGATTACTTTTGAAGTCCCCTTCTTTTAAGTCACTGACTTTCATCAAAGGGGGTTTATTTTAACGGACCAATTTCCGTGGTTATTGATATCATGACCCGCCACCCTCCCCCCCCCCCCTATTTTTTTTTGGATGACCGTGGTGTACGAGCCAGCTTTCGCGCACCTCAACTAGATACAACAACAAGTACCAGGTAACTCTGTCCACCAAGGTTAGGACAAATGGGAAGAATCACCTAGTGTTTATTTGTCTCCACAACGTTTTGAACCTGAGACCTCAGGGTTCTCAACCACTTCATTGACCACTAGGCACCCCCTTAGGTGCAACCCCCTCCCCTTTTTTTAAACAAATGACACTAATACACAGATTTAAAGTAACTTGTAGATTTGAAGGAGATGCGTACTTGTGGGTCATGAGAACTAGGTTCTCTGACAAGATCCATTGAGCTGATCTTTTTTTGAAGGACAATCCTCCTTTTGACATATGTATTACACTCTCGATGCTTTGAGGTTCCTGAATATTTTCTTCTTTCTTTTTGTTGCAAGAGTCTTCATTTACCTCCAAGAAGGGAAGTTTTGTTACTTTGTTCCCTTTTTGTTAAGCCCCATTTGCTGAGAGTAAACTTTCCTTCGTCTAAGCACCTCTTTTTTCTCACCTGGGCTTTTAATCTTAGTCATAGAGTTGTCTTAGGAACCCAAACTAGTTTGAGTTCCCAATTTTTAGACAAAGGATGAATCAATTGTTTCTTGGTCCATTTTGGCAGCATGGTTCTTTTCTTTAGAGGAGCAGGTGGCAATATCTTTGGCATTCTATTGAGAGCTGTGTATTTTCTAGTAGATCCTTGCATTTTAACCATCTTTTCCCTTTCTTATGGCTTCTTATATCTGTGTTTGATAAGTGGAGGTGTGTCTTTTTTATGGTCTTCTCCATTCAACTATTTTGTCTAGTTCATATTCACCTTTGATGATCTTCTTGTGAAGTACTCTACTTTCTTACAGCACACCTTCTGGGAACCTGTTCCTTTTGAGTGTTTCAATAAAAAACTTCTTGATATTGACTAGCTCCTTTTGAAGCTTTCTTTTCCTCATAAGCTCCGCATTAAGAGTAGAGGATGTGACATCTGATTCTTCCTTTTGAGTGTGTCTTTTGAAGCATTCTTTCCAGATAATGATGTTCTTTTGCTCTTTCCATTATTTTGAACTAAATTTTCACCCTCTAGAATAAGGACCTGTTCCTTTGGATAGGTTACCTTCTTCTTCAGGTTTTCCCCCTTTTCTTACTACTAAATGGTGATGCCTTTTTAGCCCAGAATGAATATGTGTGTCTCTCTTGGTAGATATAGCTTCTCAAGAGCTTCCATTACTATGTGAGCTATACACACTAGCTTTCTCTTGTAAGTGTGGATCGTCTCCTTGATTTTAGCTAAGCTTGTCTCCATTTCATCGTCTTCTTCTTTTAGGGCTGATGTAACTCTCAATGTTGTGGTCCTTAATTTTGTGCTGTTTTCTTTGGTCCTTTGTGGACTAAGTGCCTTCTTTCTCAATGTTGTAGTCCTGAATTTTTGTCTCTAGATCTCTATAATTACTTTGCAATATATACCATATTTGCTCAGTAATGATACAGGAGGAAGCTTTGTTGAATTTATTAGGACTAATACCACATACAAGAATTCTTCTTGTTTTACCATCCAGTTAGGCATTCTTATGCAGGGTTTTGTTTGGACCTTTTAAATGATGCTCCATAGTTTGGGATTTTCACCAAAGAAGAATTCTTTCATTCTCACCTTCCACCAACTGTAATGTTTGCCAATGAAGCATGATCCTTTCTTAGTTGATAATAGTTAGTCACTTGGAGTACTACAATCAATTAAGAAAGGATCTTGTTTTGGTACTACTCCAAGAGACTTAACTATTACAACTCAAGAACAGTATAGATAAAACTTGATAGGAACAAGTTCTTTCGTTGTAGCAGCAACTTCTTCTTCAAGACTCTTTGTGCTGACTCTTTCACTCTGACGTGGTGACGCTTCTCTCTTTAGATGTGGTCAAACTCCAAAGCTGTGTGTCGTGCTGTTTATATAGAAGTAAATAGCCGCCTTGTAGTTCTCCAATCCAAACAGGAATTGATTCAAGTCTTTCCATGAAACCAACTTCTTTCTCCTAATTCCAAGCTAATTCCATGTGTTCAATTTATGGTAATATTTCCACATCTTGGACTTCAATTCCTTGTAGAATTGGACTGAGAGCCTGTTTGGATTTGGCTTATTTTAAGTGCTTTTAAGTCAAAATAGCTTTTAAGCACTTTTGTAGTGTTTGAGTATAATAAAAAGGAGCTTTTAAGCACCTGTTTTTAAGTCAATGTCCATGGCTATCTCGTCCAACTTCCACTATGGTATCTGAACTGACGCAGTGGAATAGGAAAGAGAGCGTCGAGCACAGCTTTCGTGTCACCACAAATCCTTTTTCGTTTATTGGGAGACTTGACAAAAATAAGCCAAAAGTCATAACTTATTATTTTTGGCTTATTAGCCACAAGCTATAAGTCTATCTAAACAGACTCTGAGTCATAATTCAATTCTCCAAGTCTTCACGAAACTTCTTCATTGAAGCCTCAGTTCTGCACTTCTGCTAGAGGAACAGGTTCTCTGATGAGTTTCTCTGGTAGTATTGCTCAACTTCTTCACTTCTTCTTGAAGATTTGTTGAGGGCCTGGCTCTTGATCTTCATTCTACAAACAGATTATCAATCATTAAAACACCACATGATCTTGAATGTAGATTCAGAGATCATAATGTTTTAGTGCTTTGCTTCAATAACATACTAGCTTACCAGTTCAAAAATATCAGAATAAATTTAAACTTAAAATTTTTGCCTACAGCTATCAGGAAAATTTTGAGAGGTTATTTGATAAGAATGCTCCTTTACTGACTTACTCCATAAGAAAATCTAGACGAGCAGCATGTGGAGATAATATATCTTAGTTTCTTTGTTTTAAATAGGATAAAATATATAAGTAGTAATTATCTATAGTAGTTATAAGTAGAAGTTACTACCAGCAGCAGTTATTTACAGAAGTAACTGACTGTTTCTATCTCTATCTATTAGGAGTTATCTATAAATATGTATATTTAGGAGAATTCTGGAGAAGGAAAAAAATATTATAGTCTTTGTTTTCTGGAGATTTGTCCACTCCATACGGACATAGTTGTTGGTTAATGTAGTGTTTAAGATTCTTGCACTTTATTTAACCAGTAAAGTTTTATTTTCATCTCGTTTTACCTTAGTTTCTATCATTTGGTATCAGAGCAGCAAGATCTAAGATGGTGGTATCTACATGTTCTTCTAATGAACTACCAGCACAACCAGTCACAAATCATCCTAGTGAACCCTCTAATGATCAAATTGTCCAGCAACTAACGTTTATAACATCACGTTTGGAAGCATTAGATGCAGCCATGAAGGCTCAATCTAGTGGTACTCAATTTGATGCTAATCCTAGTACATCTGCTAAAGGAAAGGATCCAGAACGTAGTAGAGGTCCTCGTGACACCAGAAGGTCCTCTTGGGTCGAGGATGTTGATGTTGATGTGGATATGCCTTGGTGGTTGAAGAATCCATCTCATAGGCCACACATAAAGATAAAGTTTCCTCGATTTGAAGGGGGAGATCCTCATGGCTGGATTTTGAAGGCTGAAAAATATTTTCGGTACTATCAAACTCCTGATGATCTAAAGGTAGATGTTGCAGCCATGTATTGGAGGGTGATGCGCCTGATCTCTTTGCATGGATTAACAGTGAGCGTACACTATCGTATTGGGAGGACCTTGTTAAAGCTTTACAAGAGAACTATGGTCCTGCTGAATTTCAGAATCCAGATGAACATTCATGTAGCATTCAACAATTGGGCACAATACAAGAGTATCGCCAGGAATTTGCTAAACGATCTGCCCGAGTCAAGGATTGGCCAGAACATTGTCTTTTGGGGGTGTTCCTTACTGGGCTAAAAGAAGAACTCAAATCAGATGTGAGAATTCATAAGCCTGGAACTGTTTATAAAGCCATGAGCCTTGCAATGGAATTTGAGCAAAAAGTGAGTTCCAATCGTGGGCATAAAGGGTCTCAATGGCCAAATCTGTCACGATCCAACACAACCCAAATTGGTTCTGCACGTGAAGTTCCTTACCAGTCAATAGGCAACCAACTCGTATCACGAACGAATCCTAATTCTGCACAAATATCTCCTCATCCTTCTCCGAATCGTGCTTGGGAGATAGAGAAGCAGAATCGTATAGCCAAAGGACTCTGTTTTAGGTGTAATGAAAAGTTTGCACCAGGTCATCGTTGCAAGACAGCATCTCACTCTTATGGAGACAAATGACAACATTGAAGGTGGTGAATCTGGAGAACAAATGCCAAGTGACATTATTGATGGGGATGCAGGTACAACTGATCTTGCTGAAATTTCATTCCACGCCTTTCTAGGTAACACAATAGGTACAACGATGAAACTTCAAGGGACCTTAAATGGACGCAAGGTGCTGCTTCGGTTGATAGTGGATCATCCCACAATTTTGCTTCGGTTGATAGTGGATCATCCCACAATTTCATCTCTGAAAAAATTGTTGAAGAATTACAGTTTCCTGTTTAATTTGTGCCCTATTTTGGAGTCCAGATCGGCAATGGAGATATCATACGTTGCAACCGTCTGTGCCAAAATCTTGTTGTGAAATTCCCCGAACTAACTATTGATCAAGATTTTTATCCTTTCTCTGTTGGAGGAGTAGATTTGGTGCTTGGAATTAAGTGGTTGGCTTCTTTAAATACAGTCCAAGCTAACTGGAATGAGATGTTTTTTATTTTTAATTTAAATGGGAAGCGATATAAGCTTCAGGGGGTTCCACAAGAATCAAATGCACCAGTTGCTTTTCAATATTTCTCCAAGGAGGCTGATACTTCAGGTAATTCTCTACCCATTTATATTCAAAGCTAGCTTCTTAAGTTTGAATCGATTTTTGAAGAACCCAATGCCCTACCACCTTTTCGTCAACACATCCATTCTATCCCTTTGATCCCTAACTCAAAACCACCCAACATCCGTCCATATCGTTATCCGTATTTCCAAAAATCAGAAATTGAAAAACAAGTTTCTGAATTACTCCAAAAGGGTTTTATAAGGTCAAGTACCAGTCCGTTTGCTAGCCCTGTCCTTCTCGTCAAGAAAAAGGACAATACATGGCGCATGTGCATTGATTATAAAGGTCTCAACCAAATCACTATTCCAGATAAGTACCCAATTCCAAATATTGACGAGCTTCTTGATGAATTGCATGGAGCAACTATTTTTTCGAAGATTGATTTGCGTTCTGGTTACCACCAGATACGTGTCAATCCTGCCGACATTCATAAAACTGCTTTTCGTACTCACTCTGGTCATTATGAATTCACTGTTATGCCCTTTGGTCTCACTAATGCTCCTTCTACGTTCCAATGTACTATGAATGATATATTCAGACCACATCTGCGCAAATTCATTCTTGTATTCTTTGACGACATCTTGGTATACAGTCAGACCTTTGAGCAACATATCAGTCACTTGCAACTTGCTCTCCAACTTCTCAGAGATAATTGTTTCTATGCCAAAACTTCTAAATGCTCATTTGGGAAAATCCACATTTCTTTTTTGGGTCATGTGATTTCAAAAAAAGGGGTTGGTGTTGATGAGGATAAAGTTCAAGCTGTCTTGGAGTGGCCAGTACCAATTAATGTGAAGGAGTTACATGGATTTCTTTGGTTAACAGGTTATTATCGCAGATTTGTGAAGGTTTATGGAATAATGGCTCGACCACTCACCGAACTTACCAAGAAAAATGCTTTTCAATGTCGAACATAGCTGAGAATGCTTTCCAACTTCTAAAGCAAGCCTTAACGACTGTTCCGGTACTACAACTTCCATATTTCACTAAATCATTTGTGGTGGAATGTGATGCTTCTTCAGAAGGAATAGGGGCTATTCTTCTTCATGATGACCCTCCTATTGCTTATTTTAGTAAGGAGCTTTCTATTTCCATTCGTTTGAAGTCTATTTACGACCGTGAATTGCTTGCTCTTGTTTTAGCTTTGCAGAAATGGAAACACTACCTCCTGGGCCATCATTTTTATGTTCGAACAGATCACTGCAGCCTCAAGTATCTCCTTTCCCAGCGTATTACCACTAATGAGCAGCAAAGATTATTACTGAAATTGCTTCCCTTCGACTTCACAATTGTGTACAAAGCTGGGAAAGCCAATTTGGGAGCTGATTCTCTTTCAAGGAGGCCATTAAATGCTGAGTTTCTGGCTCTTGCTATTCCTGTGCCAATGGATTTTTCCAATTGGCAAAATGCTCTCCAGGCAGATGCATATACTCGTGAGATTATTCAAGCCATCCATCATGATCCTTCCTTACAACCAGATTTTCATCTTGTGGATCAGAAACTTTATTTCAAGGAAAGGTTGGTTGTTCCGAATCAATCTTCTCTTCGACAAAAGCTTCTCTCAGAGTCTCACGACATACCTTCTGCCAGGCATGGAGGATATTTGAAAACCTTGAAGCGCCTTTCCTCCAACTTTTTCTGGCCAAGGATGAAGCATGATGTTAAAATCTTTGTTCAGAACTGTTTGGTTTGTCAACAAGCCAAATACCAAGCTCTAGCACCTGCTAGACTTCTACAACCCTTGCCTATACCTGATAGAATATGGGAAGATGTCTCACTTGACTTCATTGTAGGACTTCCCAAATCTGGTGGTTTTGATATAATTTTGGTTGTCGTAGATCGTCTCAGCAAGTATTCTCATTTCATCCCACTTTCTCACCCATATACTGCCAAGATTGTTGCTAATGTTTTTTGCAGAGAAATTGTGCGTCTTCATGGCATTCCTCGGTCAATCCTATCTGATCGGGATGTTATCTTTCTCAGTGCTTTCTGGCAGGAGCTTTTTCGACTTGGCTTCCACTCATCCTCAGAAACTACACCATTCAAGGTTGTTTATGGTAGAGACCCTCCATCCATTTCTCCTTTTGTTCATGGAGAAACACGCATTGCTGAACTTGAAGAACAACTGCTGAATCGTGATGCTATGCTGAACTTCTCAAGGATAACCTTTTAAAGGCTCAAACTCGAATGAAACAGCAAGCTAATTCTAATCGTCGAGATGTTACCTTTCAAGTTGGAAATTCTGTCTTTCTACGTGTTCAGCCTTACCGTCAACGTTCTTTGGCTCATCGCAAGTGCGAAAAATTGTCACCTCGATTTTTCGGACCATATAAAATTGTACGATGTGTTGGACCTTTAGCATATGAACTGGAGCTTCCTACTTCCTCCAAAGTCCGTCCGATTTTTCATGTATCTTTGCTCCATCCAGCTTATGGTCAACAAGTTGTTATACCACCAGCCCCCCCCCCTCTTCCTCTTACTGAAGATTGGGAACTCGCGATATCTCCTGCCAAGATTCTTGCACATCGATGGGTCAAAGAAGCTGGTGCTTCTTCTTTGGATCTGCTAGTTCAATGGGTTGACCGTCCGCTTGAAGAAGCTAGTTGGGAAAACTATGATCTCATTGCAGATCAGTTTCCTTCTTTTCGCCTTGAGGACAAGGCGACATTTCAGGGGGGATGCACTGATAAGAATACTCCAGAAGAAAATCTAGACGAGCAGTATGTGGAGATAATATATATAAGTAGTAATTATCTATAGTAGTTATAAGTAGAAGTTACTACCAGTAGCAGTTACTTACAGCAGTAACTGACTGTTTCTATCTCTATCTATTAGGAGTTATCTATAAATATGTATATTTAGGAGAATTCTAGAGAAGGAAAAAAATATTATATTGTCTTTGTTTTCTGGAGATTTGTCCACTCCATACGGACATAGTTATTGGTTAATGTAGTGTTTAAGATTCTTACACTTTATTTAACGAGTAAAGTTTTATTTTCATCTCGTTTTACCTTAGTTTCTATCATTATTCCACAAGAAGAAAGAAGAGGACTTCAAATGTCATATGCTAATGAACAGACAACACAATGAGACAAAAAACTGTTGCTTTTAAATATATTTCTCCAGCCAATGGAAATCTAAGTTGATTCATTACTGAAACATGATAGATTCATTCAGAGGCAAACAATACAAAACTAATGTAGCATAACTTCCTTTGAGAAAGGCAAGTAGAAGAGGGCAAAAAGACACGGAAAACAGAGGCTGGAAATTGTAGCTACTATATATTAAACCTTGGAAAGCACAAAAGTCGGAACATAAATTGAGAACACTCATTGAAAGAAGAAAAAGAATGTACATCAGAAATCTAATACCAAAGTAAACAATGTTAAAGGGCTCAATATATAAATTTAGGATGATACTTGGCAATGAAGATGAGTTTACAGGCTCATAACTTCCAACATACTAAGCATATCAAGCTGCTTCATATGTGGTCGATGAACTTCATTGTGCAATACCCAAAGGTCCACAGTCATGGGCAAGAATATTATAGAATTGATAAGATCTTTGTTACATGGAATAGGAAAGAAGACAAAGAAATAGCAAAGAACTCACATCATTTCCCAAACAAAGTACAAATTCTGGGATGCGGTCCATGTCAGGTGTGTACTGATCCAGTATAACAGGAAGTCTAGACATATTGCCATTTGAATCGATATGAATACTAAAATACTCCTCTAGCATTCCAGCCTTTTGCTTGAGCAGTTCTGTATTCATCTGAAGTAATACATAGAAAATGCCAATGCTGATTAGGAAGAGGGTATAATGATGATAGGTGACAAAATTACCTGAATTGAATAGACAAAAAGGAACAATTTCTTTCATTGTCCAGGAGCAGACATGGACAAGACATAGAATTAAATTACTGTAGCACAGTTACAGTTGAGTTAAGATGAAATTACCTCGGCAATCTTTCCTCTTAGCTCATTGCTTTCATTGCCTTCTGGATCTGTACCCTCTTCTTTCAGAGCAAGCATTACTAACTCAGGTAATGATGCTGGTTCACTCAGTTGAATTGCATTGAAATGGGCAAACCGACGTAAAACTTGCTGATACATAAGCTCTTTACTTTTGTAGCGTCAAATGTAGGGAAGATCATCAAATACATAGTTAAACGAGTTATCTAATGAAGGAAAATTTAAGGAATTAAAAGAGCCATGGAAAAATTACACAGCATCAGAAAAGGCAGAAAAGTAAAGCGAGAGATCAAGCTGTAGAGATATTGGAATCTTTGCTGTCAAGTGCTCTAGCAGGTTTCCTTTTTTGTTATTTCTTTTCTTTTAAATAACCGAGAAATCTTTGAGAGCTAGTGACGCAGGATTCGAAACTCGGTGGATAATAGGTCAGGACCTCTACCCTTATCCACTTAAAACCAGGTTTTTGATTGTGGCAAGGTTCGAACCTGTAACATTCACCTAGTTAAGATTGCTTTCCCTCTCTTGGTCTTCTATCAGTCTCCTTCAATCTTTTAGAATACTAGGACTCTTTTTATTGTTAAGAATTGTGAGAATAGGATTGCATATAATGTATGGTAACGTACAAAACAACTCTCCAATTAAGGACGTGGCTACAGTCATATGCAAAATAATTACCCAACAAGAGTTGGGGTCGAATCCCATGTGGAATAATCCAGTGTAATAATGAAGTTTACACAATTCAATAACATTTTCCCGTGCTTTTATAACTCATGTAGTATCAAGAAATATTCGGGAAAGAGAACTCAGTCAGACAACTACAGTTGTCGTACTTCAATTTCCAGTGACTGCTAGGGGCTGTTTTGTGTCACTATCTCTGGTCGGACTTCTACGAAATCTGAAACCACAAGGTAGAGAAAACTCCGAAAACAAAACCCCAAAAAAGCACTCTGTCAGAATCACCGTCACGTGCCGGCAGAACATGCATCTCTAATAACACATCTGTTACACGTTTTCCCAGCCAGCTTCCAAAGAAGAACTTTTTTCCCTAGGGTTGTCCAAGAATTCAAAGGCATTTATGTAATTTTTCTAAAGATTCCGACCGCCTGAACCCTAATCTGGCCACTCCAGTCAATCTTCCGACAACCTTTTCTGATCTTCAAGACAACCAGCAGAGCTTGTCAGATCTTTTTTCAACAACTAATTTCCGGCAGTATAATAGTATTTGTGTTTATTTGCTAAACATTGGTTAGAACTCTCTTCTATCCAACCATGTCTTGTGGGTGTGTTATTTTTGGCTCCAAAAACACGAGAAATGGATGTTCAAGTCCTATGATTACTTCAGGGCCGTTAATTGGAAGTTCAAACTACTTAGCTAGGGCTTCCTTGGTTGAGTTATGGTGCAACAGTCAAGGTGTTCATGATCACTTAATGGAAAAGACTAGTGAGGTATATGAAAAGACCCATAAACAGTGGGAGAAGGTTGACACTCAATTATGTTGTCTGGTGTGGCAATCTATTGACTCTCAGTTGATGCCCTTGTTTCATCCATTCCAGACATGTTATTCATCTTTGGAATAGGCTCGCGCTTTATACAGTAATGACATATCTCGTTTTTATGATGTGATATTTTGGATTACAAACTTAAGAAACAGAAATTGGATGTCTGCTTACTTGGGACAGGTAAGACAATCATAGAGGAATTTGAGAGGTTGATGCCAGTCACCACGAGGGTTGTTTTACAACAGGAGCAATGACAATGACATAAGATGCTTCTACTTCTTACACTTGCTAAACTTCCTACTGGCCTTGATTCGGTGATCAACAATGACAGACGATGTTTCTCCTTCTTACACTTTCTAAACTTGTTACTGACCTTGATTCGGTGCCTGATCAAATTTTGGCTAGTCATACGGTTCCTTTAGTTGAACTATTCTCTTGATCAAATTGCGAGACTTTTCCATAGAGCTTTAGGGTGTTGTGGCATCATGGCTACATACATTTTATAGATAAGGAACTCACCCATGGACACCATATTGCTTAGTCTCTCCCCTAGGCTTCCTTGCAGATTTGGTAATGACACAACAAACTTCCTTGCCTCAATGATTTTCCACACCACCCATGTAGCATTACTTGGAATAGTCTTTCTTATCTGCCTCAATAGTAAATGTGAATCCATCTCACCCATAGACAGTCTTTCTTATCTATTATTGCCCAGAGTTGTTTTAGTTAGCTCTATTCCAGTTACTTAGGTGAGTCACATTTGTCCCCCTGCATCTTTGGGAAGGCACACCTTCTCCCATGACACAAGGGCTCTCTTAGAGTTTGAGATTGCCCGTCCATAAGAAGATTCTACAGGCCCTTTCAATCAGCTTCATAATCTTATTAGGGAGGAGGAAGATCTATGCCTCGTAAGCTAGTACATTCAAATAAGAATATCATTCCATATATCGTAAAAAGTATAACCAATTGTTATAAAAATTAATATTATTGGGGCCCTTGCACAACACGAGTTATAAATAGAACTGCCCTTGAAGTCCCTCAAAGGATACAAAACTAAAAAATGTGGAGGCTACTATTGTAAAGAAATGATTTGTTTAGAAATTATGCAATGCATACTATTTTTAATACATAAACCATAGAGTGGATAAGAAATAATGTTAGCACTCAGCATAACTAGTACACCCTATTCAGTATTATTATTATACACCCTATCAAATAACCCCTTAGTGCTCTCACTCTTCTCATTCAATCCCATGTTTCGTTGCATTTTTGTGCGATACAGTTCCCATGTCTTGCTATTCAACTAATCAGGTGCCCTCATTTCAATTCAGAATCATATTTCTTATTCGATATTGTTTCCTCAATCACCTCTATACTCTCTCCTCCTCGTATATGTGGGAGCACATGTTTTTGCATAACTTAGCCCCTGGAAAAGATAAATTAACCCCTCGTGCTCTCAAATGTGTCTTTCTTGGTTATTCTCAGGTTCAAGGGGTATCGTTGCTAATCACCAGATCTTCATCAATAACTTATGTCAGTCAATGTTTCACAATTTTTTTAGTCTCGACCTTACTTTACATTTTCTTCTGATCATCCTAATATCTCTAAGGTCTTACCTATACTGACTTTTGAGGAACTATGGTTACTTCTACATTTCCAACCACAATGCCACCACTCTTGACCTATCATCGTCATCCACGTCGAGCGTTAGGCTCAAATGATTCACGTCCTACATTGAACCCTTTGTTATTTGTTATTCATGCTTATTGTTAGAATATAAATAGGAGCAATAATAGTATATATAATCCTACTTAGAATAAGAATAGGAATAGGAATAGTATATATAGAATCCTATTTAGAAAAGGATTATAATATAGTGTCCTAGTTGGAAAAGGAGTTTAATGTAGTGTTTATAAATAGGATCTCAATGTAATAATGTAGTTACACAATTCAATAATATTCTTTTCCAATATTTCTCACATGGTATCGGAGCCTCCACAATCTTGATAGAGAATCAAAGAGCTTCCGCAACTGAGAAGCAGCTAATACCCATAAATGTCACCCGTTTGGCCAATGATTATGTTAGCAAAAGTTGGGTCATCGTGTATCTTTTCGGTAACTATTTTTCCATATTTAATTTGTGTAGCACTGTGCATCTTTCCGGTGACTACTTTCTCATATCCGATTTGTGCAGCATCGTGCCATCTTTTCGATGACTACTTTTTCATATTTGATTTGCGTAGCATCGTTCTTTTCGGTAACTGCTTTCTTATTTGTGTAGGGTTGTACCATCATTCCGACCCTACCCATATAGTTTTATTTCTCAGATTGTGACCACTTTCAGTCATCAAATCTAACACTCCAACGCATGAGCATTTTCTAGCCAGTTTTTCAGTGACTTGTTTAATATAGACTCATCTATTGATTTCAAGACGGTCCATATATTTTATACTAGATTTTGAGCACTTTTCGGTGACTGCAAGAAGTCTATATGGAGCAACTACCTAATTTTGTTGCTCAAGGAGCTTAGTAGCCTTATATGTCAATTACGTAAGTCACTCTATAGTCAAAAACGCTCAAGCTTGGTTTAGGAAGTTTAACATTGTAATTCGGGATTTTATCACTCTATATTTTATCGACATTATGCATCAAATCTAGTATTTCATTAGAAGACTAAGCACATTGAGATGACTACAAATTTTGTGAAGTCGAGTGATCAACTTGCAAATATCTCACCAAGCCCCTCATCAGTCCTCATATTAATTACATTTGTATCAATCTAGGTACATATGATTTCTATGCACTAGCTTGAGGGGGAGTGTTAGAATATGAACAGGAACAATAATAATATATACAATCCTACTTAGAATAAGATAGTATATAGAATCCTATTTAGAAAAGGATTATAAAATAATGTTCTATTTGGAAAAGGAGTCTAATGTAGTGTCTATAAATAGGGTCTCAATGTAATAATGTAGTTACACAATTCAATAATATTCTTTTCCAATATTTCTCACATTTATATTTATTAGTCTTGGACTGAACATATATGTATATTTGTATTTTCTTCTATTTGCGCCTTTTTCATTAAAGCTCATGCTTTATTTTCGCTATGTGCTTAAAGCCCCACGAACCTTAGAATTTTTTAGCGCTTTTCGCTTTTGATAACAGTGACTATCACCAATTTAAAGCAACATCTCTTTGAGCATTTTCGAACTAAAGATCTCAATAGACTGAAGAACTTTCTAGGTATTGAGGTTGCTCAATCCAAATCAGGTATTGTTATTTCACAACGAAAGTATGCATTAGACATTCTTGAGGAGACAAGAATGATGGGATATAGACTCCTTGACACTCCAACGGTTCCAACTACTAAACTTTTGTCAGGACCGAGAAAACCACTTAGTCATCTTTATAGGCGGTTGGTTGAGAAGTTGAATTAACTCACAATGGCTAAACCTGACATTTTTTTCATATGAGTTTTGTAGCTCAGTTTATGAATTCTTCTTATGGTCATTGGGATGCAGTTGACCGCATTCTACAATATATGAAGGGAAAGAACCAGTCTTTGCAGATCAAGGCCATGAGTAAATCATTGGAAATCTAGATGTTGATTGGATAGGATTACCTTCTAATAAACGTTGGATATTGTGTTTTAGTACAACACAATTTGGTGTCCAAAAAGAGTATGAAACAAAATGTAGTTGCTTGATCTAGTGTAGAAGCAAAATATCAAGCAATGGCTATAACAACTTGTGAGCTAGTTTTTATCACACAGTTGCTCAAAAACATTAAAATTTTGAGAAATCAATCAGATAGAACTTGTGTGTGATAATCAAGCAACCCTTCATATTGCATCAAATTTGGTATTTCATGAGAGGACTAAACAAATTGAGATTGACCGTCACTTTATTAGAGAAAAGATACTCTCAGAAGATTGTTACAAAATTCGTGAAGTCAAGTGATCAGCTTGCAAATGTCCCTCACTAGAACTCATATTAGTTACATTTGTAACAAACTCGATATTAGTAATGTGGATATTAGTTATGCAGATATTAGTTATACATGTATTAGTTATGCATAGTTTAGTTATGTAGAGATTATAATATATTAGTGAGCTAATTTTTATTTCTTAATTCCAAAAATAATTAGTGAGCTAATATTTATTATAACCATTGGAATAACCAACTATATAAATAACAGGTTAAAATTAAATAAATACCAATAGCTAAAAATAATAAAGTAAATAACAAATAACTAAAAGTATTTAAGTAATTTGCATTCAATATGATTAAGCAATTAAGCAATAGGTCATTTAAATTGAAATAAATAACAAATAACTAAAAAATATTAAAACTTGTATTGGCAGTTCGTTGTAGAGAAATTAAGCAAAGAAATTAATTATAATTAATAGTTGAAACTAAGCAAAGAAATTAATTACAATTAATAGCCACTACCTCACCGCCAAAGAAAACAATTAACAAAAATTTAAGCACAAAAACTAAAAGTAATTAAGCAATTAACAAGACAAAAAACTCACAAAAAAAATTGGTAGTGATTTATTTAACATGTATTAATTATTTGATTTGTTGTAAATTAATGAGAAAATGGCCTAAAGCCCCCCCAATCTATACCCGAAATCTCAACTACACACTCCAACTTCACGGGTGTCCTATCACCCCCTGAATTGTTTTAAAAGAAAATAAATAAACTCTTAATGCTGAGTTGGCTAAGAAAGTTCATTTCAATCTCTTTGAGAGAGTGAAAGAGAGTAAAGTGTGCTTTTATTTTTCTTTTTCTTTTTCTATCTTTCTAATTAAATCAAAATAATATCCTCCACCCCAACCACTCCCACACTTCTTCTTCTTCACACACCCCCTCCATACTTCTTCTTCTTCACCCTTTTGCTTTATTTTTGTTTTTCATCACAAATTTCTACAAATTTCTTCAAGAATTCTGCATATTAATCCTCTTTTACCCATAATCAAAACACCTTTAAATAAATTAAGTTATCACTCCCCAATCAAAGTAATAAAATAAAAAAATAATTTTTTTGCCAAAAAACTGGATAGAGCAGTAACACTTGTTTAGATAAAGCTTTCCTAGAAGTCGCCGGTCATTGGCTCCTCTTCCTCCGTCGTCGCTCTGAATGGCGACGCTTTTAAAATGCTACAAACCGTTTCTTCCCTTCCAAAGCCGCAAAATACACATTGTCGCCGCCGCCGATAGTTTCAAATACTATTCGAGAAGCCGACTTAGGGCTAGGTGCCTGAGTACAATCGGAAATTCAAAGTTTTATGTTTCCTTTGATGTTCTATATAGGTTATCCCTTTTCTTGTTCTATATTCATTAATATTGGGTTAAATTTCATTTATAAGTAAAATTCTAAATCAAAGATACCGACCATAGAGACTTTTACTTGTTGAAAAAATTCATCGTCTTTTCTCTTGCCGGAATGTCAATGGATGACAAGTGGGTTTGATAATGGTGATGTTCTTGGTGATAAAGGAGGGTTTGTAATTGGCATATAATAAAAGAAAAGAAAAAGTAGGAAAAATAATTAATTTATCATATTTATTATGTGGCATTGACATGGCATGTGCGTGTGTTACACCACAATATACTTAAGTGACTATGTCATTTTAAGGTGGAATTTATTTCCTTTTAAAATAGTTCAAGGGGGTAATAGGACCCCCGTGAAGTATGAGTGTGTAGTTGGAAATCCGACCATAGATTGGGGGGGCTTTTGGCCATTTTCTCTAAATTAATATACATTTAAAGTAAATTAATAGGGGTGAATGTGTAATTTACTATTATAATAAATGTATAACTAATACCCACATAACTTATTCCACCTTCTATCCCACATAAATTATACATAAATTCCCTCTTAAGTTATGTACTCCCTCCGTTCCTTTTTATATGTCATTTTTTTAGATTGCACTTGCATTAAGAAATTAAGTAACTTTACCCTTCTACCCTTATTTAATGTTTTCTTAAGTCAACTTTTCAATAAATGATGAATATGCTAGATTTCAAAATGCATTTGGATGACTAATTAAATTTTTGAGTTTATTTTTGGAGCCAATTTTTACACCAATTGATCTAAGATTTTAAAAAAATTGTTAAAGCTTCAACTTTCAAGATTATTTTTTATTTTTTCTCCATCTTTTATTTTTAATTTGTTTGTTGAGATTTTTTTTTTCAAAATAAGATTTTATAGAATAGTGAATGGAGAGAGTAATTAATCAATGTATGAAGTACTCCAATGAATATTAATTACTTATTAGTTTTTCTAGGTTGGTCAAATTATATATTTTCAAGACTAATTAACTACTCTATCAAGGGTATAATTTGAAGAATATGGTAACTTATGCATTGATTTTATAAAATGACAAGTATTATGAACCAACTATTTATAGAAAGGGATGACATATAAAAAGGAACGGAGGGAGTAAGTATTAATTATGTAGGATTACAAAAAATACAACCAAACACCGTATAAAAATAATACATGAATAACTTTTATACAACATTTGTAAACCTACCTACCAAACATTGTATAAAATTAATACATGAATAACTTTTATCCTATTTGCAAACCAAACATAGTATAAATTTAATACATGAATAACCAAGTTATTCATGTATTAGCTTTGGACTTATCTAGCTATCAAACGACCCCTTAATGAGATAATCTATAGCCAAACAAATGTATATGGTTTGTTTTAGACAAAAAGTTTCAAAAGTCTTTCTTTCTTTTTAAAACTCCATGCCCAGTCAAAGTCAAAGTGCATCAGACAACATTTCTTCCAAGCTAGCTTATATCGACAAGGATGTATACAAAAAGGAAGAGCCTTTGGTTAGCCAAGTCTATTGACTGTGCAGCTATGCTTCTTCAGTATGTTGTAGCGATATAATGGTACTAAGATTATGCAAATTGTTGAGCTTTTATTCTAGCAGGCATACAAAGTCCTCATTACATCTATCTTCTCATAATCCAATCAATGAATCTTGATAGAAAAGCAATAAAAAAACTTTTTCTTAGAATACTGATATCCTATCAGAAAGCTAAAGTGATATATTACCTCAAGTTAATCACATTAACAAGATAAAGGTGTGTATTGTGTTGAAGCAAAGCAAAAATCTCATCCGCCATCCCAGTATATGTGCAATTCCTAACAATATCCAATAGACCTACAAGATTAATAACTCAAGATTAGTAGGAGTAAAAGGCTAGTTTGTTTTCCTATCAACGAAAATTTTGATAATCCATCAGCACATACCAGGGTGACAGTCATTATCAATCTCATTAACAAGCTCTTGGATGCTAGTGAGGTCTGCGGTTTCACTAGGATTCCTCCTTTGTCTGATAGAAGACCTGCAACATTATTCTTTGCATGAAAAAGTATGTTGGTAGCATGTTTAACTAAACTATCAACCTGATGTTTGAGTAATGGTATATACAACTTAATTGAAATCTCATGTTTGATGGTAATGTGTATGCCTATATACTATACTCAATATAGATAACTTCCAAAGGCAGTAAACAAGAAGTATCCACTTCAGCTTCTTCTCCAATGGTGCCACCATATAGTGCAAAACAAAAAGGATGATGGATGATTATATAATACCAGACCTCCCTAAACATTTAGCATTTACATGATGTTCTCCTTTCATGTTGTCTACTATCAAGAGAGCACTTCAAGTGGTAGCATCCAAGGAAGCCAATCAACACTTGAAACCAAGGACCAGTCCTTGAAGCTCCTAGAAGACTCATGGCAAGGTCACAAAGAAGAAAACTTTAAGAGAAGCTCCAACGCCTTGAAGTAAAGATAAAAAAGGGAATTCAAATTACAACTTCTCAGGTTTCATCAAAATAGGACTAAGCAGAGAATGCAATCTCTAGCCAACAAGAGCAGGAGTGACAGACATCTCAATTACGATCAAGAATTTATCCCAAAAAGTTGGCTTGACAATTTAACTCGAGAATTATCCATTAATAGGATGATAAGGTTTTTTTTGAAATAGGAATAGGATGATAAGGTGTGCTTTGCCAAGTAATACAATACTCATAGTCAAGAAATACACAAGTGGCTTATGGATCTACTTTGAGTTTCTTTTGGCCAATTTAATGATTTTGCAAGTAGTGGTCACCTTCGGCAGCTGCAAAAGAAAATAACTTATTTTGGACTTTGGGCCATTGGAGAATATAAAGTCTATTTATCAGAACAATTTTGTTTAAAACTAAGGTAAGCTGTCTATGGTCTTTTTGTTTAAGGAAAAATTACAGGTCAAGCCTTTTAGGTTTCGAGCAAGGAACCTCAAAAATTCAGCAAACGTTAAGTGAAACTCCTTCATCAATGTACTGTAGTAATTTCTTGTGTCAAAGGGGTTGGCCCTTGTATATATGTATCATTTATATAATATTTAAACATATATAAAAATAGGAAATATAATTGGCTAAGGGAATAGGATTTGGACAACATATCTTGCCCCTGACTGGGCACTACTAGAAAAAAAAGCTAACGATAGACTCAAATCCAATTTTGAGTTTCTAAATATTCCCTCGGTGCAAATGCATGATGGCATAACATTTACATACCAATATTCTAACAGAAATTGAAGGACAAGCGAGCAACCTGTCATATTACAGAAATCTAAAATCGTTTAACAATAAGAAATCATGTGCAAGGAAAGATGAGACCCACCTCACAGAGCTCAAGCAAGAACCTCTTTCTGAATTACCAGGAGGCTTCATTTGCATGTAAGCATGCAACCTTCCGGAAGGGTCCAACGTATCTGTTCGTACCATTTTATGTGGCACTTTTTGTGACTTTATCCCTTAATAAATAAGAAACGTAATGGATATTAAAGAGGCAGAATCTGCAAATTATTAGATTCTAAAAGAACTAGATAAGTTACATCTTATTTCAAGGAAGAGAAAGTCAGTAAAGGTAAGCAACATACCAGAAGGAGACAGTTCTTTAATGGAATCTTTCATTGTTGCCATTGGAGTGGATGAAGAAAAATCCGTAGTCTGTCTCACATATGAAATATGGTGGATAATTAAGAATAGTGAACAAGCTAGATAGTATACCAGTAGGCTGGCAAGGAAGCATGCTAACTCTAGTGAACAGTCCATGACAAAAGTTCAAAAGTTCAAAAGTTCAGGTCAAACTTCAATGGCGGAGTCAGGATTTTCACTATGGTTTAAAATATGAAAAGTAAACAAACCAAGAAGCTAAAGGAGGTTCAACATCTACCATATATACATAAAAAGATATTTCTAACCAATTTGCCTTCTGACTCGAGCCCGGTGCGGGTTACCTCTCTTTTGTCGTTTGCGAGCTATTGCATAGGAGCGGAGGTTTTACCCCGTGTGCACCCAAAGTAGTGGCTACGGGTTTCCCTTGTCATAAAAAAAAGATATTTTTAACCATGTATAAATAATGTAATTTTCCGTTGAAGGAGTTCGGATGAACCCCCTTGGCCCTACCTGTCTCCACCGACAAACATACACTTTCATTTTGGCTACAATTCAAATTTCACCAATACAATGGGATTTTCATATCCTAATCTTATGGATCTGCATTAAAGGCTGCAGAAAGAAGGAGTTTGTTTGGAAAAGCACCTAAAGGACTGAGAGTATGCACATTCGGATTAGGATATGACAACATTAGGGAAGCAAAATGAAAACAACAAGTTCAATAACTTCTTAATTGTTACATTGATGTTTTGACAAAGTATATCTCCAATCATCATCCTCTTCTTTTTTTGATTGGTAAATGTAGTTCATCAATATACAGCGAGGTTCATTACCGATTGTGTAATGAACTTGAAAAGTCAACCATGGTATCTATTTTCAATAGCCACATACATAAACACACACATACATTTATACTAAATGATAATTGCACATTTAGACTTGCTTTCAAAAATTGTTGCATTCCTTTCTCTCCAAAAAACTCCACCATATTACTGATGAAATGGTGTTTGAAGTCTTCCTCTTTGTCTTTCCTAAACCTTTTTAAGTCCCTGCATTAGATTAATCAGTTTTCAACAGTCCAAATAACTCCCACTATGGTAGGAAAGAAACTCCAGATTTGCGAGGTGAAAGAGCAATGAAGAAATAGGCTATTGACTTCTTCGATTTGCTTTAGGCAGAGGCACCATCTACTGCACATATTAGTTCCCTCTTTTGAAAGTTCTCATGCGTAAGACAAACTTTTGCCACCAATACAACAGTCAACTTTTAGTGGTGCTATGTTTCTCCAGATGCATTTCCAGGGAAACTTTTCAGCAGCATTGGCCCTCTTCTGCGTAGCAAGATTTGACAGTAAACCTTCCTTTAGTGTCGAACTTTAACCATCGAGAATCATTCCAGGAAGATGGGGAGGGGTCTTGTGAAGGAGAATTAGTAGTGAACATAAACCGTCCATTTCCCAGGTCATTGATGTTGCACCTAAATATGATATTCCAACCTTGATTAGTCTAATAATCTGGTTGCATCAGAATTTGGTGCCAGATTGAATAAATTTGGGCACAGATCCATTAGTGTTGCCTTTCCAGGCCAGGTATCAAGCCAGAATCTACTTACCTGCCATCTCCAATTACTATTGAGGTATTTGGTTGAAAAGAAACCCAATGGGCACTCATGTGTCTCCAGACCATGTGTGAGGAGGAAGTGGTTTCTTAGTAATCCAAGGATTGAGAAGTTCATATTTAGTAACAATCACATCCCTCCATATTTAGCAATCGTTAGTAAGAAAGGTATGTTTGAGCTATTTGTTAGTTGGAGGGCATTTTTGAGCCAAAAACATAACGGAGGGTAAAATTGGCCCAAAATGAATAGTTCAAGGGTATATTTGGCCCTTTTCACTTTAATAAATATAAGTCAAATTGACTAATCAAAAACAAAAAGGACATGGAGCCAAATTGTTGAGAACTGCTGCTTTATATGTATATAAGTATGACATGTTTACATATCTTTAAGCAACTGTTAGGTAGGTGGTCCTTACCTGTTCCTGGAATGTTCTCGACTCATTGGAGCTTCTCAATTTTGACCCTACTACAGACTGGATCTTCTCAATGACAAACTCTTGATTCAAAAGGCTTACCTGCATATCAATAAATGATTTTATATGAACCACTAGTAACTTTTCAAGAATTGAACCATTAAACAATCATCCAATTATCTCTTACAAAGCTGATTCTATTTTGTTACCTTTCTCAAAAAACAAATGCTACCCTTACTATTATCTATCTGTTACTCTTATTAAATACAAAAGTGGGAAAACCCCAAGTCCAAAGTTGAATTGCCAAAATACCTATCAAAAGGCAAACAACTTTTGTACCCTTAAATCAAACACTACTACTATAATATTTCACAAAAATGTAAAGATAATATCAGATTTGATATTGTACAATGAATCAACCGTAATGTCTCTTAGTTATATCAAATATCATGTTCAACGTATTTGGTATTCTTAAGGCAACTGTGGTGTTCTTTGCATTTCTAAATAGAGTAAATTCATGGAATATTTTTTTTTCCATATTGCAAATGAAATACGAAAAGTTATGCTTAATAGCTGTACCATTTTATAACAACCCAATGCAATAAATTCTTGGACACCAATATACCATGAATGTTTGGGCTACACTAAGAATTATTAAAATTTAATGAGGAATCACAAGGCACTGATGATGATTTCAACACAGAACAAAGATATACAAGGTAGCATTTTTTAAGAACCCAAACAAAAGTTGATTTCGTCAAAGAAAGAAATTGGGACAAGCAAGTTCTCAGAAAGGAACCAAAAAACTTGAGCTCTTTGTCTCCACCTGGACAGATTTGAACTCAAACTCTATCTGATATTATCATTCTTTGTCAGGCAATTTTCTATGTGTTTTTAGTTTTTCATAGGTTCTGTTTTTCTCTTCTTTTCATTTTTATTTTCAAAAAAATTGGGCCCTTATAGTGTGTTTCTGTAATTTATTTTACAATTTAAACTTGCTGACGAAATCAATGTCGTTTCCTTATGATCATATCTTCTACAGGTGAATTTTCATCTGAGGGTTATTCTCATTTCTTGGACCTTCTGTGTGATTTTCATGTTGGCTGGACCATTAGGCGTTTCTATTTTTTAATCTTTCTACAACAGGTATGCCTCACTCTTGAACAAGTTGGAGTCGGCTATATGAATCCTTATTGACCATGATACTTCATTTAAACTCATCTCATGCCAATATTATACAAAATTAGCCTGACCATTTTAACCTTTCTAATTCTGAAAGATACCCACTTTGTTATGACTTTGCATTTACTGCATGAAACCTGAGTTGCCCTGAAACGAAGCTCAGAATGTGTTTAGCGCTTCACCTCGCTTAATGTGCGCTTCAATGCCATCATCAAGGTTCTAAGACATACTTTTCCTTACCAATGAGTAGAGGCGACACAAAACAATTGATATTTCACTTTATCGTGTTTTTTTTTTCAATTTATTTATTCATATATTTGTCATTCATGCTTATAAGTATTAGTTTTGGACTAAACATATATATTTGTATTTTTCCTCCCTTTGTGCCTTTTTCATTGAAGCCCATGCTTTGTTTGCGCTTAAAGCCCCAACAGACCTTAGAGCTTTTTTGCGCTTTTTGCTTTTGATAACACTGCATGAAACCAAGTAGAGAGCAATTGGAACTAAAAAGAATGAAAATACACATAAAAAGTTATCTCGACCCCCACAGGTATATTACCAATTCCTTGGGCCTAGAAAAGGAGGTTAGAACTTTCCGGAAGGAGTTTGCTTTGTGAATATAGATGAACCAAGTAGAGATTACTTGAAATATGAGAGTTCTCTCATCAAGTTACCAATTTTAGTCATGAAAACAATAAGGAACAACTAAAGATCTAAACTGAGTGCAATAGAAAAAAGAGGCAGAATGAGGATAATGGCCCTAATGAAAAGGCCCAATGTGGAAGCAATTCATTCTTCGTTTTGCAGCATGAGTACCATACACTTAAAATGGGAAAAGACATGCAAAAACTGTATGTGTTGAATCTCAGATTCAAGGTAATGCTTTTGTTGTAGTACATAGCTGCACTTTTGGAAGATTATGTTGGCAAATATTCAGTCATTTTTAACACTTTGTGGATGCATTGGATTTGGATTTCATATGTAGACTATTTAAGAATAGAATAACAACAAAAAGGATAATATTCATGTGATGCATTTCTCTTTAGCTTTGGAATAACCACAAGAATATATAAAATCTTACTTATACATGCACATCATGAACCTACAGGTTACATGTAGGTTATTACTGCTTTAAATTACAATCACTAAAACAAGAGAAAGGTACACAATACTGTTATGAAGATTATTGCATTAATTTGTGGTCAACATGTAAATAGAGGCAAAAACAAGGAGACGTAAATATTTATTGAAAGAAATGATGTTTCAGAATGGATATTTAAAATTACAGAGATATACAGTGTCACGACAGAATATTGAGGAGATGTAGTAGGTCAAGAATAACCATTCCCGGCATATTCATTAGAAGTCTGGAGGATATGTGATGGAACTTACCTTTTTACACTTATTTTTATTATTTAACTAAAACAAATATTTTCAGAATATGCTATAAATCTTCCTTTAAATTTTAATTTATACTTTAAACATATGTTTTTAATAATATTTTTGTAATTAAAAAAATTCTGTACTAATTGACAAGGGATATACGTGCAAGGCACGTGACCAAAAACCAGTTTTATAAAAAATATGAATAAGCAAACGTACATTGAAATCTTTATGTTAGCAAGAAGGCAGGGCTAATTTATAGGTTCCACAAACACGAGAGTTTCTTGAAAAGAATGCCGACAGACAACCTATGAAGTATTAGCACAAACTAGCTCCATCAGACCCCTCACTAGCTATCCAAAAGAAGCACAAGAGAAGACTTATCAAGTTCTTGACCAATACAAGTCAAACTTTTGGCATTGTTTCCATAAATACAAATCAGCAATCTCATGGTCAAACCATCATAGGTTTTACAAGCTCTATGCAGAAATGTTTTCCATATGTAGCATTTTCTTTTATTTACCAGCCTTGAATCCTTGACCTAGTGGTCAGGAGAAAACTCCTCAACTAGTCAACCACAATGAACAAGAAGGCCGGTATGCAGCATTAAGTGTTCAACAAGTATCTGATAAAGTGATTAGAGGTGATGCCATACAACGAAGGTTTTTCAGTGGAGGTCAAGTGTTTGAAGATCCACTTGAGTAACAATATTCAATTCTACTTTCTACAATAGTTTTAATTCTGCAAACAATACCACCTTTTAGGATAGAGATTCATGAAAGTTGTAAGTACAGAATCATCAATACCTCTCTCTTTGTTGGGTGTATATTCACATCAACATGCTCGGGTGGCAAAATGATTGACATGTATATGAAAGGTTTTGATGCTTTAGGCAATGTTGCAGTATAGTCTATTTCAACTGCCCTCTTCAAAGCACCACAATCAACGAGTCTATCTGGAAAAGAAAGAAACAGAACAATTGCCAAATCAAGACAGTAAACTAATCGATGGTAAGGAAGTTTTACATTAAGGAAATTAGTTGAAAGCATCAGAACATCTAAGTTATGTTTATAAATATGTGAGTGACCAAGGAGAACAATAGTTCTAAACTTTAATTTCTCAGAAGCTCTACATGTGTACTGAAAATTAACACACACATAAAAGATCAATTTTCTTTGGTGGTTGAGCGCAGCAGTTGTCATCAGATCATAAAGTCGAAAAGATGTTAAAGGAAGCACAAGGTGCAATGCCCAAGTCTAGTATCATAATAACTTGAGATTTGAGATTGGACGGAGAATACATGCAAATTTAATGGGCCTACATATGACAGTTATATATCTGTAGCGGATAGTTGACCCATAATTGACCCATAGTTGACCCAGATTCAAGTAACTAGTAATGCTGTGTTTATTAAGGCTGCAACAGACATAACATCAACAGCCCTTTGGTCTCAGCTTGACCACATGTTATATTCTTAAACCAATACTACTACATACCATTTATAAAAAGCACCATTGTTATCTTCTTCGCAATATAATTAGAGTTGGAGATGAAACCATCTATCTTAAAAACTGAATTTAATGGACCAGTATCAGAAACTTCGATTTTCATCAGATTTCGAGCAACTGAAACTCCATAAACGGATCTAATTGCATCAAGCCTTGAAGAAGTAGCGATAGTGTGAACATCTGCTCTACCAGCTCCATGCTGCGTGCAAAGAAATTCCGAGGTGATGTATTTCTAAACATGTGCTTGAACACGAGGGAGTAAGTACTAAAAACAATAAAGGAACATAATATTGTCAAACAACTAACCTTTCTACAAGAGAAGCTCACATGTCTGTGATGAATTGCAAACCTACTAATAAGGTCAACAATTTTTGGATAGTCATCGGCAGAATTCTGAAGGGTTTTCCTTCGCGCAGCCATGTTATAAAATAAATTTTCAATCTGGGGGGAAGAAAACAGCCAAGCAAAATAAAAACTATATCAAACTTGAAGCCAAAATGCTTCTGAGCTAGATCTTATATACCATTTTAAAAAATAAAAGCTCTGTTGCCTTCAATATCCCCACATCCCAGTGTCCATCAAATTATATATGAGGACTTAGCTGAAGAGTAAAACACGATCATAAATAACAAGACGTTGCAATCATACCATTATCTGGGTACCCTTGACAGCAGCACAAGCTTTTGGCTCATCCACCATCAAACCATCTCTATATGTAGCCCTGAAAGATCCCAAGAGGAAGAAAAAAAAATTATATCAAAATTTTAAATGACCAATTTACTTTTTCTCTAAATCATATAATGACTATTTCAATAAAAATGAACATGAAGCAACGGCAGATGCAGAATTTAAGCCTGTTGGTTTCGATCTTTAAACTTTTTAGCACTGAACTTATTGAACTTTTGATTTATGGGTCCAGAATATATTATTTAGTGGCTTTTCACATATATATCCATGTTCCATGTTGACAATAGTGGATTCGGTAACCTGTACCTAAAAAGCTAAATTTGCCACTGACGTAAAGAAAACAACAAAATCCTGCTAGGGAATAACTCTCAAAACTCCGAGGCAAACTAAATTGCTGCGAAAGAACACATTACGGGAAAAAAATACTTTGAGAAAGAAGGATGTAATTACTAAAAGCACAACCTACATACAAACAAAAATCCAAGGGAAAGCATACCATACGAAATAAAAATGTTTATCATGCATTATGTAATTCCCCAACACAATACAACATATATTCCTGTGAGTCATTTAATTTTCTAGGATGGAAAAACAACTGCTGTTGTACACATTATATTACCTGTATCCATGCAACTGGCCCATAGAAATGGTGGTGACAGTGACGTGACCCACATATGTCATGCTAGCCAAGGCTTCTCCTCTAAATCCCATCGACCTAATGGACTGCAAATCTTCAAATCTACTCAGCTTGGACGTCGTATGCCTCTCGCATAAAATTGGCAAATCTTCATACTATAAACAAATAAAAACATAAAAAATAATCAAAATAAAATCTTTCAGGGGAGAAGCATAAGAGTTTGAATATTAGTCAATTTCAGTCGGAATATATAAAATTAAAAATTAAACTCGAAGCGTACACGGATTCCATGGCCATCGTCGGAAACTTGGATAAGTTTAAGACCACCATCCTTAACAACAACGGAAATAGAGGTGGAATCAGCATCCAGACTGTTCTCAATGAGCTCTTTCACGGCAGAGACTGGCCGTTGGATGACTTCGCCAGCCGCTATTCTGTTCACCACACATTCCTCCAGCCGCTCAATCTTCGGTGGCTCCTTGGGAATCGGCGCTGGAGTGGGTTCATCTTCCATTTCCACTTCAATAATAGTCTCTTCAATTTCCATGGTCACACTGCTTGGTATGTACTATGTAGTACTGTGGCGGAGGGGCATATATTTGGGGGAAATTTCATGGACATAATATTTATCATTTTATCTTCCATCCGTATCTATTTTATTCAGTATTCTCTATTTGTTATTCGAAGAGTAAAATAGAAAATGGTCTCTCCAACCCTCTATATTACTCTCTATCCTCCGTTTATAAAGAGGTGAAGAATTACAATTCAACTCTATTTCATTTTTTTATTATTTTAATATTATTTATATTATATCATTAATTAAATCACTTCTTTAGTTTGAGTTGTTGTCGGTTAATGATTCTTGGTTCTTGAAAATGTGTCAAGTGAATGAGGAGACTTCTTTTGTGAAAATATTGCATGTGAACTATTTGTTAGTATCAATCGAAGCCTTTACCATTGTGCTTAATTGAAAATGGTGAAGTTGATTTGTGGTGTGTGTTGAAATGAGAGCCTCTTGTGTTTTGGATTTTCTTTACTTGAGGACAAGCAAAGTTTTGAAGTTGGGAGTGTTGATGAGTGGAAGATTTCCACTCATTTGAGGCTCTTTTCTTATTAGTTTTGGCTTGCTTTAGGTAAGAATAGGTGTTTTTAATATGATTTTCTTCATGTTTGCAAGAAAATGAAGTGGAGAGTTGATTGAGAAGACATTTGAAGAAACCAAGTGAACTTGAGGAAAAAAGAGGACAAAATCAAAATCTGACAGAGAAAGTTTTCTCCACGAACATGATCAAATGACATGCGAACGCGGAGTCCAGGTCAAACCAGAACCGTGAACGTAGCACAAGCCACCTGCGAAACGCTAGCCCGCGAACGCGCCACACCAGCCGCGAACGCGGTTATCTAATCAAAGCAGTTCCGCGAACGCGGAGAGTAACATTTCAGGCGCCTGGATAGAATTGGAATTTCACCAAATTAATCCCAAAAATCCTTTTTACACTCATCAGCAGTCAATATTCAGATTATGCAGGGATATAATTGGAAGTATCTCATCTTAGAGTAGAGTAGAAAGAAAACTTTTAGAGTTCATCTTTTGGGTTGAGACTTTGAAGGAAAGTTGCCTCATAATTCATCTTCTGCATTGAAGATTATGTTCGTAATAGTAATATTTCTTATCCTATCTTCTTTTCCTTGCTTTGTATTTATGAATTGTGGGTGTAATTGCTAATTGAAATTGAGGTTTTGTGCTAGAAATAGACAATTCCTTTGGGTCTTTGATTTTTCATTCTATTACTTTTGTAATTGATTCCATACTTAACATTCAAGAAATAGGTTTGATCTAATTGTCATGTTGTCTTTTATGATTTGAGAGTGCACGCTCAAATCTAGCTTAGATCTTCGTGGGTTGCTCGAAAAAGAATTCGTGAAGTGGGGAATTAGATTGATAATTGCATATTAGCATTGAATCTTGGGTTTTCTCGAAAGAGAGATTTAGGTTTTCATTGTTGTGTGCGAGACTTACTCGAAAGAGAGGTTTAAATTAAGGTAGTAGGTTGTTTTGTTGAATTGCATGATTGAGATTGAAAGGAGATTTCATGATATAGCACATTGAGATCGAAAGAAGATTTGTGGTGTTAAATATGACATAGTTTACCTATGATTGAATTAGCATGTGTTGAAGTGCAATGGATCGTTTGAATGAGTATTGAGTTCCAAATTTCCCAATTCCCAATTCTAAATTATCCCTTGCTTGATTAGATCTTTGCCCAAATCTTAATTTTGTTGCTTAAATTAATCTCTTTTTGATAATTGTGTATTTTAAATTTAGATTCAGACTAGTACCTTATAATGCTTTGTCTTTTCGATTGCTGACAAATTGTTCCTTGTGGGATTCGACCCCGACTCTTTTGCTGGGTACTTTTATTGCTAGCAACCGCTTGCTCTTTAACTTATTTTGGGAATAATTTGAGCATTATCAGTAACATATATGCATTACGAATCCATGACTTAACATGTTATGCATTCTACTCCCAAGCTATAATCGGGAGATATGGGGCATATTGCCTATATTTATATGTATAAGACACAAATGAACATAAATTGGCAAATATGATGTCGGTTAGCTACCGGAAGGCACCACCACTGCTAGCATTTGGTTGGGTAAGTTATGTGCATATATATATAACAACATACAATTACAATAGCATACCATGCATATTTGAATAGTGGGAGGTCAAATCTCAGCCATGGAGACTATTTGAGTTTCAGTTTCAGGTGGTATCCTTATTACTCTATTACCCTTTTTACAACAGCTACTTATGATTCTACTCTCCACCTTACATACCAGTATATTTTTATTCATACTGACGTCCCCTTGCCTGAGGACGCTACTTTTTTTTTGTTTCGTGTGAGCAGGTCTAGACAGGGATTCTGATCAACCTACCCACTAGGATTCGGGTTCAACTGTGAGTTTGTAAGCTCCATCTCATCCTGGGCTATCATAGGATGTTTACTTTTGTTGTACAGTTTGGGTATAGTCGGGGTCTTGTCCCGACAATGCTTATGTCACTCGTACAGGCTATTATGGACACACTATTCTGGATTTCTTTTGTAGGTTTCAATCTTCAGCCCATAGGCTTGGCATGTACTTACATATATATATAAGTATATATATATATATATATATATATATATATATATATATATATATATGTATGTATGTCTTCGGTTGTAGCTTCATCAGCTAGCTAGTACTTCTTTATTTTTGGCTTGTCTACCACTATTTATATGATTTATTGTTATTCAGGTCATGACCTTAATGGTCCAAGCTTCGTATTTCAGATGTAGTGCTGCCCGATATTTTGGTTCCGCAGTTTAGTTAGCTAATATGTTTCAGTAGCTAACTCGATCGAATACGGTATCTAGTGTCAGTCACGACTCCCTATTTTAGGGCATGACAAACTTGGTATTAGAGCCAAGTTGTATCCCAGGAGTCCACAAGCTATGTCTAGTAGAGTGTTGTTTATGGGTGTATTGTGCACCACACTTATAATCAAGAGGCTACAGGGTATTTAGGAATGGTTACATTTCTTTCAATTGATAGATCGTGCTATAGAGCAAAATTATAAGAACATATGAAATCTAAATCGTGCTTTATGTTTCTTATCTAACAGGCTACCCACACTCTGGAGATGACATAGCGAGAGATAGGTATGGATTATTCCACCAACACGGGTCATTTTATTCGGATGTAACAGTGTAGTAGCAATCGCAGACGGGGTCGGCATGAGACATCGGTCTTGATTAACATCCTTTTGCCACTATCTTTCTTTCCAAAAAATATAGACCAAAAGAGTGATTCAATCGATACAGAGGTATGCTTAAAGTGGGGGTGTGCTGTCCCTATTGGGTTGGGCCCTTCCCCATAAGGCCCCATCGTCTGGGCATAAGCGCCCTCTTGCTACCCATATGCGAGGCGCCGTCTTAGCCTTCCCTGACCAGGATCGCTCCCACACCTGTAGCGTTCATGATCGGTAGCCATTCCCCACCAGGTCAAAGGGATAGATTTCCCTTTGAGGCACACTGTGAATCTATAGTACCCTTAGTACCAGCTTCCCCGACACATGTTGAAGCTCGAAAAGATACAGTACCCACAGCCTCACCAGTTCCATTGGTACCTGAGGCTACTAGGGACACATGACCTCTTGTACCTGTTATTCCCCCACCAGAGACTAGGGAGCAGGGCATGAGGGAGGCAATTTAGTTGCTGACTAGGATGGTCTCTATTCATGAGCGACAACTAGAGTCAGGAGAAGATGCTCGGAGAGACCGATCAGAAAGCTCAAAGGTACGCGAGTTTCTTTACTTGGCCCTTCCATTATTTATGGGATCCAATTCTACTGGGAATCCCCAAGACTTTATAGACCATATATACAAAATATTGAGGGTGATGCATGCCTTTGTCACCGAGATTGTGGAGTAGGCTTTTTTCGGCTACGTGATATAACTATCCTTTGGTATGAGGAATGTGAGAGATCTAGAGGACCTGATGCTCCACCAACAAAGTGGGAGGACTTCTCTGAGTCCTTCCTATTTCACTATTTTCCACGGGAGGTTCGAGAGGCCCATCTTGGCTAGTTTATCAATCTGAAGCAAGGGAAAATGAGTGTGAGGGATTATAGCCACAAGTTTAATTCTTTGGCGAGATATACACCAGACATTGTATGTACCATGAGAGCCAGAGTTCATTGTTATGTGGATGGTTTGGAAGATCATCTGATCAAAGATTGTTGGGTAGCATCCCTATAGGATGATGTAGATATTTCCCGCATACATGTTTTTGCTCAGACTACAAAGGACCTTTCTCGATCGATTCATGATACCCCTAAGGGATAGGGAGTAGAGTAAGAGGGCCCTTACTATGAGGTCTTATAGGGAGTAAAAGGGTGATTTTAGGCCCCCATTCCATCGATATCTACCTTGGCCAGTAGGTAGTGTCTCACCACAAATGCAGGGACAACAGTTTGATCATTATAGTCAGTCAGGACCGGGTCAGAGCTCAGGCCAGCATGAGGGCCATCGGCAGCATTTTGAACAGAAAAGACATCCTACTCCTCTATGTATATAGTGCGGTAAGCCGCACATTGAGAAGTGTAGACAGGGTTCAGGTGCATGTTATCATTGCGGGCAGACAAGACATTTTATTAGTCGGTGCCCGAGGTTGAGCAGAGGTGAGACAGCTATGCCTTCAGGATCCACAAAAGCCTCTTCACCCTTAGTCCGTGCTCCATGACCAGGACCATAATTTACTCAAAGTCGTGGTTGGGGGAGAGGTGGAAACCGCTTTTATGCACTTAAAGGCCAACAAGATTCAGAGGCGTCCCCACATGTTGTCACAGTTATATTGATGGTATCTTCTCAAGTTGTTTATTCATTGATAAATCTTGGCTCTAATTTTTCATATATTACTCCATTTATTGCTAGTAAGCTTGACATGAAATTTGAATTTTTGCCACAACCAATTGAGGTGTCTACGCCGGTTGGCGACTCTATTTTAGCTAGTCGTGCCTATTGAGATTGTACGGTGTTAATTAATGATCATCCAACCTCTACTGATTTAATATTGAATTGATTGTGCTAGATTTCAATGTAATTATGGGTATGGATTGGTTGGAAACTTGCTATGCTAATATTGATTGTCATGCAAAGATGGATAAATTTTATTTCCAAGGTGAGCAAGTCCTTGAATCGAAAGGTAATGCAGCCACACCCAAGGGTAAGCTTATTTCATACCTTAGGGCTCAAAAGTTGATTACTAAAGGTTGTATATACCATATGGTTCATGTAAAGGATACCGATAAGAGCCAACGACTCTTCAGTCAATTCCTATTGTGAATGAATTTTTGATAGTATTCCTTGATGATCTTCCAAGAATTCCTCAGAAAGGAAATTAATTTCGCTAATAGACTTGCTTCCTAATACACAGTCTATATCCATTCCTCTCTATAGAATGTCACCTGCAGAGCTAAGGAAATTGAAGGAACAACTAAAGGACTTGCTCGATAAAGGCTTTATCAGGCCAAGTACATCCACATGGGGTGCTCCAGTGCTCTTTGTTCGAAATAAAGATGGCTCCTTATGAATGTGTATTGACTATAAACAACTAAATAAAGTCACTATTAAGAATAATTATCCTCTTCCAAGGATTGATGACTTGTTTGACCAATTACAAGGTGCCAAATGCTTTTCCAAGATCAACTTGCGATCAAGTTATCATCAGCTGCGAGTCAGGGATGTTGATATCCCAAAAACAGCATTTAGGACAAGGTATGGCCATTTTGAATTCCTTGTCATGTCTTTCGGGCTTACAAATTCCCCAACAACCTTTATGGATCTTATGAATCGGGTCTTCAAACCATTCTTGGACAAATTTGTGATTGTGTTTATTGACGACATCCTAATATATTCACGGTCGGAAGATGAGCATGCGAACCACTTGCGAGTTGTATTGTAGACTCTCTAAGATTACAAGTTATATGGTAAATTCTCTAAATGTGATTTTTGGCTAACTTTAGTGGCTTTTATTAGTCATATTATTACTAGTGATGGTATCAAGGTTGATGGACAAAAGATTGAAGTAGTGATGACTTGGCTAAGGCCCTTGAACCCAACAGAGGTTTGCAAGTTTCTAGGTTTGGCAAGATATTACTGAAGGTTTGTAGAGGGATTCTCCTCTATCTCTGCACCATTGATGAAATTGACACATAAGGCAACTAAGTTTCAGTGGACTGAGGCATGCAAACAGTGCTTTAATGAGCTAAAGAAAAGGCCTACCACAACACCTATCTTGACTCTTCCAGATGGCACTGAGGGTTATGTTGTATATTGTGTTGCCTCGAGAATTGACCTAGGTTGTGTTCTTACGCAGCATGGTAAGGTTATCACATACACCTCTAGATAGTTGCGGAAACATGAGCAAAATTATCATACTCATGATTTTGAGTTGGCCGCAGTTGTCTTTTCCCTAAAGATTTGGTGGCATTATCTATATGGGGTTCTTATTGATATTTTGGAGGCCCATTATTCTAGATATGCAGCTCACCCTAGAGCGATGAAGATGTATTGGGACCTTTGACAGATGATACAGAGCGTGTGGAGTTAGCCTCATATCAGCTCAAAGGTGTTGCTAGGATATGGTATGATTCGTGGATGAAGCATAGGGCAGAGGGGCACCACTTTTGAGCTGGGTTGTGTTTGAGTATGCTTTCATGGGGTGCTTCTTTCCCTGAGAGCAAAGGGAAGCTAAAGTGAGAGAGTTCTTGAATCTAAAATAGAAAGCGATAAGTGTGTAGGAGTACAACCTCAAGTTTACTCAGTTATCCCGTTATGCACGAGAGATGGTGGCGGATATGATGAGCAGGATGAGTTTATTCGTATCTAGGCTATCTCGCCTATCTAGCAAGGAAGGTAAGGCAGTTATGTTGATAGGAGACATAGACATAGCTAGGCTCATGATTCATGTGCAAAGGTTGATGAGGATAAGTTGAAGGACAAAGAGGAATTTTGCAACAAGAGGGCCAAGACATCAAGTAATGAATCTGGACAGCAGAAGATCGGAAATGGAAATCGATCATCTTTTTAGCAGAGTTCATTTGGACCTGCTCCATCTTCAGCTAGTGCACTTGCACCAAGAAACAGGAATGATCACAGGAATCAGAGTTCTCAAAATTTCAAAGCTCAGGGTACTCAGTCTTAGAGAAGTGTGGCACAAGGGGCTAGATGGACCCTGCTTGCACTAGGTGTGGCATAAACCAACCAAGAGAATCTCGTGATGGCTCCAATGGATGTTTCAAGTGTGGTCAGACATGTCATTTCATGAGAGATTGCTATAAGAATAGGCAGGGTAATGGGAGCAATAGAGTCCAATCTTCTTCAGCAGCTCCTGCAGATAGGACTGCTTAGAGAGGAGCTACTTTAGGAACAGATGGAGGTACAAACCGTCTATATGCTATGGCTAGTCGTCAAGATTAGGAGAACTCTCCAGATGTTGTCAATGGTATACTCAAAGTCTTCACTTTTGATGTTTATGCTTTACTTGATCTAGGTGCGAGTTTGTATTTTGTGACTCCTTAGGTAGCCATGAGGTTTGGCATTTCCCTCGAACAACTTCTTGAACCCTTAAGTGTTTCCACACCTGTTGGTGAGTCTACTCTAGCAGAAAGAGTCTATTGTGATTGTACCATGTCTGTCTATCACAAAGACACCATGGATGACTTAGTTGAGCTATACATGGTGGATTTTGATGTCATTCTAGGTATGGACTAGCTTCACGCTTGTGGAGGAGTAGTTCAGCAAAATACACCATGGCTGACTTGTAGTCGAGTTTTAGTTTCCCAATGAGCCAATTTTAGAGTGGAGGAGTAGTTTAACAGTGCCTAAGGGTCATTTTATTTCATACTTTAAGGCTAGAAAGTTAGTTTCTAAGGGATGCATCTATCACTTAGTCCGAGTTAATGACTCTAGTGTTGAGACACCACTTATTCAGTCAGTTCCAGTTGTGAGTAAGTTTTCAGAGGTCTTTCCATATTATCTTCCCGGAGTCCCTCCTGAGAGAAATAGACTTCGGAATAGATATTCTTCTCGATACTCAACCAATTTCTATCCCGCCATATAGAATGGCTTCCTCTGAGTTGAAAGAGTTAAAAGAGCAGTTGAGAGAACTTCTTGATAAGGGTTTCATTTGACCAAGTGTCTCACCTTGGGGTGCTCCAGTCTTATTTGTGAAAAAGAAAGATGGTTCCCTTAAGATGTGTATTGATTACCGCCAGTTGAACAAGATCACCATAAAGAATAAGTATCCCCTTCCAAGAATTGATGCCCTCTTCGACCAACTTCAAGGTGCCACTTGTTTCTCTAAGATAGACATCAGATCTGGCTATCATCAGTTGAGAGTGAGAGAAAGTGACATCCCGAAAACAGCTTTTAGGACCTGTTATGGTCATTATGAGTTCTTTGTTATGTTCGTTAGTTTGACTAACGCTCCTGCAGTATTCATGAATCTTATGAGCAAAGTATTTAAGCCGTATATAGACATGTTTGTTATCGTATTTATTGATGACATATTGATATATTAGAGGGATTAGGAGGACCATGCTTGTCATCTTAGAATAGTCCTCCAAACTCTCAAGGATTGGGAGTTGTATGCCAAGTTTTCTAAGTGTGAGTTCTGACTTGAGTCCATGGCATTCTTAGGCCATATAATGTCTGGCGATGGAATTTGAGCTGACACTCAGAAGATTGAAGCAGTACAGAATTGGCCCAGACCCACGTCCCCAACTGATAAAAGGAGTTTCTTGGGATTGACCGTTTACTACAGAAGGTTCATCGAGGATTTTGAATATATTTCCTCCTAGTTGACTAAGTTGACTCAGAAAAAAACTAAGTTGCAACGGTTTAAAGCTTATGAGCAAGCTTTCAGGAATTGAAAACTCGATTAATTGCTGCTCCAATGTTGATCCTACCAGAGTGTATAGAGGGTTTTGTCATCTATTGTGATGCATCTAGAGTGGGACTTGGTTGTGTATAAAATGTAGAATGGTAAGGTTATAGCTTATGCCTCCAGGCATCTTAAGTTTCCTGAGAAGAACTACCCGACTCATGATCTCGAGTTGGCGGTGGTAGTTTTCACTCTCAAGATATGGCATCACTATCTCTATTGCTTTCAACTGAATGTGATCACCGACCACAAGAGTCTCCAGTATATCTTTAGTCAAAAGGAGCTAATCCTTCGACAAAGGAAGTGGTTGGAGTTACTCAATGATTATGACATGAGTATTCTCTATCATCCAGGTAAAGCTAATGTTGTTGCTGATGCCTTGAGCAGGTTGTCCATGGGGAGTACTGCTCATGTCGAGGAAGGTAAGAAAGGATTGGCAAATGAAGTTCACAGACTTTCACATTTAGGAGTCCGTTTATTAGATTTCAATGAAGGTGGAGTAGTCATGATGAATGGGGTTGAATCATCGTTAGTGTCAGAAGTGAAGGAGAAACAGGACTAGGATCCTATTTTACTTGAGTTGAAGAAAAACGTGCATAAGCATAAAGTGATGGCCTTTGCACAAGGGGGAGATGGTGTGTTGAGGTATTAAGGTAAGCTATGTGTTCCAAATGTGGATGAACTTCTAGAGAGAATCATGGAAGAAGCCCATAGTTACCGATATTCGATTCATCCAGGTGCCACCAAGATGTACAATGATTTGAAAGAAGTCTATTGGTTGAGTGACATGAAGAGGTGCATTGTGGATTTTATTGCTAAGTGCCCAAATTGCCATCAAGTCAAGGCTGAGCATCTAATGCCATGTGTTGTAGCTTAGAATATACCCCTTCTGGAATAGAAGTGGGAGATAATTAATATGGACTTCACTATTGGCTTACCGCGATCTCGCAGACAATATGATTCGATTTGGGTGATTGTGGGCTGGATGACCAAGTCAGCCTATTTCTTGCTAGTAAAGACTACCAGTACAGTAGAAGACTATGCAAATTTGTACATTCATGAGATAGTTCGACTGTATGGACTACCCTTGTCCATCATTTCAGATAGTGGTGCTTAGTTCACCGCGTAGTTTTGGAAGTCGTTCTTAAAAAGTTTGGGTTCAAAGGTGAACCTTAGTACCGCTTTTCACTCTCAGATAGATGGTCAGGTAGAGCGCATAATTAAGACCTTGGAGGATATGTTGAGAGCTTGTGTTTTAGATTTCAAAGGTAATTGGGATGACAGTTTTCCTCTTATTGAGTTTGCATATAATAACAATTATCACCCCCAGCATTCAGATGGCTCCATATGTGGCTCTTTATGAGTGGAGGTGTCGATCTTCTATAGGCTGGTTTGAGGTTGGTGAAGCTGAGTTGATAGGGCCAGACTTAGTTCATCAATCCATGGAGAACGTAAAGGTAATTCAAGAGAGGTTGAAGACAGCACAAAGTCGTCAGAAATCCTATATTTATGTTAGAAGAAGAGATTTGGAGTTTGAGGTTGATGATTGGGTATGTCTGAAAGTTTCATCCATAAAGGGTGTCATGAGGTTTGGTAAGAAAGAAAAGCTTAGTCCCTGATACATTGGGCCTTAGTGGATATCCAAGAGGGTTGTTGATGTATCTTATGAGTTGGATCTACCACCAGAGTTAGCAGCAGTTCATCCAGTGTTTCATGTTTCTATGCTAAAGAAGTGTTTGGTTGATTATGCATTTATTGTGCCTACTGAAAGTATTGGAGTAAAGGACAATCTATCCTGTAAGGAGATTCCAGTTCAGATCCTTGATCGTTAGGTTCGCAAGCTGAGAACCAAAGAGGTTGCATCAGACAAAGTCTTCTGGAGGAACCAATTTGTTAAGGATGCTACTTGGGAAGCCGAGGAGGTTATGAAGAAGAGAAAGCCTCATCCCTTTTCCTCCGATTTAGTTCCAGTCCAAGGTATTAACTCTTCCTAAAGTACTCATTTAAGTCTGGTCCTCCTTCAGTGTTTTGAGTTCATGAGTTGTATGTGTATTTTGCATATAATTGGGTTGTTAAACATTTCCCTACCCTTTCCATGTTCAATTCATCTATCATTCGATGACAAATGTTCCCAAGAGGGAGATATTGTAACACCTCAAACTTTGAGAAAGGCCATAGTGAGTTAATGGGCAAGTCCACGAGCCTAAAACAGGCCAGAGACCCTTCACAAGACCCTTAATGGTCTGTTTAGGGCACTAATGCTCGTTTAGGGACAGTGGCTAGCCGTTTAAGCCACCTGAATTTTGCCTCACTTGTACGGATCCCTAGATGGTTCATTTACAAGTGTACTAGTCGTATAGGGAGGTCAATCCAGCTGAGAAAGGCTGCAAGACTTGGGGCCCTCTGGACAGTTCCCTATATGGCAGTGAGGCCTTGTACGGACCGTCTAGCCTTTCATAGAGGTGACTCCGTTAGCTTTGAAGTTAATGTCTATTTTTTAAATGTGGGAATGATTATGGATATGAATTAAGGTCACTAGAGTCCCCTAGCACAAAGTTCAGTTGAAAGCTTTCTTACCGATTGAGTTTCAATATAAGATTTTACTTCGATCAACTTCAAATAATCATATCTCTCAGCATATAATGAATTAGGTGACCAATGAAATATCAAATTAAAGGTCTATGAGTCTTCTTTCTAGCACCACAAAGATTGCTCCATTTCAAGTTTTGAGTAAAACGTTGTGCCCAGTTTAGTGAAGCCTTGTTAGATAGTCAAAGTTTCAGGACGGTTTCTTGGATGGTGAAGTGTTTCATGGACCGTGGAGCCCTAAACAGCCTGTGAAGCCTTCTTTTTAAGGCACTCTGTCAGTTTTTAAGTTGGGGTCATTTTGGTCTTTCCCCCATGCGTTTGGTACTTAAGCAAAGTTATTTTAATCCCTATTCTAAGTCTAAACCACGACTTTTTCACCTATTTAAGGGCTTAGAAAGTGTTAATTAGTCCTTTAACGTTCATTAAAATGTCAAGTCATTAGAGCAAGGTTCCTAGAGAAGGAAAGCTAGGGTTTCGAGCATTTTTCGAGCTTCGTCGACTTCGCTAAGAACTTCGTTCTTTCAGGTATGTAAGGCGATCATAGTGTTGGACTAATTCGTCCTCACACCCTACATCTACTTTCAAATTAGTAAAAGAGTAATCAAGGGTTCTATCTTTATATTTGAGTATTCTTGAGATGAGTTGTTGAGTTCTGAGATCTTGAGTTGCTGATTATTGAATTGTCGTATATTGTATATTGTAATTATTGAGTTGATTGTTCATATTTATTTTTCAGCATGAACCCTATTCCTAATTATTCATTGAGTTCTTATTGAGAATCTTTTAAATAAAACATAATTTTTAAACTAAGTTTTTGAGAAAGTGTTTTAACCATGATTTGAGCAAGAGTATAAGGGAACTAAGTATTTCCCAAATGTTTCATTTTTACATGAAGAAAGAGAGTATTATTTTGAGAAAAGTAAAAGAGTTTTTAGAAAAGATTGAGTGCAAAACAGTTACCTCTTAAAGAGGTCCTTTTAAGTAATTATGTCAACCCAGAGAAAGTATTTTTACATTGAACAAAGAAAAACCTTGTTTTCTAAATGATCAATGAGTTCTAAGATATTTCAAAGCAGTTACCTCTTTTAAGAGGATAGTTTGAGCAATTATCTCAAACTAGTGAAAGAGTATGTTTTATACATTTGAGCATGAGTATATATATTATTGGGAGTAGTATTGAGCACCGATATGGTGATGAGTTCAGATAACACAAAATCCTCATAAACCATGTCTTGCCAACATGGGTACAGGATCATACTTGTTAGATGATTTCTTATTGCTTAGTGGATCGACTTAGTGGAGAGGTTCTGTACCATGGCATGGTATAGGACAGTTCTGACAGCATGAGTGAGACATTGTATCATCATGTAGCTCATAGTGATGGTTGTCAGTTAGAGAATCTCCCAAGTAGAGTTAAAGTTTATTTTCATATAACACTTATTATATTGAGTTCAGAGATGAGTAAGTATTTTGTAAAACTTTAAAAACTCCTTTATCTCTTTACATTCAGCTTGAGTATATTTTATCTACTACTGTCCTTTCTTTTAGTTGTTTTGCTTCGGCTATATTACATACTTGTATAATCAATGTACTGACGTCATTCATTCTACATCTTTTTGTGATGCAGAAACATGTGTTCAGGATCATTAACAGGTGCTCTGTTGAGATCACTCTACACTCCAGACAGTTTTGATGAGCCTCCTTGCATTCCACAGGACTTCACATTTACTTTCAATTTAGTTGTTTTGAGGTGTCATGGGTCTTATCCCGATATCTATCTTAAACATTAGAGACTTCATAGATAGATAGAGTCGAAGAATCTCTCAGTACTTTCTTTCCTTTAAAGATGTTTTGTAAACTATTATAATTATTGCAATGAGTACTTTCAGATATTCGAGTTGAGTTTTATTTTGAGATCAAATTCTGTTTTAAGCCTATTATTGCTTGAGTGAGTCTTCCGCTAAGTAGTTAGCTAGGCCAATGGGTCGCTTGGGGATCAGAAATGTTTCTCGAGTGCCGGCCACATCTAGGGTGTAGGCTCGAGACGTGAAAAATATGTTTGAAAAATTAAGAAGTACCAAAATGTATGATAAAAGAAAAATATATGGTAATAGGTATTTAGGAGAATTAATAATTAAGGAGTCCTAAAATATAATATAAGAGGAAAATATAGTTTTTAAATTTAGAAGTCCAAAAATATACTATAATAGAAAAATATATGATAAAGAGTTTTAAGGTTTTAATTTCTCATCAACATGTATGTATTTTTTTTATATTGTTAAGTTATTTGTTATTAGACAAGCCTTAGAAAAAGTAGCAAATTAATAATATTTTTCTTACATATGTCACTTTTATTTTTCAATTGTTTTTAAAATAATTATTCTTTATTAATATTTTTTATGTGCACTATTATTTAAGGAAGTCAAGTTGGATGAAAAAGTTAAATCTAAGTAAGTATATCAATTTATATGTACTACGTATAATGTAAATTCTCTTGGTAGATGACTTTCATTCTTCATTATATATACACTTTTTATCTTAAATTTTTTCTGTTATTTTTAAAAAAAATTGTACTTAATGGTATAAAATACATGCAACAATTATTTTTTTATAAACATTTATTATTAATTAATAATTAATGCGATACACGTATAAAACACATATATTTAACTAATTATTAATTAATGACATAAACTTTAATCTATCATCGTCCTTCAACCAACTTACACATGTCTTGTGCATAATTACTTATTGAACTAAAAAATTTTGATAATTCATGTTGATTTTCCCTCTAATTCCTCAATTACTAAACTTGTTTTTTTTTATCCGGTGTTCAATATTCACGTTGGAGTCTGACCAAATTTGTATTCGCATCGAAAAGTCCCACATTAGAGATAAAACCCTCCATAACAAAGGCGACTTCGTACCCAGGAAGGCCAAACTTATTTCCTACAAACTATAGCTATAACTAAGTACATACACCAATAATTATCCCTTTAGTTTCTTACCAATGTCTTCTGCAAAGGGGATAAATTTATGTGTAGCTATTTTTAAAAAATATAAACAAATAGTAGGTCTAAATACACAACTTAAAAGTACAATAGGTTCATCAATATTTAAAAATTTAAAAGTTAATTTTTTAGAGATTAAATTATGGGTCCTCCTATGAAATTAAACAAGTAACTAGTTCAAAACAAGATCTTATCAAATGAGCTTATTTCCATACTTTTATTCTTGCTATTTATTTTATAATCTTCATGAAAGCTTTATGATGTCTTTCATTCTTAGAAATATAAAGAAAGAAAACAAGACACTTAAGTCTAAGAATAAAATGTTCAACTTATGATTCTTGTAACATAAATTATTGAGTAAAAAAATGAAGAATACAACTTGCTCAACTTGTGATGAAGAATAAAGAAAATTCATGAAAAAGTTAGGAAAATGTCAAATTAAATGTATATCAAGTTTGAACAATGATTATGTTTTCTCCTATATGAATTCCTACCTTGAATTTCAAATTTAATTTATTGGAATATATAAAATAATACACTATGTACGTACATATAATGCTTTATATATTATTTAATAATATTCAATGAACTTGTACATGATTTGCACATTCTTGTTAGTGAAATTTTTATGAATATTTATACCAAATCAACATATGCATGTTATGTATTTTAACATGTACACACCACTATCACTTACCCATAACTAATTAATGTATATATTTAATTCATAAATCACTTTTTCACGGTAAATTAAACTAATCGTGATGCATGATTAAATAATTAATCATGATGTTATCACTTATAAAAGGAAATAATTAAACATCTTCGTTATTAGGCTTTCAGTTTTACTTAAATGTTCCTTATATACTATTAATATCTTTTGACATACTGTAGAAGATTCATTTCCATTTTTCTAATGTTTTCACAAAACATTAGCTACGGTAGGCTGCAGTAGTTTTCTTAATTTTTACTTTTTTTAGTAAAATTTTACTTATATTAGTAAGTATATTTTGATATAGTAGTCCTAGAAACGTGCGTTGCGCGTTTATTTTAAACCACTCAACAAATATTTTGTACTGCAAATGATAAATTTTAAATGGTATATATATTATTGGATTTGCGATGTGACATAAATAAAAATCAAAACATACATAAAAAGTAAACATAACTCATAAGTTGCGGTTAGTAAATCTTGCAAATCGATACATATATTGAATCACAACATAATCAACATAAATGTGGTTGGAAGTCACAAAATCTTGATTTGACTCAAACAAATGAATATTTAAAAAGTAAGAAAAGAGAGGGGGAAGGGGGGTGGGGAAGAGGATGAGAAGTACCTAAAACTGAAGATGGTGGAAAATAAGACTCATGAATATGTAAATATTTTAGTCAATTGAAATAGTAGAAAAAAGTTATTTATAAGGAGGTATTAAGGATATTAGAAAAGACCTAATTTATTATAAATATTTTTTAATTTTTTAAAAGGTTAAAAAAAAATGAACAACTTATTGGCTGAATGTGTAACTGAAAGAGAGAAGGCATACTTTATTAATGAAGCATTTTTTTAAGAATAAACTGGAAGTATTAATTCTTCTTTAATAAGCGATTCAACACATCACATTCATTATTTACAAAATAGCCAATATGCTCCATAGAAGAGTTTTTTTTATCTCTACTAATTTATTTGACAAAGGGCTGAACGTCTAATATGAAATCAAATGGTCAAGTGAGCAGTCAATTATCATTATAGATAACATATATATATATATATATATATATATATATATATATAAATAAAGGAGAATCATAGACAAGGTGATGTGGCACCTCTCTATGGCGGCCTCCATTCATATTTATCTATTTTCTCCTTTTTTTGACATTTTTCCTACTTAAAAATATCAAAATATAATTTTTCCATATTCTTTAATTATAAATCCTTCATTAAAAGCTCTTAATAACATTAACATCTATATAATAATATCTACAACCTCTTGAGTTTCCTATCTTTATGTTCAAACTTATCTAATAATGAGGGAGTGGAAGGATACAATTTAATTGAAAAAAAAAACATTTGTAATGATTTAAAGAGGAAATAAATAAAAAGTTGGTAAGGGGCATAGACATTTTCTAAATGAAACGACTTTACTGTGAATTTTCACTCTTATTTTTCTTAAAGTTTTTTGTATCATTTTTCTAACAGTTATTAGAACTAATTATACATTTATGATTATTAAATTGTAACTGTCAATTTGTTGTTATTTTTTTGTCGTTTCCAATTCTTCACTTAATTATCTAATTTCCAATCAAACTATATATATAGTGATCTCATGTTCCATTCCAACCAAATTGTGGTAGTCTCTACATATACAAATGTTTCACAAGTTGCTGGAGAAGTTGATTCGGTATTACTTTATAGTTCATCTACAACTTTTACTTTCATATCACTTTTATTGTTTTGTTTTTCATTTTTGTGTGTGTTGTACATGAATCATAGATGTTTGTAATGATAATAGTATATTACAAATATTTTTTATTTACTTTTTTTATTTTATATGGTAAAAAATATGATCAAGAAGGTCTTATACTTTGCTGGTTTTAATAAGAGACTAGTGGTCATTGAGTAAAAAATATCATTTGCATTTGATTTGGATCAATGAAGGCAATTGCTAGGATATTCCCTAAATCAACCTAGAAATGGTCAATTATTTTTCATTACTTTTAAATTTTTGGCATTTCTCTTTTATTCTGTCCAATTAAATTTATATAACAATATTATTTTTTCTTTCTTTATTTAAGATGTATGTATATATGTAACTCCTCAAATTGAATTGAATGAGGTTGTATATGAATCATAGGTATTGGTAATGATAACCGTAGATTACAAGAACTTTTTTTTTTTTTTATATATGATAAAAAATATGATCAAGAAGGTCTTATACTTTGCTGAATTTTACCTAGAGATTAATGATTTGATTTGAATTTGTGAAGGCAACCCAACCAAGAAATGGATCGAAGGAAACCACAACATGGAAAATGACCAATTATTTTTCATTACTTTTTATTTTTTTACTTTCTCTATTATTATGTCCAACTAAATTTATATAATAATATTTTTTTCTTTATTTAAGGTGTATGTATGTAACTCTTAAAATTGAATTGAATGAGGTAAGGAATTAAATTTCTTTCCCTCTTTAAGATTTTTACATACAGTAATTGCTAAAAAGAAAATCTAACAAGGCAAATTGAAAAAAAAAACATCATAGAAAAGAAAAAGGAAAGAGGAAAGAAGGAAGAAAACATCTTAAAAGAGGAAATAAGGTTGGAATGCATAGAAAATAAAGTATAGTGTAAGAGATTAGGGAATAGGGCTGTGCAATATGCTATCAAGTTGTGCTATATACTCTATTGATGATTAGATTATTGTGTAGTTATGAAGAAGAAAAATATGTATTGGTGATAAGAGAAGAGCGTTTGAGATTTGTATATCTTTTGGAGAATGATAAGGACGAAGGTGAAAAGGAATTCTAATAGATAAAGTTAAATTTTTTTAACAGTAAAGTAAACGATGATTCGCAAAGCACTATCATAATTCTGGAGACGGTAATTATTTAAACAGTCATTTAAGTTTTGAAAAATTCTTTTAAATATTACTTTAAATGTAGTAAAAGATTTCTAAGCATGAAAAGCAAGTTAATGCAATTTTTTTTTTAAAAAAATGAAGATTATAATTTTGATTAAGTGAATTGATGAATTAAATAAAGTTGAATGATATTATTATCCTAAATGAAATAAAAATGGCATTTGAAAGAAATTCTCAAAACTTGAACGATAATTTAGAAAATTAACTCTATTTTAAAATGACAACTTTAATAAATTTGAAACCATGTTGTTGAAGATAAGAAATTATATTTATATTAAGGATTACCGTTATAATCAATATTTGAGTATGAATTATTTTATTTATTGCAATTAATAAACAAAATTGACGTGACTACAAGATATTATATATCATTTTATTACTTTTTTATTAATTCGTAGACTATCAATAAATTTTTATATTGAATTAGTTAGATAAAGTTTTTTTCCCTTTTATACGTTTAAAATATTAATCTATCAACAAAAATATTTGTGTTCATCAGGATAAACTTAGATTATATAGTTCACAATTCATTATAGAATACTACATCATATGTTTTTACATTTGGATAGTATTCGTAAATAAGTAATATTTTTATTTATCTAATATAAATTTTACTATAAACATGTGATATGCCTTTTATTTAAAAACTTGTGTTCCATCATTTTTTTCCCCCTCTCTTTTTATAATTTCTATACTTATTATCACGTTAGTTTTATTAGCATTAATATTGTGTAAACTTTTATTTCTTTAGTAGAAAAACCTATGTAAACTAAACGTATAAATTAATTTAACCATTTGTTTTAATAATCATCAATCTTTTGTATTTGAATTTTTTCATTGAAATTTTAGTCTTTGTAATTGTAAGAGAACTTTTCTAATGATCGCGCGATGCGCGGCCATGTACACTAGTTAATAAAGACAATTAGATTATGTATTCTACGGATTACGTGTATATCCACATTGGTAGTGGAAGAGATTTGCTAATAATTTGGATAAGAGTAAGGTAAAATTATTGCCATAAGCCCATAAATAAAGAATGTAACTTGAATAATGTTTGCAATAATAATTAGTAATAACTAAAAGGATTTAAATGTCATAACTAAGAAATTAAATTGCAGCTTAAATTTACTATTTAATAATAATAATACAATATAATAATTTAGTATATATTAATGGTATTATTGTAGTAACTCAACTTTAATGATAGGGAAAAGGGCTTGATATACCTCTCAACTTTGTCATTTAGAGCTGATATACCATTCGTTATGAAAGTAGCTCATATATACCCCTACTGTTATACAAATGACTCACATATACCCTTTTCCTCTAACGGAAGAGAAAAAATTAATTTTAATTTATTTTTTTAATTATTTTTTTAGAAAGATATAATCCCATATGGGTATTTTTAATCCTCCTCAAACATATATTTTTTTATTTTTTTACTTTTTTGGTTTCAATGACTAATTTAGATTTATTATTTTGATGGTCAAATTTATTTATGTTTCACTAATATTCTTGTAAAATTTATTATAGATGACCCAATTTTTTTTCAAATATAAAAACTAAATTACAATATAACTGAAAAAATAGTTTTAAATTATAATATAGCCACAAAAAATAGTTTAAATTTTTTTCTTTACACTAAGGAATGAAAGAAAAAATAAAATAAGAATAAGAAACTCAAATAATGATAATCAAAGAATTCAAAAAATAATTTATGTATGAAAAAGATTAAAATATACCTTGAACTTTGCTAGAAGGATCATATATACCCCTAAATAATTTTTTAAGAAAAATTAAAAGACAAAAATATAAATTTAAAACTAATTTTTCCACTTTCGTTAAATGAAGGGTATATATGAGCTCATTTTGTAACGGTAGGGATATATGTGAGCCGTTTGTATAACGGTAAGGGTATATATGAGCCACTTTCATAACGAGGGGCATATCAACTCTAAATGGCAAAGTTGAGGGGTATATTCTTATTTTAGTCCCTGTGTTAAGGCTATATTCTAATTTTAGTCCTTGTGTTATCTCACTTAGCACTATTAACCTTCAATTACATTAGGTGAGTGATTTTAATCCTTCAACTAACAGATCCCAAAAAAAATCAACGGAAAAGCTTAACCGAGGGATAAATACGGTATTTCATTTTAATTCCCTCTCTTTGAAGAACAAGCTCAAGTCCCCCATCTCTATCTTTGAAGAAGAAGCTCATCGATCTGAGCTACATTTTCAACAAAATCAAACCTGATAGGTATTCCCTCTCTCTCACCGATGAACGACAGCTCATCTGAGCTGCAGTTGAACAAAACCCACCTGATAGGTATGATATTTCTCTCTCTGTCCGACGAACGCGAAGTCATCTAAGCTACAATTGAACAAAATCCACTTGGATCTACTGAAACATCAACAATGTATTTGTGATTCTTCGTATGTTGCTGCTATGATCTATTTAATTCTCGCTATCTCTTCTCGATTTTTTATAATTTTGAGCTGGATGTTTCTATTTATAAATGGGGATTTTTTTTTAAAGCCTGTTGTTTAATTGTATTGCTGCAACTTTTGGCCATTTCTAGATTACTCAAACAATTCAAAGAAAGTAAAGTTATCATCCTTTTTTTAAAGGATAAATGAATTGATCTCTCGATTGCTACTTTTCATGTCCAAATGGAAAAATATAGATTTAGTTCTCAACATATAGATACTACCTACTTTTTCATTTTAATAGTTTGATTGGGACTTGCAGTTTAAAACAAGCCTTAGAAAGTTATTACTAATGAATATCATAATCTTACATTTGTGTAATTGACAGCCAAGGCATTGACAGAGGGTGGATTTGAACCACTTTACAAGCAGATTTTTTACAACAGATCCAAATGAGCAAGAAGACATTTGCTTGTACCTTTCTACAAAATGGCTTTCTGCAGTGATCGTCCCTATATTTTAGAGCTCCATCTGGATAGGAGGCTTGGAGCTACTATAAGGTAATTAATACTTTAGTCTTCTTGTTACCTATTAGAAAATTTTCATCTAGATCGAGTCGAACTTTTACTTCAATTAAAGGGAAAAGGGCGTATCGAGCACAATAAGTAGCGAGATAGATGACTAAAAGTTGATGATCTTAGTCTCTTACTAGTAAGGAAAAAAACCCTTTATATCTTGTTAGTTAGGTCTAAAGGCCCTTTACTACTTGCTTTGCCCTCAAAAGCACTTCTGAATAGAAACAAATCTTTCAGTTTTCATTTTCTATACCAAAGCGATATCAATGATGAAACGAAACACAAAGAGTGGGAACTGGTCTTTGTGATTTCCTGAATCCAGCATGACACATTTTTTATAGCTCTCTATCAGGACGAACAAGTAAAATCAATTAGCAATAAGACATGACTTTTCAAAAGACTAGAACTATACCGACATTAAACAGGGTGATCTCCTCTTTGACTCTAGAAAGTATAACTACTGAAGCCTTTCAACTTGTCTATATATGTTGGAAATTATCTAGTATCTATATATGTGAAAACTACACCTATATCAAGTAGCGCATCGTAGTACTCCTCCTTAGATACCAGGTTAGATAAGCTTGAAAAATTAAAAAAAAATAGTTGTCCAAGACTGATTAACACAAATAAAGAAGCTTTTTCATCAGTTGATATTGTACCAATAGTTGATAATAAGACAACTATTGTAAGACCAACACCACAAGTGTTCTAATGCCGAGCATTTAATCGAGAGATTTTCACTGTCAACAGTGATATTGCTTGATTAATGAAGATTAGAAGTGAAAGTTGTTCTACTCATGTAAGCTACAGAAGCAGCAGTAGATATTATTTTCTTAGCATTTGACCCTTTCGTTTTTCTTAGCAAATTGTTCTTTGAACTTTAATATATGATAATGTAGCTCATCTTCTTTGGTTAAGAAATATCGCAAGTGTACTTGGAGTTGGATAATAAGACATTGCTCTTGAGATTTCTATCATGTTTCTCTTATTGAAAAAATATTTTCTGCTTCACTAGAATCTATGACATAATAGGAATCTGAAAGTATTAAACTACACATTATTTTAAAATGGCAACAAAAAGGTGTTTAAAAGCCATCACAAAACTAGATCTGAAAAAGGTGTCTTTAAAACACATATCCATCCCTATTACCTAACTTTAAAATCGTCACAAAAGAAATAAATCCAAAAGCACACATTTCTCGTTCATCAATCTTTTTATTTTTTTTATTTATGATGAACCAATAGTTCTCTTCTTAACCTGTCCCTTTCGTCCTCTCTTGCTAGTTTGAGAAAGTGCTCGTAATCTTGATGGTGGGACGTATTGTCTTCCCCCCCACCCCCCATGATGAAGAGTGAGCTTGTATCGTTCCTAGAATGCTCTCGTCAATTTCTGCTGAAATGAATGCGGAACTTTTTAATTGCTCTCTAGGCTGTGACATTTGATGGTTAAGTTGATTGATCTTGCATATATATTAAAGAACATAAGACAACTAGTAAGTTTAAATATTTACTACTTAATAATCAAAAAAGAGTTTCACCGCATGAATTGATAGTAAAAAATGTATATTAATAAAAGTACTTACTGTTTGTTTAGTCACAAACGAGGAACTAGGCTGCATTAATACTTGACTCTCACTAACAATACTTGAAACCTGCAATTAGCAAAATATTTAGTTGTTCTGTCTTATCAAATTTAACCAAGCCATTATCCAAAAAGAATAAAAGAGCAAATTAAAGAAGTACATTTGGAATACTTGCTTCTGTTGCATTGCTTGGTTCACCAGAAGGGCCTTCTCTTCCAATTTGTTGTTGTTGAACCTCTTGTTGGTCGCTTCGCATGATAATAGGACATCTTCTACTATTATGTCCTATTTTTCCACATGTACCACACTTCTTTTTTTGTCCTTTTCTTGATGCTTTTAATGAAGCATGCTTTTTAAGATTTGATTCTTTTGGAGATGTCTCATCCGATCCTCTCTTTCTTAATTTTGGCGGTCTACCATGCTGAGTTTTGTATATCGGAGGCAGTGGTGGTTCAACTCCTATTTTAGGCCACTATTCAGAGCTACTAATTGGCAAGATGGAGTGTCCATAGCTATTCATATACTGCTTAGTTGTGTAGCATTCATGGACATACATTTCTGGTTCGTCTTTTTTAACCCATATAGCCGCAATTGCATGATGACAAGGTATTCCAGTTAACTCCCATCTCCTACAAGAATATATCATCTCCTTAAGATCAACAGAAAATAGTCTAAGATTGATGTCCTCAATTTGATAATGAAACTGGTCAGCTCTACTGACAATACATTCATCAGCCTTAGATTTGTTCTCCTCTAACTTCAACACGATTTTTGGACAAATTTTGTGCCCATGGTTCATCATGTTATCTCTATTCTTCTGAAATCTTGACATCATGTACAACCTAATTAACTCAAGCATTGTCAAAATGGGCTTGTCTTTAGCAACTAATAGTACACTATTGAACGACTCACACAAATTGTTCAATAACATATCACACTTAGTGAAAGAAGAGAAAAAAGCTCTGGACCAGTGAATAGGAGGCTTGTTAATGAACCATTGAGGGGCTTCTAGGTTTAATTTTTTCATTTCTTCCATGTATTTGTGAAATGTAGCTTCAGTGGTTGCCCTTGCAGCTTTCCATAGGACATCCTTCAGTGCTTGTCCTCCAAAACCTTCATTTCTAAAGTTGTTGTGTAGGTGCCTCACACAAAACCTATGTGCTACATCCGGAAGTACCTCATCAAAAGCTGGAAGTAGACCCTTTTGCTTATTTGAAATAAAAGTTCATGCATGAGAATTTTGTGAGATTCCTAGGTCTTCATCAAGAAGAGTGAGAAACCAAAGCCATGATTCCTTCAGTTCTCCTTCTACGACAGCAAATGCAGCTGGATACATGTTGTTATTTCCGTCAACACCTACAACAGTCAATAATTGACCACCCTTTTGATGTCCTTTCAAATGACATCCATCAACCCCTATGATTGGTCTACATCCAGCTAAAAATCCTTGTTTACAAGCTACATAGCAAATATAAAGCCTTAAAAATCTTTTTTTGCCTTTGACCATCGTGTTTGGGTTATCATCCATCTTCAAAATGCATGTAGCACCAGGAATACTCCTCCGTAACTCAGCGCAATAGTCCCACAACATGTTAAATTGTTTTTCTTTAGTTCCTGTAATCAATTTCAATGCCTTTTTCTTTGCCCTGTAAGATTGGTATCTACTAAGTGTGCACTTGTGAGTTCTCATTATATGAGCTTGAAATTCCTTCACACCGCAGGTAGGATTAATTCTGAAATCTAATATGTTCTTCTTAGACAAAAATCCAGAGTCAATAGTCTTATTGTCTCTTTGGTTGCCACATTAATGATCAGGGCCTATTGTCTTGATCCTGAAAGGTTCATCCTGACTGGCCTTTGATGCAAATATGAATCATTTGCAGTTTGGCACTTTGCAAATTGCTCTTTCTCTTTGAGTTTCATTCTTTAAAAATCTAATGTCTTTTTTCTTCATCAAAACATGTACTTCAACAGCACACTTAAACTCTTTACTATTACTAAAATTAATATTGATCATAAATTCAAATGTTGGATCCTCCAAGTCTTTGCTTGGATTAAAAACGATAGATCTTTTAGGATTATCATCATCTGAATCTCCATGCAAACTCATTAATTCATCATCTGATATAACACAATCTTTTTTTTGAGTGTGACAAGGAAGCTCTGCTAGCATATTTGAGACAAACCCACACTTAATGTTCTTTCTAGTTTCACAAATCTGATTCTTTTTGTTTTTTCTTTTGACACTAGCTGACTCTGTAATAGAGTTTTTGATTTGATCTAAAATCATGACATCTTCATCTGTAGGATAGTTAGAGTCATGAAATGACTCATAATCTTCACTTGTAGCATCACTATCATGACCCTCATATACTACATTCACATCTATGAAGCCTTCTTCGTTCTGAAGTGGGATATCTAAATTTGTCACATCATACCTTCACTAGTCCTCATTTGTGTGCTCAATAAATATCTCAATTTCTCTATCCACAGGTATTTTGTAGACAAGCTTATATATATCTGAATAATTTGTTAACAATCTTATACTTGTCTCGAAATAAGGTCCAAACTTAAACAAAAATTTTACTTTTCTATAATCAACATTCAACTTCTTTACATATAATCTCATCTGAATAATAGAGTTTTCCTCGCCCTTACAGTAGTCATAATAATCTATTCGTCCGCCAACGTATTTCATCTCAGGCTCAAATATCCACAAACCCATAAAATGCAACTTAATTGAGTGCATATCAAGATCTTCACCTTCATCTGTAAGAGATTTTCAAAAAACATTAGTTTCAGTAAATAAATCAAATGTAGATTTGAGAAAATGAGAATATATTAGTTTCATTGAGATAAAGTAATTATTATGTGAACACATTAACATGATCAATCATACAGATCAGAATCATCCATAAAATGCTAAATCTGTTTTCCAACACTTCAAATTGTTTACTCTTCACCACTTATTATTCACTCTGCATTTTCTTATGAAAATTGTTATTGATTGTTCATCTATGTAAATCATAAAATAGTTCACTTGGTAGGCATGTATATATTTTTTGATATATCAATTGATTTTCATTATCTGAAGTCAGTTTTTGTTTACTAATTTTGATATAGATGTCTAAAGACGTATTATTTTGGATTCAGTTTATTGTTCATATTTCAAGCGAAAACTCATTCTTCATATTCTTTTATTTAGACAGGAAAAGAAAAAAAGAATCATAATGAAATTATGAAGATACCATGATTCTAACAAGGAGACAACTGGACAATTACAGAACAGGTAGGGAGATGGTGATTTCCACACAAATATCATTTAAAAAAGAGAGCCCTAATAATCAGTAATTCATTTGTTCACACAAACGTGCGTGATAAGGAGATATAATTTGGCTAGAGAAATTAAAAAGAAATTGTTGCAGTCTCAAAAGTTATTGAGTTGGAGGAGGGAGAAATCAACACAGATAACTTGTCTGTGGCATCAATGAGGGACATGTATGAGGACTAATTGATTTGTTATGACTGAAACAAGATCACGTGAAGGATAAGGAAGTTGTTGATGAATTGGGCGAGGATAAATTGGGTAGGCAATTTTATAACTTCCTCTTATTCTCATCCCCTATTCTTCTAAAGTCCTTATATCCTTCTTTACTTCTTTGTATGTTACAATACTTAAAGCTTCAATTTTACTTGTAATCCGTTAGAAGAGTTGACTTTATAATACATCCGGTATAGATTGTCACTGTTGTCGAAACTGGCAACAATTGAAATGAAATTCTTTGAGATAAATTGAAGATGTGTAGATTCTAAGATATAATTGAGAGCATTGAATTTGTGTGGTGCTTCTGATGATGCTAACACTTTTTTTTTAATTTCTAATCAAAATTGAATATGGTGTGTTACCATAGAGATCCTTATGGTGTTTGAAATAGAGTTCTTCTGGTAGCTTGAAGTTTATTTAGAATCATATTTTTACATATACAAATAATTTGCATAACATTAAGGAAAAATAATTCAAAGTATTCTGCTAGGTTTGTTGGGATATTTTACTTTGTTTGTCTCACGAAATTTTGAACTATTTAACTTAAAAGAGTACTCACATGATGGAGTGGATTGCAACCCACTTGTAGAACGCAATTCCATTGCACATCCGCACCAAATAGATCGAGGACTTCTTCATTGTGCAGAACTAGGGTTGGACTATGTTATGCTGCGATTGATTGTTTCTTAAATTTTCTATTTCTCAAGCATCAACTTTTAAATACCTTAATTGCCCCTTTTAGCGGTGAACTCTCCGTTGATTTTTTTGGATCCGTTAGTTGAATGATTAAAATCACTCACCTGATATAATTGAAGGTTAATAATGCTAAGTTAGATAACATAAGGACTAAAATCAGAATATAGCATTAACACAGGGACTAAAAGTGTCGTTTTTCCTATAATATAATATAATTTAATATATATTAATGGTATTATAGTAGTAACTCAACTTTATAGGGTTATTTTGGTATTTCAACTTTTAACTTTTTTATTGTTCCCACTTTTAATAATATATGATGATATGATATGATGATTGAATTTTTTCCATTTTCAAAAAGTTATCAATTAATGTTCGCAAGAGAATTACTTGCATTTACCTTTTAAGTGACGCGATTGAAAACTATAAATTTCAACATTTATGTACCCTTAACCTAAATCTCTTACGTACCCTTAACCTAAATCTCTCATTTTTTCTTATTTGCAAATTCACTTTGAGGAATATAATAATTCCCAAATAAGAATTGAGAATGAAAAATAAAATTTCCAACCAAAGCCTTTTCATGGCTTGTATGATTTTCTTTCTAGCTTCATTCTCTGGTAAAGTACACGTCATGCTCCGAGCTTACACCTAGACGTGGCCAGTACTCAGAAATCATTGCTAGTCCTCAAGCAAACCCTTAGCCTCGCTAGCTACTTAGCGGAAGACTAATAAAAATATACAATAGCTTAAAACCGATGATCATTTAAAGAAGAAAATTGAAACTCATAATTGTTTGAAAATACTGCGTATAAATGATAAAGTTTATTCAAATGTTTGAAAATGAAAACTGAATGACTCTCTAACTATGTCTGTCCATGAAGCCTCTACTTTCTAAAGATAGGTGTCGGGACAAGACCCACGACAACCTCAAAATACTACTACTATTAAGCAATAAAACTAGAGTCCCCCAAAAGCAAGGAGGCCTCATCAAAAGCTGACGAGTGGATAATGTAATCTCAACAAAGCACCTTGTTGATGATCCTGAATACCTATATCTACATCATAAATGATGCAGCGTCAAATGACGTCAGTACAAGGATTATGTGGTATGTAAAAAGGGTGAAGGAAACAGATAACTGAACTGAAAGACTAATAATTCAACTGAAGTAAAGCCAATAAAAGTGCAATGATAGCAAATACTGATATATATATATATATATATATATATATATATATACTAGTTCTGGACACGTGCTTTGCACGTGAGTTCCATGAAAGGTATGAGTTATATGAAATTTGCATTGTGATGAGTATCACAAATGATTCAACGGAAATATATAATTTGAAATAGATGAACAATCAACCTATTCAAATGACTTCTTTGTTTTATATGTCAAATGATTGGATATTCCTTTAACCTACAAAATTTAGTTTGGTAATTAAAATGTATAATGAGTTACTTTTTTGTTATACTTTCTTATAGACGATGTTCTTGATGTATATTTGTTTTCTTGTTTTTGGTTGATTTGTCATTATCAGACTCTTGTTGTGGACATTAATATACCACTTAAAAGTTCAACATACAATTGTTTATGAGAGAAACATGTTATGATTGTATTCTAATTGGGATGGACACATTCTTGATTTCACAATTTTTGATAACTATTTCGGTCTGTACATTGTTGTTAAAGCCTTTACATATTAATTTTATACAAGCCATTTGAAAAGTCCAAATTAATGAGTAATACGATGGATTTATTTTCATTCAAAACTACTCTATCAATAAAGGGGATACCATTTTATTTTATTTTCATATTTTAAATATTTACGCACATGCATGCACAAACCGGACATCAAAAAATTGAAAAAAAGGGATTAAGAAGAAAAGGTTATTCATCTGTAGGAAAGTAGCCTCTGGCTCTCTTTTGTTTCTTAGAAGCCCAAACAGAAAACAGTTCTCAATTGGTTCAAAAATGGTAATGCTTTTCACTATAACCACATAAATTTGAATAATACATATTTTTTTAGTAACAAAATTAAAATTACAGGATAAAGTATAAGGTCTTGAAAAAATAAATTCAATTATATACTCAATTAGTAACTTGGTTAGATGAGTTTAAAATAATCAGAAACATTGTGTATATTGAATTATCTAATTTTTTCTTTAAAAGCATTACAACCAAATACGTTAGCTTAATTTATACATTATTCTGCTAAGACATCATCAGGCCAAATATATGCAAATTCCCCTTTTCTTATAGGATGCAAGAGGTCGACAATTTGGCTCCATGTAGTTGTCAAATACAAGAATATGCAGATTATTATCTAATGTGTTTAATTAGAAATCAAAAACCCTTGCTCCCTTGTTGTCTCTTGATTTGATTTTTCCCATTATAAACCAATATCTATAAGGATGAACTCTTCTCATCATGATAATCAAAACGATTATTCATTTATTACTTTCATATATATTGCAGAAAAAAGTCTTTAACTTAATTCAACAAAGATTCTTAGTTGAATTTATGAGATTGTTCTTCAATTTTCATCCCTAACATTTTATATTGATGAACTTTAATTTACTGTCGAAATCATCATAAAGAAATAATGGAAGAGCTCACATACCAGTAGAATGATAGTGGCTTGGCTCCAAAATTGTGATTTTGGAGTCACTCTCAAATGCCAGACATAAAAAATGAATTAGGAAAACTGATTAAATGACTTAGATTTGAACCCAGAAGAAATTTTCTACATACCCGATAACTTAATTTGCAGCTATGCTTTATTGGTTTATCCAATGTCTGGTGAGGGTTTGACATATTCTTAATGTCTATTAATATAAGAATTTAACATAAATTTATCAGTATTACTAATTGATATAACTGAAGAATTATCAAAAGGTTTGATAATTAATAGGATTTGATTAAATCACTTATCCTCTTATTAATGTTTACATTATCATTCATTCCTCGAGTAATTTGTAAAGTTTACAACCATAGGAGTTGAAGAGCCCTTTAACAATAGAGGATGCTTGTAACACCTCGGATTGGAGAAAGGCTGGAAAAGGGTCAAGCGGGCATGTCAAGGACCTAAAAGTGGACCATGGAACCCTAGCTGGATCGTGTAGGGGACCACGGTCCGTTTGGGCACTCGTGGTATGTTCCACAACCTGCCCCAAACAGGTGTCCCTTCCACGGATGCTTAGACGGTCCGTGATGAGGTTGACAGACCATCCAAGGGATTTTCAAGTGGCCCCCTCAGAAGGGGCTTCTTCCCTAGTAACTGGTCAAGGACCACAGACGTCTAAATGGCCCGTGAAACCCCACACGGCCGGTGAATTCATCTGTGAAGGGGGTTTATTAGATTTATAGTTTAGGATCAACTTCAAACGATCGTATATTTTAGCACAAAATGAATTAGGTGGCCCATGACGTATCAAATTAACGATCTTTGAGTCCTCTTTCCAGCGCAACTGAGTTTGATCCATTTAAAGTTCAGAGTATAAAGTTATGCCCAAAATAGTGAAGCCGTGTCAGGCAGAAATTCTTCACGATCCGTTAGACGGGCCGTGGTGGTCTAGACGAGCCGTTTAGGCCTCCTTGAAGTCAGTTTGGCAATTTTTAAGTCAAAGGTTGTTGGGTCTTTTCCCAATTGTTTTAACTCAATACTACGTTATTTTGCCTTCTATCCAAAGCCCTATATAAGGATTTTACCCCCCAAAATCACCCTATTCAATTCATTCTCTCAAATTCCCAAAAGAAGATCAAGTCATCCTCTCAAATATTTCTCTCTCTAAACTTGAAGAAAAAGGCTAGGGTTACAAACCAAGTCTCCAATTTCACCATTGATTTCAAGCTTTTGGCATCAAGGTATAATAGTCTCACCTATGGAGCCTTTTCCTCCATAGGGTTCCTAAATTCTCTAATTTTCAAGTTAGAAATCTCTAATTGAAGTTAGGGTTTTCTTCCATGTTATGGGTTCCCTTCAATGTTGATATAATTGATTGTTTTATGAACTATTATGCATGAATTGAGATAATTCCATGTGTTTAAGATGAATCCCTATGAACCCAAGTATAACCTATGTTTTCTACTCTATGATGATATAATGTGGGTTTGAACTATGTAAGATGAGTTTATGAAGATATGCATGTTCTTTATGAAAGTGATGAAAACGATTTAAGATTTCTTTGAGAGTAAAGCATAAATGTTGTTGTTGTTGTGAAAGGGTTTTCTCACATAAGGATTCTTAGAGTTGAAAGGTTTTCTCAACTAAACTTTTAATCAAAACTAAGGAGCTATTCTAAATGACGTAAGCTTGGACTAGTCCATGGAAGATGAATGTCTATAAACATGACTTAAGCTTGGATAGGTAACTCTAGTTGTACCTTTCCATGGATAGTAAGATGAAAATTATTAATGACTAATTTCGTGGTATTTACGCTTAGCACCGAGAGGATATTCAGATGGAAGCTCTCCCGTAGTTTGAGGCCGAGTTTCTAGTACCAATATCCTTATCCCATACCCATGTGCCCCCATAGGATGATTGTCTTAGATAGACATTAGCTAGTGGATCCACGTAAGCTAGAAGTTCATGATCTTTCCTTGGCAAGTAGGACACCCCTTTTCGGTGTGGGGCAGACACTTGATTTCATGTTATAGCTCACGTGGTCTCTATGTCGGTTAAGGCTACTTCTCACAATAATGATGAACTAAGGTTACTTCAAGAAGTATCTCACAAATGTTTAAAGATGAGTTTTACTTTCATTGACCGTGACTACGATGATGTTTTCTAACCTCTTATTTTATGATTTTAAGTTGGACTTTGCATGACATGAAATGTCCTTTTTAGCATGATTTTATAACTCTATGCATTGCTACCATACTTGGTACATTTTTGTATTAATGCATACTCTTGCCTACATTGTTTCACTAATGTAGGGCGTGACGACTCCTCTCTATCCACCCGTGGCTAGATATTGCCTTAGTAGACGTTGAAGATTGGTGATTCCTCATGTTTCGAGGACTAAACTTTATTGCTTATTGTCTTTTCTTCCTTTCAGTATTCTATGTGATGTACATGTTACGTCCCGATCACTCTTGATGTATTAGAAGACTTTGAGACTAAGCTAAACTTTCGCTACATTTGATAAACTCTTATGATTTGAAATTGTCTTTTTAAATCTCTTGATTTTCTATTATCTTGTATGATGTATGCTAAGTGGCTTGTATAGGGCATCTCGGGGTCTTATACGCCATGTAACATATAGGGTCTACTTTAGGTCATGACAAACTTGGTATTCAGAGCATAAGATTTTAAAAAGGTCCTAGGATGTCTCATAAGCCACGTCAAGTAGAGTCTTGTTCATGAGTGTGAATCGCGCCACATTTATGAATAAGAAGCAATAAGATGATTAGGAAACTCCACTTGTTTCATTACTCTAAGTCGTGCGCTAGAGTGTAACTCTATATGTCGTTTCTCCTAATCCCTATCCGATGCTTTTAAGGAAATGGCTCCTCGAAGAGCATAAGTTAGGAGGAATGTGAATGAGAATGTGGAACTAGAAGCTCATCCTCAAGCTCCTCAAGTTTTGGCCGACCCTTTAGCCGAGCAAGTAACAAATGCGTAGTTTTGGGCTGCTTTTCAAGTGTTGGCTCAAGCCATGACGGCTCAAGCCAATAGGGAGGCTGTAGCCCCCCTAAACTAAAATGTGGGTACGGTGGCATCTAGAGTGAGGGACTTCACTAGAATGAATCCTCCGGAGTTTCATGACTCTAAGGTTGTGGAATATCCTCAAGAGTTCATTGATGAGGTGTACAAGGTGCTAATAATCATGGGTGTGACATCGATGGAAAAGGAGGAGTTGGCCGCTTATCAACTTAAGGGTGTTGCTCAAGTGTGATTTGAACAATGGAAGAGTGAGAGGGCGGCTATGCGCGTCCTCTTGATTGGGAAAAGTTTAAGATTGCTTTCCTTAGAGGTTCTTTCCCCTTGAGATGAGGGAGGCAAAAGTACTTGAATTCATCAACCTTTGTCAAGGAAACATGAGTGTGAAGAAGTATGCTTTGAAGTTCACGCAATTGTATAGATATGCTCCTACTATGGTTACCAATCCTAGGGCAAGGATGAGTAAGTTTGTTTCGAGGGTATCCGAAACAGTGGTCAAAGAGTGTCGTACTCCCATGCTTATCAATGATATGTACATTTCTCACCTAATGGTGCATGCTCAACAAATAGAAAAGGAGAAGCTTAAGAAAAAGCCTAGGGAGGCAAAGAGGGCTAAGATCGGTGATGGTGACTTCTCACGTTCAAGGTTCGATGAACGTGGTTATTCTAGGTTTTGACCAAAGTTTTCCGGTCAAGGTTCCTCCAATGCTACTCCTAAGTTCAACAAAAATAGGGTGTGTAACCCTAGACCTCAAGGAGAAAATGGTAGTGGATCTTCATTGTCTACTTGTGCTAAGTGTGGAAGAAGGCATGACAGTAAATGCTTAGCCGGTATGGATGGTTGCTATGGTTGTGGTAAGAGTGGCCATAAGATAAAGGATTGTCCAACACTTACGACTAAGGGAAGGGAAGGTAAGCAAGCTCCGCCTAGTGGTTCGGGTTCAAGTGCTCCAAAGCAAAACCAATATATGCACTTCAGACTCGTCATGAGCAAGAGGGTTCTCCCGATGTGGTTACCGGTATGTTGAAAGTCTTTCATTTTGATGTTTATTCTTTGCTTGATCCTGGTGCCACCTTATCTTTTGTGATGCCATATGTGGCTATGAGGTTTGATATTCTTCCAGATGTGTTGTTAGACTTTTTTTCTGTCTCTACTCCTATTAGTGTATCTATTGTGGCTAAGAGAGTTTATAGAGATTGTCCCATCTCCTTATCCCGTAAAGTCACTTATGTTGATCTTGTAGAGCTTGATATGTTAGAATTTGATGTTATTCTTAGGATGGATTGACTGCACTCTTGTTATACTTCCATTGATTGTAGAACCCGAGTGGTCAAGTTTCAGTTTCCAAATAAGCCTATCCTAGAGTGGGAAGGAGGAAATTCTATGCCGAAAGGTCGGTTTGTTTCTTGTCTTGAGGCTAGAAAGATGATTTCTAAGGGTTGTATATACCATCTAGTCAGGGTAAGGTATATGGATTCCGAAACTCCTACCTTTGAGTCGGTCCCCATTGTTAATTTATTTCTGGAAGTGTTTCCGATGATCTACCTGGTGTTCCTGCCGAAAGGGAAATAGAATTTGGTATTGACCTTCTTCCAGATACGTAACCTATTTCTATTCCTCCTTACCAAATGGATCCGGCAGAACTTAAAGAATTGAAGGAGCAATCAAAAGATTTATTGGATAAGGGCTTCATTCGACAGAGTATCTCTCCATGGGGTTCTCCAGTTTTATTTGTTCGAAAGAAGGATGGTTCACTTCGCATGTGCATTGATTATTGGCAATTGAATAAGGTTACTATTAAGAATAAGTATCCTCTCCCAAGGATAGATGATTTGTTTGACCAACTTCCAGGAGAGGGTAAATTTTCCAAGATTAACCTTCGGTCGGGTTATCACCAATTAAGGGTGAAGGAAGATGACATTCCAAATACAGCTTTTCGGACTAGATATAACCATTACAAATTCTTAGTAATGTCGTTTGGTTTGACAAATGCTTCCGCTGCATTTATGAATTTGATGAATAGAGTGTTTAGACAATACCTAGATATGTTTGTGATCGTGTTCATCAATGATATTTTGATTTTCTCATGGAGTGAAGATGAGCATACCAATCATTTGAGTATTCTGTTGCAAGTTCTTAAGGATCAACAACTCTTTACGAAGTTTAGTAAATGAAAGTTTTGGTTGAGATCCGTGGCTTTTCTTGGTCACATTATTTTCGGTAAGGGTATAGAGGTAGATCCTAAAAAGACAGATGTGGTTAAGAGCTGGATTAGACCTCTATACCCTTCAGATATTCAAAGATTCTTGGGTTTGGCTAGTTATTATAGAAGGTTTTATGAGGGGTTTTCATCGATTGAATATCCATTGACGACTTTGACCCAAAAGAAGGTTAAGTTCGTATGGTCTGAGGCCTATGAAAAGAGTTTCCAAGAATTAAAAGATAAACTGACCTCCGCTCTGATATTTACTTTACTAGAAGGGTCCGATGGGCTTGTGGTTTATTGTGACGCTTCAAGGGTTTGATTAGGGTGTGTTCTTATGCAAAACGGGAAGATTATTGCTTATGCTTCAAGGCAACTTAAGGCTCATGAAAAGAACTATCCTACCCATGACCTAGAACAAGCGGAGGTTGTGTTTGCTTTACAGATTTGGAGGCATTACTTATATGGTGTTCATGTGGATTTCTTTATTGACCATAAGAGTTTTCAATATGTGTTTAAGCAAAAGGATCTAAATCTTCGCCAAAGAAGGTGTCTTGAGTTGTTACAGGACTATGACATGAGTGTCCTCTATCACCCCCGCAAGCCGAATGTGGTGGCAGATGCTCTTAGTCGGTTATTAATGGGTAGTGTTGCTCACATAGAAGATGGTAAAGAGAAGTTGGTTCGAGATGTTCATAGATTGGCCCGATTGGGTGTTCGGTTGGTTGATTCTACAAAAGATGGTGTTGTGGTTCATAATTGTGTAGAATCGTCTTTTGTGACTGATGTGAAGTCCAAGGAAGGTCTTGATCCAGTCTTGATGGAATTGAAGGAAGCGGTGCTTAAAAATTTCGTTGAGGCTTTCTCCTAAGGGGGAGATGGTGTACTTCAATATCAACGTCCTTTGTGTGTTCTCGATGTTAATAATTCGAGGGAACAAATCTTGTCGGAAGTCCATAGTTCTCGATATTCCATTCACCCGGGAGCCATCAAGATGTACCGGGACTTGCAGGAGGTCTATTGGTGGAATGGGATGAAGAAGGATATTGCAGAATTTGAGGCTAAGTGTCCTAATTGTCAACAAGTGAAAGTGGAGCATCAAAAGTCGGGAGGTTTGTCTCAAGGTAGTAGTATTCCTACTTGGAAGTGGGAAGATTTGAATATGGACTTTATTGTTGGGTTACCACGCACCCGGTGACAACATGACTCGATTTGGGTTATTGTGGACCGTATGACGAAATTAGCTTATTTCATTCTCGTCAAGGTCTCGTATTCGATGGAAGACTATGCTAAGTTGTACTTGAGGGATATGGTTAGGTTGCATGGAGTGCCTATATCTATCATATCTGATCGTGGTGCAAAATTTACCTTTCAGTTTTGGAAATCTTTCCAAAAGGGACTTGGTACTCGTGTTAAGCTTAGCGACATTTCATCCGCAAACCGATGGGCAAGCGGAGCGTACTATCCAAACTTTGGAAGATATTTTGGGAGCTTGTGTGATTGATTTCAAGGGTAATTGGGATGATCATTTGCCGTTGACTGAGTTTTCTTATAATTGGTATAGCTCCATTTGAAGCACTTCATGGTAGGAGGTGTAGATCTCGTATAGGATGGTTTGAAGTTGGTGAAGTCGCCTTGATAGGTCCCGAATTGGTGCATGAGCTATGGAGAAAGTTCAGTTTATTGGAGAAAGGTTGAAAATGGCTCAAAGTCGGCAAAAATCCTATGCCGATGTTAGAAGAAGAGATCTAGAATTTGACGTTGATGATTGGGTCTACTTGAAAGTCTCACCCATGAAATGTGTGATGAGGTTTGGAAAGAAAGGGAAGCTTAGTCCCCGCTATGTGGACCCATATCAAATTTTGAGGTGTGTTGGTAAAGTTGCTTATGAACTAGATTTCCCTAATGATGTAGCATCAATTTATCCGGTTTTTCATGTCTCCCTGTTGAAGAAATGTATTGGTGATCCGGCATCTATAGTACCATTGGAAAACCTTGGTATAAAGGACACCCTTTCTTATGAAGAAGTTTTGGTTGAGATTTTGGACCGGCAAGTTCGAAAATTGAGAAACAAAGAACTTGCTTCCGTAAAGGTTCTTTGGAGGAATCAGTTAGTTGAGGGTGCTACTTGGGAGGCCGAGGCCGATGTGATGTCCCGTTATCCTCATCTCTTTCCCTCCGTTCCTACTCTAGCTTGAGGTATTTAGTTCCTCATGGTTTACTCTTTTGGCCTCATGTGTCTTCGATATTCCCATGATTCTTCATTTATGCATGTTCATGAAAAGCTTTAATTTTGAGAAGATGAGTTAACTTGATTGATTTCTTTATGATTATGTGCATTTGAGTATGAGTTGCATATAGACTTTAAGAAAGGATACTTTGAACATGCATTAGCTTGGAGTTGATGTTTCCTCCTCGGATATGTGCATTTATGTGATTGCATTCATGTTGGGCTGCTAGGTCTAGTTTCTACCTTCCTTATGATGTTTTGAATCTCTTTCGAGGACGAATATTCCCAAGGGGGAGATATTATAACACCTCAGATTGGAGAAAGGCTGGAAAAGGGTTAAGTGGGCAAGTCAAGAATCAAAAAGTGGACCATAGAACCCTCCACAGAGCCCTAGACGGGCCGTGTAGGGAACCACGGTCCATTTGGACACTCATGGTATGTATCCAGAACCTACCCCAAGCAGGTGTCCCTCCCACGGACACCTAGACGGCTCGTGGTGAGGTTTACGGAGCGTCCAAGGGGTCGTCAAGTGGCCCCCTCAGAAGGGGCTTCTTCCTTAGTCATTGGTCAAGGACCACAGACGTCTAAACAGCCCGTGCAGCCCCACATGGCTCGTGAAGTCGTCCATGAAGGGGGTTTATCATATTTAGAGCTTAGGGTCAAATTCAAACGATCATATCTTTTAGAACAAAATGAATTAAGTGGCCCATGACCTCTCAAATTAAAGATCTTTGAGTCCTCTTTCCAACGCCACTGAGTTTGCTCCATTTAAAGTTCGGAGGAAAACGTTATGCCTAAAATCGTTAATCCTGACTGGTAGAAATTCTTCACGACCCGTTAGATGGGCCATGGTGGTCTAGACGAGACGTTTAGGCCTCCTTGAAGTCAGTTCGGTAGTTTTTAAGTCAGGGGCTATTGGGTCTTTTCCCAATTGTTTTAACTCAATATTATGTCGTTTTACCTTCTACCCAAAGCCATATATAAGGATTTTACCCCCAAAATCACCCAATTCAATTCATTCTCTCAAATTCCTAAAAGAAAATCAAGTCATCCTCTCCAATATTTCTCTCTCTAAAGATGAAGAAGAAGGCTAGCGTTATAAATCAAGTCTCCAATTTCACCATTGATTTCAAGCTTTTGGCATTAAGGTATGATAGTCTTCACCTCTTGAGCAATTTCCTCCATAGGGTTCCTAAATTCTCCAATTTTCAAGTTAGAAATCTCCAATTGAAGTTAGGGTTTTCTTACATGTTATGGGTTCCCTTCAATATTGATATAATTGATTGTTTTATGAACTATTATGCATGAATTGAGAAAATTTCACGTGTTTAAGATGAATCCCCTTGAACCCATGCATAACTCATGTTTTCTAAGCTATGATGATATAATGTGGGTTTGAACTATGAAAGATGAGTTTAAGAAGATATACATGTTCTTTATGAAAGTGATGAAAATGATTTAAGATTGCTTTGAGAGCAAATCATAAATGTTGTTGTTGATGTGAAAGGGTTTTCTCACATAAGGATTCTTAGAGTTCAAAGGTTTTCTCAACTAAACTTTGAATCAACACTAAGGAGCTATTCTAAATGACGTAAGCTTGGACTAGTCCATGGTAGATGAACGTCTATAAAAATGACTTAAGCTTGGATTGGTAACTGTAGTTGTATCTTTCCATGGATAGTAAAATGAAAATGATTAATGACTAATTCCATGGGATTTACGCTTAGAACCGAGAGGATATTGAGATAGAAGCTCTCACGTAGCTTGAGGCCGCGTTTCTAGTAGCAATCTCCTTATCCCATACATATGTGCCCCTATAGGACGATTGGCTTAGATAGACATTAGCTAGTGGATCCACTTAAGCTAGAAGTTCATGGTCTTACCTTGGAAAGTAGGACACCCTTTTCGGTGTGGGGCAGACACCGAATTTCATGTTATAGCTCACATGGTCTCTATGTCGGTTAAGGCTACTTCCCACAATAATGATGAACTAAGGTTATTTCAAGAATTATCTCACAAGTGTTCAAAGATGAGTTTTACTTGCATTGACCATGATTTCGATGATTTTTTCTAACCTCTTATCTTATGGTTTTAACTTGATCTTTGCATGACATGAAATGTCCTTTTTAGCATAATTTTTATAATTCTATGCATTGCTATCATACTTGGTACATTTTTGTACTAACGCATACTCTTGCCTACATTGTTTCACTAATGTAGGGCGTGACGACTCCTCTCCATCCACCCGTGGCTAGAGATTGCCTTAGTAGACATTGAAGATTGGTGATTCCTCATGTTCCGAGGACCGAACTTTATTGCTTATTGTCTTTTCTTCCTTTCAGTATTCTATGTGATGTACATGTTACGTCCCGATCACTCTTGATGTATTAGATGACTTTGAGACTAAGCTAGACTTCCACTACATTTGATAAACTCTTATGATTTGAAATTGTCTTTTTAAATCTCTTGATTTTCTATTATCTTGTATGATGTATGCTAAGTGGCTTGTATAGGGCCTTTCGGGGTCTTATACGCGATGTTACGTCTAGGGTCTACTTTAGGTCGTGACAATGTTGTCCATGATTTTTTTATCATTATAAATTAAGCATAATTATAAGACAACCTCTTTTAATATTCATTTTTATATATGTAATAGGGTATGTGGTTATAATTTTTGTAAATGTAAGTAATTTATCTATTAATTAGTTATTAGAATATTTTTTATATTTTGTACATAAAAAAATAGAAATAGTGTTTAAACAACGTCCTCTTTAAGGGATAACTGATTATAGACACGTAATTTTTGAGCGAACTTAAAATTTAACTCCAATTTATTTAAAAACGTATTTTTAGTAGGTTTATTTTAAAAGATTTGAAAACAACAAAAATAGAATCACATTTTTAGGTATGTTTTATTTTTAATTTATTCAAAAGAAATAAAAACTTACAAAAATATATGTTTTCCTTTAATTTTAGCTTTAATAAATAAGCTAGTATTTTCTTAATTATATTTTTAGATTAGCTATTTAACTTTTCATATAATTTTTTTAAAAAAAAATTGAAATAGTTAGTTAATATTTTTATTATTATATTTTATTTTTACATATTCAATTATATATAATAAAAAAATCCTACACTACCCCATTTTCCTAAACTACCCCACTACTCACGACCCACCTACACGTCACTACACATTACCATCACCCTACTTCACCACACCACCCACAACCCAACACACACCCCTATATACTTCCACATTCATACATACTACAATCGAAAAACATCAACACAAAAAAAAAACAATACCATCAGCAATACACAGAAAAACACACACATACGAGCAACAAAAAAAGAAGAGGAAATGAAAAAAAAGTGAAGAGAAAAGATACCAATCAGCCAGAAGAAAAAAGAAAAAAATACCTATACTCTACACACACACACATTACTACATACACTATAATACACCTCCCACCCATTTTTTTTACCTACAGACACCCACAACAAAGACCCCTATCCTACCATACATCCACACACGTACTAAAACAGAAAAGAGCACACTCACACACAGAGACGGACTCACATGCACCCGGCAACTTTTAATTTTTTTTTTTGTATATATGTATAGATAGTTATAAAAGGATAATATATTGATTGTGCACCCATATAACATAGAAGTCATTTGGGTGCACTAGTCAAAGTCTGCACTTCAGACTGCAACTGCGTGAGTTCGATTCCCGCTAGAAGTTATATTTTTTTCCCGGTGCCCACCTATCTTCAAATCTTGGGTTCGCCTCTGCTCACACAACCCACAATACAGCAACACCCCAAAAACAACAAACACGCACGATTGAGGAAAAAATAAAAATCAAAGGTTTAGTTCGAGGTTTGCTTTCGCAATTTCAAGTTCTTGGTTTTTAATTGAGATTATTTTCTTTTTGTGAATTGATTTTCACAAGAGGTACCATTTAATTTTTATTGCATAATTTAATTTTTATGATTATATAAGACTTGATTCTAATGTTATGAAGTTGCTCGAATTTTATGTTTGTTTAATCTTGATATTATAATGATGAAATATATTTGTTTAAATCTTACATATCGCTAAACATTGAAGATTTTTAGAACATTGAAACTATTTATTCTAATATTTTCTGAAATATTTTTAATGTTATATCTTGATAACTATTAGAACTAATATTTTCTGAAATATTTTTAATGTTATATCTTGATAACTATTAGAAGAATAGCTCATCTATGTCAGAATTTTTTTTTCTATTATTTATTACTTCATGTAAAAGTAAATATTTGTTTCAATTAAAGAATGTGATTATACATCTTTTTTTGGACTCTCAAAATAAATTCAAGTATGCGGTGACACACCTTGGCAAAATAATTTCAATAATTCATTTTAAAAATAAAATAAAATTAATAGGTGCAATGAGAAGAAGGCAGTTATGCCTCTAAATGTCAAGACCAAAAATGTGGTTAAGCATCAAAGTTGAGACCAAACAAAAGTTCAACAAAAAAAAATGCGAACAAATCATGGCCTGTAATAATATATACAAAAATCATTTAAGTCAAGTATAAGTCAATAAAAGCGACCTTGCTAGAACCATGGAACTCGAGGGATGCCTAATGTCTTCCCCTCGGTCAACATAATTCTTTACCCGATCTTTTAGTTCGCAGACCACAATAAAAAGTCATTTCCTTTTGATTAGGTATTAAAAAAAGTGACTTGGAACACCGAAACTCAATTTCAAGTGGCAACTCTGAAAAAAAAATCCCTATTCAATACCGTCACTTCAATTGGAAAAACCCTTTTCGCAGTTGAAAAAAAGGGTGTGACATCTCTAGTGACTCCCCTGAGGAATCAATAGAATTCGAGCTTTGTTATATTGACTATTACATGATTTTATTATTTTTGGATATATTATGTATGATGGCCTAATGTGCTACCTGTTGCTCATTTATCGCTTTGATATTGTTGAATTGTATATAATTATCTTCTCTCGTGCATCCCATCCAAGTCTCTGAAAAATAGGATAGTAGGGAATGCAGTTATGCATCCCACTTTTTGTTGAGATAAAGCCGAATTGTCTTGATACCCAATGAAGGATTTTTAGTCACACATGTTAGGCAAGGTTGGACCAGCAATGAAGTCGGAATAGCGCTGCTACCGATAAGTTGTCCCTCCCTAGCTTGAGTTGTCCACTCGGGTAAGCCAGTCTAGACAACTATCTCCTTTAGGTTTAAACCTAGAAAAACCGAAACACAGACATGGTTATATTATCCCTAGTAAGCTCTGCTTATTTACATGATTTGCAGTTGACTTAGTGGGACTTGACACAGGAGTTAGATCCATATCGGACATGAGTCCCTCTTTTTGACCAACATGTGCATTCTATATAGGGTGACCAATGGAATAAATAAAAAGTTTTCCTTCAATTTTTTTTTATAGAGGTAGAAAACACAAAAAAAATATTTTTTTAGAACTTCATATGCATTTCGTAAAAACTAAAATTCCAAGAAAAAATTACATCTTAACAAAAAAAAGTATTAGTTTCTTTCGTATAGATCATGTAAAAACAATATTCAAAAGGCTTTTCTTTTGTATCAATTTTTACAATAAAAAATATAGTTGTATTTTTCAAGTTAAGTTTCCATGTTTCAAAGTTTATTTAACTATCCAAACTGGACGAACTACGCACATCTGATTCTTAACTCAATAAGATACGTAGGCAACCCTCTCTGGATTCGGTGATCTTTATTCAAAAAATAATAATAAAAGAAAGTATTCTTTTCTTATTCATGAAAAAAAAGTATTGTTCCTTGTTTAAAAATATTATTTCTTATTAAAAATATTTGTCTGTTTATTATCTTTCTGAAGTACGTTTGACATGATTTTTGCTTTGACAAGATACGTAGGTAGTCTTATTTTGAGGTTCGATCCAACCAAGGAAAAATCTAGAAAGTCCTCATCACAAAAACTGGGGCAAAGTAATTTCTTTTTATATATTTATTCAAAGTTCAAATAAAAATATTTCTCTTCCTTATTTTAATTTTTTTTTTAAAAAGAGATAAAAAAAATTTAGTGTACAATATTTTTTAAGGATTTTTATTTATTTATTAAGTTTTTTTTTACTTGGTTGGTACCAACATACTTAGGAGTGAGCATAAGAAAAAAAAAATTGTTAAACTATTTGGCATGATAGACCCACTTTGTTGTGACCTATAGATTCTTTTGGTACCTCTTAATATATTTATGCAATATTTGAGAAATTATGTCGCTTAAAGTTACGGATTAAAATAAATTCAACCTCATTATTTCATATGCATTGTGTGGTGAGCTTTAGGTATAAAACTCAATGGCATGACTTTGTTGATCTAGAACTTGGCGCGAATGTTAGTTGAGGCGAAATTTTGAGCAACATTTAACTTGGAAAAAAATTATAGGCTTTCTTTGATCCGATTGAGCCTTTAGAGTCTACCAAATGACATGTTATCCATAGAACTTCCATTTCAAGCTTGAAACCTTTTTACTTGAATAACCACATCTTAGCATATATCCTTTTGGGTGCATAAATGCACTATCCCTTGGTCCCATCTCCTTGAGAACACTGTCAATTATCTATACAATGCCAAAGATCTAAGTTGGGTAACAAAGTAAAAAGGTCAAATATGTGAAAATCCAACAACAAAATATACACAAAAAAAAGAAAATCTAGAAAGAAAAAAATGAAAAAAAACCTCTAATGAAAAGGAGGGAAAATGAGAAGAAAAAAGAAAAACATAAATGAGGAGAAGCTTCTGGAAAAAAAAAGGTCAAATGCGAAAATGAAAAAACATTTGAGAGCATAGTGCAATTTTTAAGGAGGAAATAGTTACTTTATCCCAAATGAATATTCTACCTTTCCCTAAGCCTATATTACAAGCCAATGACAAGTCCTATTTGATCTCATTTTTGGTGTTCTCACATTAGTGGATACTTACCTGAGGGCCAAGCATATGGTATCTCAATTCTTGCATAGAGCTGTCAAAATAGACTTGGCCCGTTAGGCCGGTCCAACCCAATCCTTGAATTAAGTGGGGTGGACTTAATTTTTTTAGCCCATTTAGGAACGAGGCGTTTTGGCCCAACCTCATTTGGCCCGCTAGCCTCGTAGGCCCAACTCGCGAGCCTTAGAGGCCAGCCCGTGGGCTGTGAATTTTAAAAATATTCAATATATATATATATATATATATATATATTATAATTATAAATTTTTGACCTCTTCTACTTTTGTTTTTATGCCTAATTTTTCATTTCTCCTTTGTTGTCTTGTTTATGAAAAAAGTGATCATGTAATTTTTTTGCTTAGATGAATCTTATAAATATTGTACCTTGGCTATTATGCTATTTTGTAAGTATTCACTGAAGTGTGTGTAATTCATGAATGAATTTCTATATGTATTGATGCCGTGTTCATACGACATCAACGTTTGATACTCTTTCTAAGAGGTCAATGTTTTCTATTTTTTGGTTGAAGGGCCAACCCGTCCCAACCCGTGGCCCGCTTAGGGCTGAGTTGGGCTGCTATTTTATAGGCCCTTTAATTAAAAGGGACAGCCCGTCCTAACCCATTTAACTCTCTAGCTCGTTAGGATTGGGTTGGACAGGGTTGGGCCAGCTCATTTTGACAGCTCTACTCATGCATTGAACTTCTTTCTGAGTATGAGTGACTTTCAAAATATCCTACGATCAAAATAATTCTATAGTGTGTGAAGAAGGATTTTATTTGTGGTAAGGACACTTGAAACATGAGGATACAAATAGTTCTAATTCCTTAATTTATGCAAGAAGAATTGATCTTGTAAATACTTAAGTATGTTTGAGGTACAATTTGAAACTATAGGGATTACTTCAAAGTTTACTTTAGATTTGTTTGAAAAACGTTGAGGTGATTCATATGCATAACGTTAATTGTTGGTACCAACTAAAGTCAAAACATTCTCAACCATAAATTGATTTCTTTCTCTTAATCATCAAGCAAATTTTTAAAAGACACCTTTTGTAAAGAAAAAAACAAAAACAACAATAAATAACTTGTGATCTATATGAACTACATTTGACCTGATTCTTGCTACGCAAGATACGTACGCAGTCTTACAATGGGGCTCGGTCTCAAAGAATAAAATTTTATATCCTTGAAATATCAAAATTGGATTATTCTTTTAAAAAATCAGTATAAAAATGAATGATAGATTGAAAAGAGTTTCAAAAACTGGGACAATATTTTTATATAAAAAACTAAAAAAAATCTTTCATTTCTAGGGAACAGACACCCTAATTGTACTTTGACCATAGGGAACAAACATCCTAGAGGCATCATCTTTCATTTCTAGGGAACAAACACCCTAGTTGCATTTTGACCTTAGGGAACAAACACCCTAGAGGCATTTTAGGGAACAAACACCCTATCATCTTTTATTTCTAGGGAACAAACACCCTAGTTGCATTTTGACCTTAGGGAACAAAAACCCTAATGGTATTTGAGGGAACAAACACCCTATCATATTTCATATCTAGAAAACAAACACCCTAATTGCATATACGCTTTGCATTTTTTTTTTGTACAAGTATTTCTCATTCATGCTAATAGCTGACATAATAATTTCTGGTGCAAACTAGGACAAAAAGAAATGTTGTGATAATTCTAGTTGATGATTCTATTTAGCATGATCTTCTTGAATAACAAGAATTAGTATAGCAGGACCCTCCTAGATAATGGAACGTAGTATAACAGGGCCCTCTTGGATAATGGGACACTAGCAGGACCCTCTTTGATAATGGGACTAGCAGGAAGTAGTATAGCAGGGCCCTCCTTGATAATGGGACACTTCAAGACCCTCCTGGATAATGGGACTAGCAGGACCCTTCTAGATAATGGGACACTAGCAGGACCTCCTGGATAATAGGACACTAGCAGGACCCTCCTGGATAATGGGACTAGCAGGACCATCCTAGATAATGGGACACTAGTAGGACCCTCTCTGATAATGGGACACTAGCAGGATCCTCTTGGATAATGGGACTTGCAGGACCCTCCTGGATAATGGGACGTAGCATAGAAGAGCCCTCCTAGATAATGGGACATTAGTAGGACCCTCCTAGATAATGGGACTAGCAGAACCCTCCTGGATAATGTGATTTAGTTTAGTAGGACCCTCCTACATAATGGGACTAGCAGGAGCCTCCTGGACAATGGGATTAGCAGGACCCTTCTACATAATGTGATTTAGATTAGCAGGACCCTCCTACATAATAGGATTAGTAGGACCCTCCTACATAATGGAACTAGCAGGACTCTCCGAGATAGTGGGATTAGCAGGACCCTCATTTATAATGGGATTTAGTTTAGCACGATCCTCCTACGTAATGAGATTTAGATTAGTAAAAGCCTCATACATAATGAGATTATCAGGACCCTCCTACATAATGGGATTAACAGGACCCTCCTTGACAATGAGATTAGCAGGACCCTTCTACATAATGGGATGTTATGTAGTAGGACCCTCCTACATAATAGGATTAGTAGGACTCTCCTGCATAATGAGATTTAGTTAGCAGGACCCTCTTACATAATGAAATTTATTCTAGCATGACCCTCTTGGAAAATGGGATTAGCAGGACCCTCCTACATAATGGGATTTAGTTTAGCAGGACCATCCTTCATAATAGGATTAGCAGGACCCTCCTACATAATGGGACTAGCAGGACCCTCCTGGACAATGAGATTAGCAGGACCCTCCTACATAATGAGATTTAGTTTAACAGGACCCTCATACATAATGGGATTTAGGTTAGCAGGACCCTTCTACATAATGATATTACCAAGACCTTCCTACATAATGGGACTAGTAGGACCCTCCTGGGTAATGGGATTAGCAGGACCCTCCTACATATTGGGATTTAGTTTAGCAAGACCCTTTTACATAATGAGATTTAGATTAGCAGGACCCTCCTATATAATGAGATTAGCATGACCCTCCCACATAATGAGATTTACTTTAACAGGACCTCCTACATAATGAAATTTAAACTAGCAGAACCCTTCTAGACAATGGGATTAGTAGGATTTTCCTACATATTGAGATTTAGTTTAGCAGGACCTTCCTACATAATAGGATTAACAGGACCCTCCTACATAATGGGACTAGCAGGACCCTCCTGGACAATGGGATTAGTAGGATCCTGCTACATGATTGGATTTAGTTTAGTAGGACCCTCCTACATAATGGAATTTAGATTAGCAGGACCCTCCTACATAATGGGATTAGCAGGACCCTCCTACATAATGGGACTAGCAGGACCCTCCTAGACAATGAGATTAGCAGGACCCTCCTGGACAATAGAATTAGCAGGACCCTCCTACATAATGAGACTTGGTATAGTAGGACCCTCATGGACTATGAGAATTAGTGTAGTAGGACCCTCCTAGACAATGAGACTTAGCATAGTAGGACCCTCCTGGATAATGTGATTTAGTATAGTAGGACCTCCTGGATAATGGGTCTTAGACTAGCATAATTTAATTTAACTGGATCATCATGTGAAAAGGAGTTGATTTAAACATTCAGAAGCCATCTGAAGAATGCATCGCAACAAAGCTCGAGTCATTCAGAGTCTCAATTCAAAGCTAAGCACTATTTTTATTTTTCTCAAAAAATTTTCTTTACTATATACTAGGGCAAAATTTTGTGCTATTACTTTTTTGTTTGTTTTAATTTCAGGGATCCGCTTGTAGAACAAGGTCAATCCATATTTCAAGCTCAGGATCTTATCCGGAAAAGAGTTAGTTTTCAAGCTCATTTTCAATTGAAGTAGCAGGAGCTCACCCTAAGAACAATGTCAATATCCAAATCCGAGTAGAAGGAGCCTACTTGGAGAAACACGTTTACCTTCAAAGTCACTTGAGATGAAAATCAATATCTCACAACTTGATAAAGATGAAGACCCAAGTCAAGATTCAAGAGAAGTAGCATAGATCTTGTACTTGTATTTTCTTTTAATCTTTTGTCTTCCATTTTCGTGTAAAAACAAGAGCCGCGAACTGAAGCCAATAGGACCTCACTTAACTTTAAACTTATCATTCCATCTACTTGAACTACACGTGACCTGATTCCCTCATGACCTAGGATATGTAGGTTGTCCAAAACCAAGACTTGGTCGCATATATTTTTTTTTTCAAATAAGAGTCCGGTCAAAACTTGTCACGTTATCTACTTCTTTGTCTGCAAACTCTTCATGTTTTCAGTCAAAGAGGGGCAAACTGTAAACACATAATATTTGACCGAACTTAAGGTTTTACATCAATTTTAAAAAAATATATTTTTAGTAGGTTTATTTTAAAAGATTTGAAAATAACAAAAATAGTATCACATTTTTAGGTAAGTTTTATTTTCAATTTATTCAAAAGAAATAAAAACTTACAAAAATATATATTTTCCTTTAATTTTAGCTTTAATAAATAAGCTAGTATTTTCTTAATTATATTTTTACATTAGCTATTTAACATTTCTTATACTTCTTTTTTTAAAATTTGAAATAGTTAGTTAATATTTTTATTATTATATTTTATTTTTACATATTTAATTATATATAAAAAAATATCCTACACTACCCCACTACCCCAACCCACCTACACGTCACTACCCATTGCCATCACCCTACTTCACCACACCTCCCACAACCCAAAACACACCCCTATATACTACCACATTCATACATACTACAATCAGAAAACATCTACACAAAAAAAAAACAATACCATCAGCAATACACAGAAAAACACATACATACGAGAAACAAAAAAAGAAGAGAAAATTAAAAAAAAGTGAGGAGAAAAGATACCATCAGCCAAAAGAGAAAAGAAAAAAGATATTTATACTCTACACACACTGATTACTACATACACTATAATACATCTCCCACCCATTTTTTTTTACGCAGAGACACCCACAACAAAGACCCCTATCTTACCATACATACATACACGTACTAAAATAGAAAAGAACACACTCACACAACCCACAATATAGCAACACCCCAAAAACAACAAACACGCACGATTGAGGAAAAAATAAAAATCAAAGGTTTACTTCAAGGTTTGCTTTCGCGATTTCAAGTTCTTGGTTTCTAATTGGGATTATTTTCTTTTTTTGAATTGATTTTCACAAGAAGTACCATTAAGTTTTATTGTATAATTTGATTTTTGTGATTATACAAGACATGATTCCAATGTTATGAAGTTGCTCGAATTTTATGTGTGTTTAATCGTGATATTATAATATTGAAATATATTTGTTTAAATCTTACATATTGCTAAACAATGAAGATATTTTGAACATTGAAACTATTTATTCTAATATTTACTGAAATATTTTTAATGTTGTATGTTGATAATTATTAGGAGAATAGCTCATGTATGCTAGAAAAATATTTTTTTCTATTATTTATTACTTCATGTAAAAGTAAAATTTTATTTCAATTAAAGAATGTGGTTACACATCTTTTTTTGGACTCTCAAAATAAATTCAAGGATGCAGTGACGCACCTTGGCTAAATAATTTTAATATTTAATATTTTAAAAAAAAATTAAATTAATAGGTGCAATGAGAAGAAGACAGTTATGCCTCTAAATTTCAAGACCAAGAATGTGGTTACGCATCAAAGTTTAGACGAAATAAAAGTTCAACAATAAAAAATGCGAACAAATCATGGCCTGTAATAATATATCCAAAAATCATTTAAGTCAAGTATAAGTCAATAAAAGCGACCATGCTAGAACCATGGGGCTCGAGGGATGCCTACTATCTTCTCCTTGGTCAACAAAATTTCTTGCCTGAATTTCTAGATCGCAGGCCACAATAAAGAGTCATTTCCTTTTGATTAGGGATACAAAAAAAGGTGACTTGGAACACCGAAACTCAATTTCAAGTGGCGACTTTGAAAAAAATCCCTATTCAATGCTGTCACTTTATTTGAAAAAACCCTTTCCGCATTCGAAAAAAGGGGTGAAGATGCCTCTGAAAACTATTTATGCTCTATCAAAATAGTAATAATTTTCTCAATGCAAAATAATATGTTTAGAACCATTAATGTTCCCTTAAAACTCTTCTCAAATGATGCTTCACAATATACTTGGACTCACTTTAAATTTTGAAATCAATGCATGAAAGTACTTGCACAAAAGCTTTCAACAAAATCTCAATAACTAGGGTTCATGTAATAATATAGGCATGAACAACAACCCAAGAATCAGAATGCATAAAGTATCATAATCTCAATAGTTAAGAAAAATTAGAATTCAAAATACGGAACACAAACCAAACTCAGAATTCATAGAACTTTGGGTAGAACTCTAGATTTATATCTTTATTGACTGAATTTAGATTTAGGGCATGGGTGATGAGTTTGAGATTTTTACTCATTGGAGGCATTTTTAGTTCAACAAATAGTGTTCTCAATGCCTATTTTGATCTTTAGTCAGAAGGAGCTAAACCTTCGACAAAGGAGGTGGTTGGAGTTACTCAAAGATTATGATATGAGTATCCTCTATCACCCAGATAAAGCTAATATTTTTGCTGATGCCTTGAGCGGGTTATCCATGGGGAGAACTGCTCATGTCGAGGAAGGTAAGAAAGGATTGGCTAAGGAAGTTCACATACTTTCACATTTGGGAGCCCGTTTATTAGATTCCAGTGAAGGTGGAGTGGTTGTGATTAATGGGGCTGAATCATCGTCAGTGTCAGAAGTGAAAGAGAAACAGGACCAGGATCCTATTTTACTTGAGTTGAAGGCAAATGTGCATACGCATAAAGTGATGGTTTTTTCACAAGAGGGAGATGGTGTGTTGAGGTATCAAGGTAATCTGTGTGTTCCAAATGTTGATGAACTCCTAGAGAGAATCATGGAAGAAGCCCATAGTTCCCCATATTCGATTCATTTAGGTGCCACCAAGATGTACGATGACTTGAAAAAAGTATATTGGTGGAGTCACATGAAGAGGTGCATTGTAGAGTTTGTTGCTAAGTGCCCAAATTCCCTGCAAGTCAAGGCTGAGCATCAAAGGCCATGTGGTGTAGCTAAAAATATACCCTTTCTGGAATGGAAGTGGGAGATGATTAATATGGATTAAATTATTGGCTTACTGCGATCTCGCAGACAACATGATTCGATTTGGGTGATTGTGGATCGGATGACCAAGTTAGCCCATGTCATGCCAGTAAAGACTACCAATACAGCAGAAAAGTATGCAAATTTGTACATTCGTGAGATAGTTCAGCTGTATGGAGTACCCTTTTCAATCACTTCAGATAGAGGTGCTCAATTCACCATGTAGTTTTGGAAGTCGTTCTTGAAAGGTTTAGGTTCAAAGGTGAACCCTAGTATCGCTTTTCACCCTCAGAAAGATGGTCTGGTAGATCGCACAATTCAGACCTTGGAAGATATGTTGAGAGCTTGTGTTTTTTATTTCAAAGGTCATTGGGATGACCACTTGTCTCTAATTGAGTTTTCATATAATAAAAGTTATCACTCCAGCATTCAGATTGCTCCGTATGAGGCTCTTTATGGGCGGAGGTGTAGATCTCCTATTGGCTGGTTCGAGGTTAGTGAAGTTGAGTTGATAGGGCCAGACTTAGTTCATCAATCCATGGAGAAGGTAAAGGTAATTCAAGAGAGGTTAAAGGCAGCACAAAGTCGTCAGAAATCCTATATTGATGTTAGAAGAAGATATTTGGAGTTTGAGGTTGATGATTGGGTATGTCTGAAAGTTTCACCCATAAAGGGTGTTATGAGATTTGGTAAGAAAGGAAAGCTCAGTCCCCGATACATTAGTCCTTACCGGATATCCAAGAGGGTTGGTAATGTAGCTTATGAGTTGGAGCTACCACTAGAGTTAGCAGCAGTCCATCCAGTTTTTCATGTTTCTATGCTAAAGAAGTGTTTGAGTGATCCTGAACTTATTGTGTCTACTTATAGTATTAGAGTAAAAGATAGTCTATTCTATTAGGAGATTCCAGTTCAGATCCTTGATCGTCAGGTTAGCAAGTTGAGAACCAAAGAGGTTGCATTAGTCAGAGTCTTGTGAAGGAACCAATTTATTGAGGAGGCTACTTGGGAAGCCAAGGAGGTTATGAAGAAGAGATAGCATCATCACTTTTCCTCCGATTTAGTTCCAGTCCAAGGTATTAACTCTTCCTAAAGTACTTATTTAGTCAGTTCCTCCTTCAGTGTTTTGAGTTCATGAGATTTATGTGTATTTTGCATATAATTGGGTTGTTAAACATTTCCCTACCCTTTCCATATTCAGTTCATCCATCATTCGAGGATGAATGTTTCCAAGGGGGAGATATTGTAACACCTCAGACTTTGAGAAAGGCCATAGTGAGTTAACGGGTAAGTCCACGAGCCTAAACCTGGCCAGGGACCCTTCACAAGACCCTAAACGGTCTATTTAGGACAATAATGGCCAATTAGGGAAAGTCGCTAGCCGTTTAAGGCCACCTAAATTTGGCATCACTTGTACGGATCCCTAGATGGTCTGTTTACAAGTGTACGGGACATATAGGGAGGGCAGTTCGGCTGAGTAAGGCTGCTAGACTTGGGGCCCTCTAGATGTTTCCCTATACTGCAGTGAGGCTTTGTACGGATCGTCCAGCCTTTTAGAGAGGTGACTCCATCAGCTTTGAAGTTAATGTCAATTCTTTAAATGTGGGAATGATTTTGGATATGAATTAAGGTCATAGAGTCCCCTAGCACAAAGTTGAGTTGAAAGCTTTCTTACCGATTGAGTTTCAATATGAGATTTTACTTGGATCTACTTCAAACGCCCATATCTCTCAGAATATGACGAATTAGGTGGTCCATGACCTATTAAATTAAAGGTTTATGAGTCTTGTTTCTAACACCACCAAGCTTGCTCCATTTCGAGTTTGGAGCAAAACGTTATGCCCATTTTAGTGAAGCCTTGTTAGATAGTCAAAGTTTGACAGACGATTTGACAGACGGTGAAGTGTTTCACGGACCATGGACACCTAAACGGTCCGTGAAGCCTTTCTTTTAAGGCACTCCGTCAGTTTTTAAGTTGGGGTCATTTTGGTCTTTCCCGTATGCATTTGGTACTTAAGCAACATCATTTTAATCCCTATTCTAAGCCTAAACCATGACGTTTTCAGCTAGTCAAGGGCTTAGAAAGTGTTAATTAGTTCTTTACCATTCATTAAAACTTCAAGTCATTAGAGCAAGGTTCCCAAAGAAGGAAAGCTAAGGCTTCGAGCGTTCTTCGAGCTTCATCGATTTTGCTAAGAACTTCATTCTTCCATGTATGTAAGGCACTCATAGTGTTAGAATAATTCATCCTCAAGCCCTACATTTACATTCAAATTAGTAAAAGAGTAATCAAGGGTTCTATCCTTATATTTGAGTATTCTTGAGATGAGTTTTTGTTGAGTTCTGAATTCTTGAGTTGCTGATTATTGAATTCCTATTTCTAATTAGTGAATTGTCGTATATAGTATATTGTGATTATTGAGTTGATTGTTCATGTTTATTTTTCAGCATGAACCCTATTCCTAAGTATTCATTGAGTTCTTATTGAGAATATTTTAAATAAAACATAACTGTTTAAACTAAGTTTTTGAGAAAGTAAGGAGGAGTTTGAGAAAGTGTATTAACCATGATTTGAGCAAGAGTATAAGGAAACTAAGTATCTTCCAAATGTTTCATTTTTACATGAAAAAAGAGAGTATTATTTTGAGAAAAGTAAAAGAGTTTTCAGAAAAGATTGAGTACAGAACAATTACCTCTTAAAGAGGCCCTTTTGAGTAATTATGTCAACCCAAAGAAAGTATTCTTACATTGAACAAAGAGAAACTTTGTTTTCTAAATGAGCAATGAGTTCTGAGATATTTCATAGCAGTTACCTCTTTTAAGAGGATAGTTTGAGCAATTACATCAAACCAGAGAAAGAGTATGTTTTATACATTTGAGCATGAATATATATATTATTGGGAGTAGTAATTGAGCACCGATATGGTGATGAGTTCAGACACCACAAAATCCTCATAAATCATGTCTTGCAAACATGGATACAAGATCATACTTTTTAGATGAATCCTTATTGATTATTGGATCCACTTAGTGGAGAGGTTCTATACCCTGGCGTAGTATAGGACAGTTCTGACAACGTGGGCGAGACGTTGTATCATCATGTAGCTCACAGTGATGGTTGTCAGTTAGAGAATCTCCCAAGTAGAGTTAAAATGTATTTTCATATAACACTTATTATATTTAGTTCAGAGATGAGTAAGTATTTTGTGAAGCTTTAAGTAATTTAACTCCTTTATTATCACGTCCCAAAAATCGGGTGTGATGACACTTATCCTATCCCACCAGGACAAGTCAGCCTAAACCTAACAAATCAGAAAATAAGCAACAAAAAGAAAGAAAAAACAATATAAGCGGAAGTCTTCAAATTTAAACAATCCTCCCCTAGACTAGTTGTCACATGTACAAGCCACTAATACAAAATTGAAGTAAAATTACAAGTCCCAGTGTCTTTGTATCTCAAATAGAAATAAAGCATAAAAAGAGTCGAGAAAGATCGCCAGGATCGAACAGCTACCTCTCAAGTTTCCTCAAAATTCTCGGAGTAAGAAGAAGAGAGAACTAGAACACGGTCCGGGCTCGGAACCTGCACAAGTGTAGAAGCAAGGGTGAGTACCAAACAACATGGTACCCAACAAATCAACTAACAAAACAAGGCAAATTTAATAAAATCCATGAACTCCCTTACTTCTAACTAAACTTTCATAGCTACAACCTGCACAAAAATCAGTCCAACCTAAACTACACAGTTCATATATTACAAGGTCAACAATAGCTCAACAGCATCACCGAAATAACACCCAACAATATCTAGTATATCAATCCAGAGTCACAAGGCATAAACACAACTCCACAATGACAAGAATAAGACAATGCAATGCAATGCAATGACAAGTAGAGTAATGCATGTCTGTCCTACGATACACATCTACTGAATCTCAGATCGGAACCCATGGGGGCCACACATGGACCATGTATCCGCCGAAACCATTTCCCATAGGCATAATTATCAATCACTGGAACAATTTCCCATCGGCATCGCCGGAACTATTTCCCATCGGTATAATCATCATAGTGTTTTAGAACCAATGCACATAAGAATGTTCACACAAATAATGAGAAAAAGATAGTGTTCACAGTCACAATGCAATTCATGTCAATGCAAATCACGTCACACTATCAACAATCTATCAACATCAACAATTACATCATTTATAACAAGATCAATTGCCTAGTCTCCATTTCACTACTCCTTTCATCACAAGTAGGATCAATCACTAAGCAAGAGTTTCAAATCTAGTCCCATAGTCCACAATGAGCAAAAGACATATTCATCAAGTTCACAATCACATCGAGACTATCATAGCATTTTCCAAATTACACATCACTATCAAGATCATGGCCTATCACCCTTTTGGCCTACCAATTTAGCACACATAGCCATTTTATTAATCCCCAGATTAATATAGATTGATTCATACAAGAATTCAACCCATACCTCAATCTCATTACTCCCCAACACAATTAAGAAAGAGAAATCTGGAATTCTACAAAATTCACGAAGTTTTAGAAGTTCACTTGCCTTAGTCAAATCACGTTCAATCAACAACCGGAGCCTTCCCCTTCCGAAGGTAATCCAAAGCAACACAATCTATTCAAATTATGAATCATAATAAAATTTCAGAACTAGCAACACCAAGAACACGAAATTTGGGCTACAGGGTCAAAATGGCTCAAAAATCCAATTTCAAAAACGGGATTTAAATCCAGAAATGTTTACAGGGAAATGATCCTCAAAGCATTAGAAATTCATTAGTAAAACCATTTTGAAAAAGGAGTTCAAACCAGCCCATAATCACCATTTGATAAAAAATTTGGAGTTCATGCAAAACCCTAAAATCTCACTTTAAAAACCCAAACCAAGTTGAAATCATGATAAAATCAATGGGTAATAAACGTTTAAGGTTAACATCAATTACCCTATAGGTTTCACATGAAAATCTTCTTCCAAAATCGCCTAACCAAGATTCCAAAGTTTGAAAATGGTGAAAAATGGGTGTTTCCCAAATTTGCACTGTTCAGGCAAAATTAACCCTCCGCGAACGCGGCTCACTTAGCCCCCGAACGCGGAGGTCAAGGGGACTACCCTCCGCGAATGTGCCTACACCCTGCGAACGCGAAGACCAGGAAAGAATCCCTCCGCGAACGCGCCCTCAGCTCCGCGAATGCGGAGACCAACACACAGAGCTTCCGGGAAAGCACCAAGTCCCTCTGTGAATGCGTAGGCCAAAATCTCATGCACCAGATAACAACAAAATCAGCAATCCAGCAAGTCTCCGAATGGACCCTCGGGATTCGTTCGAAATCCCGAGCACACAAACCAGATATGATACCCTACTAAATTCGACGTTCCGGACTCAATGGAACCGTCAAAATGCAAATTCGAGGTCTCCTTGACCCGGGACCTGATAAAGAACAACTAAACTAACTCTAAGCCTCAAAACGCAAATCAAGCTTCGGACCTCTAAATATTCAACCAAGGCCACTCCTACGCCTAAAATCATCCCTCGAATTCAAGGGAGCTGTCGGAATCAAATTCTGAGCATACGATCTTCGAATGTTGACCAAAGTCAACTCTATGATCAAAATTTCACAATTTTTCCAACTCAAGGCCTCAAATCCACGATACAGTCCCAAATCTGATTCCGTTTACTCTTCTAGACCAAATTCCACATTCCAAAGCTGATGGAATCCCCATCCAAGACCCAAAACTCCGAATGACCTCAAAAACCAAATTTTGACAACTTAAGCCTTTAGAAGTCAAAACTTTCCAAAAACCTTATTTTAACAAGAACTTCACAAAACCAATTTCGGATACTAATCAAACATAACTCGAGGTAACTCTTGGGAGGGGTAAAATGGTTATTTTACAAAAATTACCAAAAATGACCTTCTGGGTCATTACATTATCCACCACTCAAAACCATGTTCATCCTCGAACATAAAGTAAAAGCTAGTACCTGGAGCCTCGAAAGGCTGAGGATATCTGGGACGCATGTCAGACTCGAACTCCTAAGTAGCCTCTCTAACTGAACGGTGACCCCACTGCACCTTCACTGAAGCAATCTCTTTGGTCCTAAGCTTACAGACCTGCCTATCTAGAATGGCTGTAAGCTCCTCCTCATAAGTCAAATCTAGACTCAACTCCACCGAATCGAGTGTAATCACATGAGACTCGTCTGGGATGTACTTTCGAAGCATAGAAATATGAAACACAGGATGCATAGCAAACAAGCTAGGTGGCAAGGCTAACTTATAGGTCACCTCTCCCACTCGGTCCAAAATCTAAAAAGGACCAACGAATCTAGGACTACGCTTGCCCTTCTTCCCGAACCATATAACACCCTTCATGGGTGACACTCGAAGCCAAACATGATCACTTTCCATGAATGTAAGGTCTCGAACTCTCCGATCGGCATAACTCTTCTGCCGACTCTGAGCATTCAACATCCTACTCTGAATCAAACGAACCTGATCCATGACATCTCTAAGAAAGTCAGTGTCTATGGAATCCATCTCCACCGAATCAAACCATCCAATCGGTGATCTACACCATCTACCATATAACGCCTCAAATGGGGCCATTTGAATGATGGAATGATAGCTGTTGTTGTAGGCAAACAATGTTACGGGCAAAAGTTGATCCCATCAAGCACTAAAATCAATCACACAAGCACAAAGCATATCTTCAACCACCTGAATCGTCCGCTCGGACTGACCATCTGTCTGCGGGTGAAAGGCTGTGCTCATATCTAACCGAGTACCCAAACCATGTCGTAAAGCCCTCCAGAAGTGCAAAGTGAACAAAGAACTTCGATCCGACACTATAGATATCGGCACCCCATGAAGTCTAACAATCTGATTGATGTAGAGCTAGGCTAACTTCTCCGCTGTATACTTCACCCAAACTGAAATGAAATGAGCGGACTTAGTCAGCCTCTCAACAACCACCCAAATAGAATCATAACCACCCATGGTGGTAGGTAGTCCCACAATGAAATCCATGGTAATCCGCTCCCACTCCAAGTAGGAATGGGCATCTTCTAAAATACACCTCCGGGCTGCTGGTGCTCACACTTGACCCGTTGATAAGTCAAACATCTAGACACAAAGTCTGTAATATTTCTCTTCATACCACACCACCAGTAATGCTGACTCAGATCATGATATATCTTCGCCACTCCCGGATGGATAGAATATCTAGAACAATGGGCCTCCTCTAGAATCAGTCTAATCAGCTCACCAACCTTGGGCACACAAATCCGACCTCCGATCATCAAAACTCAATCAAAATCAAGTACAGCCTCCTTGGCTTCGCCTCTCGTCACCTTGTCTCGAATGAGACACAACTTCTCATCCTCAAACTGGCGCTCTCGAATATGCTCAACTAAGGAAGAAGGGGCCTCAATAAACGTAATCAAACCACCGCTCCTCGGAAACCTGCAACCTAACAAAGCTGTTGGCTAACCTCTAAACATCTCTAGCCAAGGGCCTCTTATCAACATTGATCGCGGTGAGACTTTCCATACTAGGAGCCTTCCTAATCAAAGCATCGACCACCACATTGGCCTTCCCAGGATGGTACAAAATGGTCATATCATAGTCCTTCAGCAACTCAAGCCATCTGTGCTGTCTCAAGTTCAGATCCCTCTGACTGAAAATATATTGAAGACTTCGATGATCGGTGAAAACCTCACAATGAACCCCATACAAGTAGTGCCGCCACAACTTAAGTGCAAATACCACCGCTGCAAGCTCTAAGTCGTGGGTAGGATAGTTCCTCTCATGTGCCTTCAACTATCTAGAAGCATCGGCAATAACCTTCCCTTTTTTCATCAACACACCTCCCAAACCAACTCCGGAGGCATCAAAATATACGGTAAAACCCACACCCCCCTCGGGCAAAGTCAACACAGGAGCAGAAGTCAACAAAGTCTTGAGCTTTTGAAAACTCACCTCACACTCATCGGACCAATGAAAATCCACGGTCTTCTGAGTCAATCTAGTCAATGGTGCTGCAATAGTAGAAAAGCTCTACACAAACCGTCTATAGTAGCCTGTCAACTCCACAAAACTCTGAATCTCTGTAGGAGAAGTAGGTCTCGTCCAGTCCTTAACTTTCTCAATCATGGCTGGATCAACCCTAATCCCCTCCTTGGACACCACATGTCCCAAGAATGCCCCAGAATCGAGCCAAAACTCACACTTGAAGAACTTGACATACAACTTTTGCTTTGTCAATCTCTGAAGCACCAACCTCAAGTGGTGGACATGATCCTCCTTGGTCCTAGAATATATCAAAATGTCATTGATGAACACGATCACGAAGGAATCTAAGTACGGACAGAACACTCCGTTCATCAACTCGATAAACACTGCAGGGGCGTTAGTCAGCCCAAAAGATATCACCAAGAACTCATAGTGGCCATAACGAGTCCGGAAAGCTGTCTTAGGAATATCCGATGGCCTAATTTTCGACTAATGATAACTGGACCTCAAGCCAATCTTAGAAAACAACGCCGCACCCCAAAGTTGATCAAACAAATCATCAATGCGAGGAAGAGGATACTTGTTCTTAACACTTAGCTTGTTCAACTGCCTATAATCAATACACATCCTCATAGAGCCATCTTTCTTCTTAACAAAAAGAACTGGTGCTCCCCAAGGTGACACACTAGAGTGAATAAAGTCTTTGCTCAACAAGTCTTGCAGCTGGTCCTTCAACTCAGCTAGCGCCATACGATATGGGGTAATAGAGATGGGCTTAGTGCCCGGCTCTAAGTCAATAGCAAAATCGATGTCTTATTCGGAGGGACACCGGGAAGATCAGTAGGGAGCACATCAACAAACTCCTGAAACACGGGAATGGACTTCATGTAAGGCGAATCAACACTAGTATCCCGAATAAAAGCCAAATAGGACAAACACCCTCTATCAATCAACCTTAGGGCTCAGATGTAGGAGATAACCTTAATAGAGTAAGAACCACTAGTACCCTTCCACTCTACCCTTGAAACACCAGGTATCGCTAAGGTGACAGTCTTAGCATGAAAATCAAGGATCATATGATAGGGAGAAAGCCAATCCATACCCAATATCACATCGAAATCTACCATTTCCAGAATAATCATGTCTACCCAAGTGTCGTACCCAGCCAAAGAAATGAGGCAGGATCAATACACTCGATCCACCACTAAGGGTTCAACCACGGGTGTAGAAACATGCACAGGAACATGCACATGCATACTATCACATACCAAATCAAATCCAAATGCAAAGTAGGTAGACACATAGGAGAAAGTAGACCCTGGATCAAATAATACAGATGCAGATCGATGGCAGACTGGGATGATACCTATGATGAATGCATCAAAAGACTCAGCCTCGGGTCTCCCCAGAACACCATAACACTGGGCTCCTCTACCACCTCCTGTTTGAGCCACACCTCTACCTCCACGCTGGGCTATAACACCACTACCCGAAGCTCCACCACCTCTACCTGCTGTCTGACTCCTGCCTCGACCCCTAGCCAGACGCGCTGAATATCTCTCTAGAGCTGCTGAGTAAGTATGATGGGGCCCTGTATGAGTCTGTAGAGGGCACTGTCGCACCAAATGACCCGGATCCCTACAACCATAACACAACCTCAGAACGGTGAGTTGATGTGATAAAATATATGAAGTACTACGGCCACCCTGGCTAGAACTGTGAGACCCACGGGACACCTGTCCACTCTCAACCGCTGGCATGGAAACATGAACCTTCCTCTGACGCTAAAATGAGCTAGCACCCCTCTGAGAACCTCTGCCTCTAGATAAGGCACCGCAAAACTGACCACTAGAACAGGCCCTCTTGGGGTCCCCAAACTCCTCTCGAACCAATAACTCCGCCTCCCTAGCAATGCTCACAATGGACTAGAAGGAAGGACCCTCATGGGATGATGTGAACACATATGATCTGATGGAGAAAGTCAATCCTATAACAAATCTGCGGACCCTCTCCGACTCATCTGGAACCAAAGACGTGGCATGATGAGACAGCTGACAAAAATATGCCTCGTACTCCACAACGGACATGCCACCCTGAGTCAAACCCTGAAAGCTCAACTTGCTCTCCTCACGCACACTCCAAGGAGTGAAACGATCTCAAAAAGCACTAGAGAAAGCATCTCACTCAACCGGAGGAGATCCCATCGGCATAGACTCAACAAAAGACCTCCACCACTCCCTGGCTGGCTCATGGAGCTGGAGAGCAACAAAATGGACACCCCTCGAATCCACCATCCTCACCGCCTCAAGCATCTCATGGCACAAGGTGAGAAACTCATGAGCATCCTCGCTCTTACCACCCTGAAACTGGGTGGTTTCATCATCTGGAACCTTTCATAACACTTCTGGTCCTCCACTGTCAGAACTACATCTGGAACATCCTGTGCACCGACAGCTGGCATGGGACCAATAATGGCTGACCCGCCTGATCCTAAACACTCGGCCCCTGATGCTTCTCTAGCGTCTATGCTCCTGCTCTAGTCTGTGAACCCTGTGGCGTGCCTACAACAACCTGAGTGAAGCTCTCCAGAACACCCAGCATCCTCAATAAGGTCTCTTGAAATAACGGTGTTGTGAACCCTGGAGGAACCTGGTCCTCACCAACCGCAACCTATGGCTCTGGGGAAGCCTCTCTACCACGCCTCTAGCTGGTGCCGCTCCTCGAGCACGGCCTCCACCATGTGCCACTCCACGAGAACGGCCTCTAGCTCGGCCCCTACCCCTACCTCTGGCTGGGGCCTCAAAAACCGCCTCAGGGACTGCCTCCCCTCCAACGCCCGAAATAGAAGCTCTGATTTTCAGCATCTGCCAAAACAACACGCGACACTCAGCACTAGCGATAGAACCCACGCACGATAAGAAAGAATGAAATAAAGGAAGTTTCCTTACAGTCTTCATAGCCTCTCGAAGATAAGTACATACGTCTCCATACCAATCCTCGAGACTCTACATAGACTTCGCTTATGAACCTGTCTCTGATACCAATTGTCATGACCCAAAAACTGGGTGTGATGGAACTTTTCCTATCTCATAAGGACAAGTCAGCCTAAACCTAACAAATAAGAAAATAAGCAACAAAAAGAAAAAAATATTATAAGCGGAAGTCTTCAAACTTAAACAATCCTCCCCAAGACTGGTTGTCACATGTACAAGCCACTAATACAGAATTGAAATGAAATTACAAGTCTCAGTGTCTTTGTATCTCAAATAGAAACAAAGCATAAATAAAAAGAGTCGAGAAAGATCGCCATCATCGAACAGCTACCTCTCAAGATTCCTCAAAGCCTCGGAGTAAGAAAAAGAGAGAACTAGATCACAGTCCGGACTCGAAACCTACACAAGTGTAAAAGCAAGGATGAGTACCAAATAACACGGTACCCAGCAAATTAACTAACAAAACCAGGCAAATTTAATAAAATCCACAAACTCCCTTACTTCCAACTGAACCTCCATAACTACAATCTGCACAGAAATTAGCCCAACTTAAACTACACTGTTCATATATTACAAGGTCAACAGCAGCTCAACAGCATCACTGAAATAACACCCACCAATATCAAGTATATCAATCCCAGAGTCACAAGGAATAAACACAAATCCACAATGACAAGAAGAAGACAATGCAATGCAATGACAAGTAGCGTATTGTATGTCTGTCCTACGATACACATCCGCTGAATCTCAGACCGAAACCCATGGGGGCCACACATGGACCATGTATCCACCGAAACCATTTCCCATCGGCATAATCATCAATCGCCGAAACCATTTCCCATCGGCGTAATCATGAAAGTGTCTCATCATAGTGTTTCAGAACCAATGCACATAAGCATGTTCACACAAATAATGAGAAAATGATAGTGCTCACAGTCACAACTCAATTCATGTCAATGCAAATCACGTCACACTATCAACAATATATCAACATCAACAATTACATCATTTATAACAAGATCAATTGCCTAGTCTCCATTTCACTACTCCTTTCATCACAAGTAGGATCAATCACTAAGCAAGAGTTTCAAGTCTAGTCCCATAATCCACAATGAGCAAAAGACATATTCATCAAGTTCACAATCACATCGAGACTATCATAGCATTTTCCAAATTACACGTCACTATCAAGATCATGGCCTATCATCCTTTTGGCCTACCAATTTAGCACACATAGCCATTTTATTAATCCCCAGATTAATTTAGATTGATTCATACAAGAATTCAACCCATACCTCAATCTCATTACTCCCCAACACAATTAAGAAAGAGAAATCTGGAATTCTACAAGATTCATGATGTTTTAAAAGTTCACTTGCCTTAGCCAAATCACGATCAATCAACAACCGGAGCCTTCCCCTTCCGAAAGTAATCCAAAGCAACACAATTTATTCAAATTATGAATCACCATCAAATTTCAGAACTAACAACATCAAGAACACGAAATTCGAGCAAAAGGGTCAAAATGGCTCAAAAATCTGATTCTGAAAACGAGGTTTAAATCCAGAAATGTTTACAGGGAAATGATCCTCAAAGCATTAGAATTCATTAATGAAAACCATTTTTGAAAAAGGAGTTCAAACCACCCCACAATCACCATTTGATCAAAAATTCGGAGTTCATGCAAAACCCCTAAAATCTCACTTTAAAAACCCAAATTCCAAGTTGAAATCATGATAAAATCAATGTGTAATAAAGGTTTAAGGTTAAAATTAGTTACCCAATAGGTTTTACACGAAAATCTTCTTCAAAAATCGCCCAACCAAGTTTCCGTAGTTTGAAAATGATGAAAAATTGGTGTTTCCCGAATTTATTCTGTTCAGGCAAATTTAACCATCCACGAACGCGGCTCACTTAGCCCGTGAACGCGGAGGTCAAGGGGACTACCCTCCACGAACGCGGAGACCAGGAGAGAATCCCTCCATAAACGCGCCCTTGGCTCCGCAAATTCGCAGACCAACATATAGAGCTTTCGCAGACGCGACAGGTCCTTCCGTGAACCCGCATGCCAAAATCTCATGCACAAGATAACAACAAATCACCAATCCAACAAGTCTCCGAATGGACCCTCGGGATTTGTTCGGAATCCCGAGCACACAAATCATATATTCTACCCTATTAAATTCGACGTTCCTGACTCAATGAAGTCGAAATTCGAATTCGATGTCTCCTTGACCAGGGACTTGATAAAACACACCAAAACTAACTCTAAGCCTCAAAACTCAAATCAAACTCGGGGACCTCTAAAAATTCAACCAATGCCATTCCTAGGCCTAAAATCATCCCCCGAATCCAATGGAGTCTTCGGAATCAAATTTCGAGCATAGATCTTCAAATGTTGACCAAAGTCAACTCTATGATCCAAATTTGACAATTTTTCCAACTCAAGGCCTCAAATCCATGATACAGCCCCAAATCTGATTCTGTCGACTCTCCTTGACCAAATTCCACATTCCAGAGCTGATGGAATCGACGGAATCCCAATCCGAGATCCGAAACTCTTAATGATCTCCAAAACCACATTTTGACAACTTAAGCCTTTAGAATTCAAAACTTTCCAAAAACCTTATTTTAACAATAAACTTCACAAAACAAACTTCGGATACTAATCAAACATGACTCGGGGCAACTTTTGGGAGGGTTAAAATGGTCAGTTTACAAAAATTACCAAAAATGACCTTTAGGATCATTATATTTATCTCTTTACATTCAACTTGAGTATATTTTATCTACTGTTGTCCTTTCTTTTAGTTGTTTCACTTTGGCTATATTACATACTCGCACATTCAATGTAATGACGCCATTCGACCTACATCTTTTTGTGATGCAGAAACATGTGTTTAGGATCATAAACAGGCGCTCCATTGAGATCACTCGACACTCCACACAGTTTTGGTGAGCCTCCTTGCATTCCGGAGGACTTCACATTTACTTTCAGTTTAGTTGTTTTGAGGCGCCGTGGGTCTTGTCCCGTACCTATCTTAAATATTAGAAACTTCATAGATAGATAGAGTCGAGGAGTGTCACATTACTTTCTTTACTTTAAAGATGTTTTGCAAACTATTATATTTATTGCAATGAGTACTTTCAAATATTCGAGTTGAGTTTCATTTTGAGATCAAATTCTGTTTTAAGCCTTTTATTGCTTGAGTGAGTCTTTCGCTAATTAGTCAGCCAGGCCAAGGGTTCGCTTGGGGATCAAAAATGATTCTCGAGTGCCGGCAACGTCCAGGGTGTAAGCTCGAGGCGTGACAAATATGTTTGAAAAATTAAGAAGTACTAAAATGTATGATAAAAGAAAAATATATGGTAATAGGTATTTAGTAGAATTAATAATTAAGGAGTCCTAAAATATATGATTAGAGGAAAAATATATATTAAAAACTAAGGAGGAAATTTATGGTAAATATTATTAGGAAAATAAATAATTAAGGAGTCTTAAAATATAAGATATGAGGAAAATATAGTTTTTAAATTTAGAAGTCCAAAAATATAATATAACAGAAAAATATATGCTAAAGAGGTCTAAGGTTTTAATTTCTCATGAACATGTATGTATTTTTTTTATATATGGTTAAGTTATTTGTTATTAGACAAGCCTTAGAAAAAAATATCAAATTAATAATACTTTTCTTACATATGTCACTTTTATTTTTCAATTGTTTTTAAAATAATTACTCTTTATTAGTATTTTTTATGTGCACTATTATTTATGGAAGTCAAGTTGGATGAAAAAGTTAAATTTAAGTAAGTATATCAATTTATATGTACTACATATAATGTAAATTCTCTTGGTAGATGACTTTCATTCTTCTTTATAAATACATTTTTTATCTTAAATTTTTTCTGTTATTTTTAAAAACAAATTGTACTTAATGTTATAAAATACATGCAACAATTATTTTTTATATACATTTATTATTAATTAATAATTAATGCGATACACATATAAAACACATATATTTAACTAATTATTAATTAATGCGATATAAAACACATACATTTAACATTAATTAGTTAAGAAAAATGAAGAATACAACTTGGTCAACTTGTGATGAAGAATAAAGAAAATTCATGAAAAAGTTAGGAAAATGTCAAATTAAATGTATATCAAGTTTGAAAAGTGATTATGTTTGCTCCTATATGAATTCCTAACTTGAAATTCAAATTTAATTCATTGGAATATATAAAATAATTCATTATGTACGTACATATAATGCTCTATATTTTATTCAATAATATTCAATCAACTTGTACATGATTTGCACATTCTTGTTAGTGAAATTTGTATGAATATTTATACCAAATCGACATATGCATGTCATGTATTTGAACACGTACGCACAACTATCACTTACCTATAACTAATTAATGTATATATTTACTTCACAAATCTGTCACGACCCAAAGCAAGTCATGAGTGGTACCCACACTTAACTTCCTAGGTGGGCGAACCAACGAATTCAAACCCCAATTTAAGAAATGCAACCATAATGCGGAAGCACAAATCTTATTAATGTAAGAAACACAAATCCACTAGGGTCTATTACATTTTATTCTCTAAACCTGAAAGTCATCACATCAATGATATTTATTCTCCAATACTAAGTCTAAGAGTATCAAAGACAGCAGAATAAATAAACAAAAGAATTTGTGTCCGAAAACTAAAGACATCATGTCATAACCGAGAGAATCCAACACGAGTTAGAAGAAATAGCTCATCCTGAAATCTGATGTTCTGGAGACTGGCTAGAATTTATCTATCACATGGAATAAATCATAACCTACCTCCACCGAAGAACTGAAGTCAAGCAAGCTAATTCCCCAATGTTTTTCCTTTCCGCAATGCCTCGGAACATATCCGATCTATCAAGTATACAATATTCATAAGCAAACGAGTCCGTAGACACTCATATTACTATATATCTAACATGGACTCAAAAACCCACCCAAATCTACAATCATATTCCTAAATTTGATACCAAATAATATATCAAGTCTCATATGTTCCTAATTTTACAAGCCTAAGGTTAAATCTCAATTCCTCTAATTAACATAATTTTAATAGTATTTATATAATACAATACACCAAAAAATTAATTACCTATCTTAATATACTAAATCTTGATTTATAATATGGTAATTAAATTAATTTTAAAAGTCGAACTCAGTGTTTGTGAAACCAATTACTCGTGACAGAAACCAATTGCAACACTATAATTAAATTGCACCATTAAGTATTGAAGTCTCATTCTTTTTTTTTAACCCACCATAACAAGATAATTATTACTTCCCATGTGCAGATGTTTTCCAATCAAAAACCCAAACCTTACATCCACAATTGACCTTGACAACTTCTTTCCCCCAACACATCTTTAATAGTGAATTGTCAACTTTCCAATAATTAAACTTTCTTAAATCAGAATGTAACCATTTTTGCGTGACTTACCTGGACATGAAATAGGAGGCGCCCTTCCTCTTGTCTGAGGATATAAGTCCCTCTAGGTTTATGTTACAATAAAAATAATAATAATCTTCTTTAACTTATTCTAATAAATGGGTCAAGTGGTATAGGATATTAAATAAATTAAGAGCTTGACCCATTAACTCTTAATTAAAATAATTATTAAAATTACCCCATTAATTATATAACTATAATTTACTAATAGTCCAAAATAACCATTTAGAATCTACCGAAAGAGTCTTTTATGAGATAAAAAGTTTTAGTACTCAAAACAAGGTAATGGGTCATTACATCAGATACTAATTTAACCACTGTTCGTCTCGATTGGTCAGAATAAGGCGAGGGTAAGAAGGGTACCTGAATCAACAAAAAGATGTGGATATCTTCCATGCATATCATCCTCGTTCTCCCAAGTGGACTCTTCAATTGGACGATTCTTCCACTGGACCTTCACAGAAGCAATCTCCTTTGACCTTAACTTGAGGACCTCCCTATCTAGATTAGCTACAGGCTCCTCCTCCTAAGACAAATTCTCATTAGGTAGAACATAATCCCAACGAATAATATAGTTCCCATCACCATGATATTTCTTCAGCATAGATACATGAAACACCGGGTGCACTCTTGATAACCCTAGAGGCAAAGCTAATTCATAGGTCACCTCTCCCACACGCTTAAGAACTTCAAACGATGCAATATACCTTGGACTAAGCTTACCCCGCTCACCAAACCTCATCACACTCTTCATGGGTGAAACCTTCAACAACGCTTGCTCTCCCTCCATAAACTCTAAGTCCCTAACCTTTCGATCTGCATACTCTTTCTGCCTGCTCTGAGCTGAATGAATTTTACCTTCTCTAACGATTCCGTCAAAAGATCAGTACCCCAAAGTCTCACCTCAAATGCATCAAACCAACCATTTGAAGACCTATCTCTCTTTACATACAATGCCTCAAACAATACTCGAATGATAACTATTATTGTATGTAAACTCAACTAACAACAAAAACTATTCCCAATAACCACCTAAGTTAATTGTACACACGTCTGCAACATGTTCTCAACAACCTTGACACAATCATCATGATAAATCATTTCTCACATAACCATGAATAAATCCTAAATCAATGTTGTATACAATTAGAAGTAAACCTGAATAAAAAACTACACACTTATAATACACAAACCATCAAAGATCTTATCAATATCTTCTTCTCACAGCATAAACTTTCCACGAGCTTAAGTTATAAAACTTTGATATTTAGACATTAGGTACTCATCAAGGGAGAATCAAACTTATCTAACCCAAATTAGGAAATGATCAAGTAACCACCCATCGAGCGATATACCCAAGCATACAGAACCTTTAACAGCACTGTCGAAATGCTAGATTAGTAGTATTGATTGTAGATAACCCTTAAGAACGGTAGAACTAGACCCAATAGTCCCCACATTCAACCACACATAATCAAAACATGAACTCAACAACTAGATGAATATTAAGACTTTCGAACAACTGTAAATATCCATAGTAGCTCTTCCATAAATTCTCATAAGCAAGGTGGTACATGTAGGACCACTGGAATACTTCAACAACTCCAAGAGAACACCAAATATGTCATCTGAGATAACCAAATCTGCCCAAACACCCTACCCAAAAAAGAGGACATCGCATGATTGGTCCACCCAATCCACCACTAGGGATCCACCCACAAAAGTGAAGATACATGTGGGCATAGCTAGTGAATCATACACCAAATAATGTACAGAACGAAATAGGTGGTCACATAAGAATGTACGGAACCAAGGATGAATAATACTAAATGCTTCCTCTAAAGAGCCCATATCAAACATTTCCATTCAGTTAACTCCATTTCTTATATTTTTAGCTACCCACGATTCATCGGTCTGGTCACCATTACGATCATACCTATAATCTATTTATCACACTCTACATACCCTTCGCATCATTCCATTGTAGCCCATACTCTCAATACTAACAACCATTATAATCACTCTGGCCATTTACCTTACTCTAAACCAACACTTTTAAGTGAAGCCCTTCCTTATGTTCTTTAACAATCAAAAGTAACAAACTTTACGATCCAAACCATGCATAAGTCCTTCCAAATGCTCAATACCCTATGCAATCGATTATTTCTTACCTTACAAATCCATACCTTGACAAAATATACCACCATGAATGTAGACTTACAATGAAAATTTTGAATTGTGAATCCAACTGTGTAATCCAATCCCTTTATCCATCAACATTAGCTCATACCTTGAAGATTTTTATGAATTCATGTATCTTAGCTTATCATTGATTGCCTCTCCATCGAACTTATCATATTCTTCGCTAAAAATCCAATCGTACTCATTACCAAACTCAAAATCACAAAAGAACTTATCATCACACTCGAGCTGAACGTATGTACACTTCTTTCTCAAGTCTTATCCAATAGTTTTTAACCAATCTGACGAACCCGTGACACTATTACCATAACTAGAGCAAAACGGATGAATCCACGCGTCTCTGAACCCAATTCTCAACCCCTCTGAAGATAGCTCTTTAGCCTTGCAATCAGAGAAAATATTCTTGCTCTCACCTCTTTTCGAAGGATACACTATATCCCAGTAATTTTTTAATTATGATTCTAGCTCCTTTAAATTCTATTCGAGTGGTGTCCCAACATCTCCTAAAACATTCCATACAACCACGTTACTCACGAAATAATAGAAAACCACAACCTTAGATACTCGCAAGTCGTTATTACTATATAAAATTCGTTTAACCAATAATCTTTTTTATATAGGTTCATCCCAATCACAATCCATCACGATAAAACATCATACCTATTGAGAAGATCGTGCCCTCAATAGCCCACACATTTCTACCCATTGAATAGATGCAAAACATCATCAAATTAGTTTTGTCTCTAGCCCAAGCAATATGCATTCTTTCTTAGATCAGTTCGATAGCAAAAGTAACATACTTCATCACTCTAACCAAGTAAGCATCGGTAATGTTGTAGTAGTCGTATCATGACCCTCTTTGATATACACTCAATCTATGAAATCGTAGGAGAGATTCTGACCTCAATTGACGCAAAATAATTACATCATTCGCTAAGAAACCCATATATGTTATGACAACTTTACTAACTGTATTTTCCAAAGTAATGGTGTTCATTATCTAGTCATCTCTTACGAAACTTCTTGAATGTTGTCACCTTGGCAAAGTCATCTAGCCTCACCCCCTCTACCTCCATCACAAAATCAACCACTTCGTGAAAAGATTTTGTTGAAGCAGCCACTTATAAATCTTGAATCTACAGATCTGACCTCAATCCCTTCACAAAGCAGTAAATCTGCTCTTCCGAACTGAAGCAAAGCAGAGTCGCATATCTGGATAAAGCACAAAATTTGGCCTCATAGGTTGCAACAGATATCTTCCATTGCTCTATATTCAAGAACTCATCTCTCCTCCTATTCCTCAAAGTCTGGGTATATACTTCTCCATGAAGAAGCTAGAAAATGTTGCCCAAGTCATAGGTAATGCCTTTACTGGTCAGCACTCAACATGAGACCGCCACCACATTTTGGTGTCTCCCTGAAACTGGTATGTCACAAACTCAACACCCAAATATCTCCACTATATTCATCTTATGAAGTAGCTCATGACAATCAACAAGGAAATCATAAGCATCTTCATATTCAATACCCATGAAGAATGGGGATTTCAACTTTAAGAACTTAATAAAAAGATCATGTTGGTCACTAGTCATTACATGTCCGTAGTGAATCGAGGAAACATGCCTATTTTCAAGGACGCATCCTCTCTTGTTAGTGTTGGTGTTGCCACTTCTGTTGCTCTAGTTCTGACCATATGTGAAATAGAGTCAAGGAGGTCAGATACCAATTGGTATCACCTAAATACCAAATGGATTCAAGTAATCATATAAAAGAAGGAAGGAATGGAGTTTTCCTAAAGTCTTATAGCCTCTTGAAGAAAAGTAAAGGCGTACCCATACCATTCTGTAAGAATCTACTAGACCTATCCTTATGTGATGAGATCATCGAATCTAAAGCTCTGATACCAAGTTTTTCACGATCCAAAATAAGTCATGAGTGGCACCCACACTTAACCTCCTAGGTGGGCGAACCAACGAATTCAAATCCCAACTTACGAAATACAACCATAATGCGGAAGTTAAAATCTTATTAATGTAAGAAACACAAATCCACTAGGGTCTATGACATTTTATTTCCTAAATATGAAAGTCATCACATAAAAGACATTTAATCTCCAATACTAAGTCTAAGAGTGTCAAAGACACCCAGAATAAATAAACAAAAGAATTTGTGTCCAAAAACTAAGGACATCATGTCATAACCAAGAGAATCCAACAAGAGCTAGAAGAAATAGATGACCTTAAAATCTGATGTTCTGGAGACTAGCTAGAGCTAAGGGCGAGTCGAAGTAGATGGTGCACTTGCTGCACTCCACAAAATAAAATGAAGAAAATACAAGTAGGGGTCAGTACAGGGCAACATGTACTGAGTAGATATCATCGACCGACTCAAAATAGAAACTAATATGCATAAAGTAATAATATGAAATCAACTATAACACTTAGCAGGTGACAAACAACAAACAACATGAACAAGTGGCAATAGTACTGAAGCAAGTACATCAGTCTACAATATTAGGAACACACATGAGGACTCAGGCCTCTAGACCACGCTCTTTTGGGAAATGGGTTCTTTGAGATTGAGTACATTAAGTTAATTTAATATGTTTTCTTTTAATGTTACTATGCCAGAACGTGACACCCGATCTAATAATATCGTGTCGAAACATGACACTCGATCTAATACAGAATGTAACACCTGATTCAATAATATCATGTTGGAACGTGACACCCGATCCAATAATACTGTACCGATTCGTGGAAACCGATCCAAATATATCGTGCCGGCTCGTGGCACCCGATCCGACAATATAGTTAATTCATCATTCTTTATCATCTCTTTCCACTTCTTTAACAATATTTCATTAAGCCTTCTTTATTCAAGGCATCACTTTAATAGAACAAGTTCAAGATTATAGATTTTACATTCTTGGGATTGTAGACCAATCACAACAACACATGAATTATCCAAAACACGACCAAGTACATTGAAAATATGTAATGACCCGTTAGGTCGTTTGGAGTGTTAGAACTATTTCGACCCTTCCCATAAATTGTAAATAGGTTTTTTAAACTATTCATTTAACTATGGTTATTCAGTTGGTGGTTAATGGGCCAGGTTCAAAATTTATTTAATACATTTACCACATGGCCCATGTGTAGGAAAAAAATTAGTGAGATTTAATATCATTTATTTCTCAGTTCACAATTATTGCCCTAAATAATTAAAAACAAACTGAGAAGAGGACTTACCTGTAGAAGACGAAAGCAGCCGCAAGTCTTGATCAGGTAAAACTACTCTTGAAGTTTAATGTTGGGTTTGGTATGCTAATTTTTAAGAGACAGAGGACAACGTAGTAGTACTACATAGTGATGTATACTGGAAGGTATGTAATTCTCGTGTAAATTGGTGGAGGAATGGATGATTCCTATTGGTTACTTTTGATATGTAATGACCCATTAGGTCGTTTGGAGTATTAGAACTATTTCGACCCTTCTCATAAATTGTAAATAAGGTTTTTTAAACTATTCATTTAACTATGGTTATTCAGTTGGTGGTTAATGGATCAGGTTCATAATTTATTTAATACACTTACCACATGGCCCATGTGTAGGAAAAAAAATTAGTGAGATTTAATATCATTTATTTCTCAGTTCACAATTATTGCCCTAAATAATTAAAAACAAACTGAGAAGAGGACTTACCTGTAGAAGACGAAAGCAGCCGCAAGTCTTGATCAGGTAAAACTACTCTTGAAGTTTAATGTTGGGTTTGGTATGCTAATTTTTAAGAGACAGAGGACAACGTAGTAGTACTACATAGTGATGTATACTGGAAGGTATGTAATTCTCGTGTAAATTGGTGGAGGAATGGACGATTCCTATTGGTTACTTTTGATAAGGTTTAGTCCCTCCCTATTTATTAATGATTGAAAGATGGGAGTGGTGGGTTGAAAATAAGTTGAAGTTGGAAAGATGCACCTTGTTAGTTATGGTTCAATTATCAAGAGTTCAACATAGTTGTCGCCACTGGTTCATAACCCGTTGGCTTCCATCTTTAATTAGTATAATTTTTTTTATCACATTATGATTCAAGTTTTACTAAATTGAGATAGGTAACTAAATAATAGGTGTATTGTATTACATGAATACCATAAAAGTTATGATAATTTGAGGTATTGGGACTTACCCTTAGGCTTGAACTTTAGGAAATTGATTATAGATTTGTGTGAGTTATTAGGTCTAGGCTAGACATATAGTAATATGAGTGTCTATAGACTTGTTTGCTTATGAATATTATATACTTGATAGATTGGAGTGTTCGGAGGCATTTAGGAAAGGAAAAGCATTGGGAAATTAGCTTGCTTGACTTCGATTTTTCGGTGGAGGTAAGTTATGATTTATTCTATGTGATAGATAGACTCTTAATAGTGATTGATAGTCATTGAGTGATATCGTAAATTTTTTATGTACTTGGTTGTTGTGGTTTGAATAATTCATGTGTTGTTGTGATTGGTCTGTAATCCCAAGACCACGAAATCCATAATCTTGAACTTGTTTATTTAAAGTGATGCAATAAAGAAGGCTTAATGAAATATTGTTAAGGAAGTGGAAAGAGATGATAAAGAATGACAAATGAATTAACAATATAATTGGATCGGGTGTCACATTCCGACACGGTGTTATTGGATCTGGTGTCACGTTCCGACACGGTATTATTGGATCGGGTGTCACGTTCTGATACGGTGTTATTGGATTGGGTGTCACGTTCCAACACAGTATTATTGGATCGGTTGTCAAGTTCTAACACGGTATTATTGGATCGGGTGTCACGTTCCGACACAATGTTATTGGATTAGGTATCACGTTCCGACATGATATTATTGAATCGGGTGTCACGTTTCGACATGATTTATTGGATCGGATGTTACATTCTGGTACGGTAACACTAAAGGAAAACATATTGAATTAACTTAATGTACTCAATATCAAAGAACTCGTTTCCCAAATGAGCGTGGTGTGGAGGCATGAGTCCTCGTGTGTGTGCTTGATATTGTGACTGAGTACGTACTTACTTCAGTGTTGTTGTCACTTGTTCACGCTGTTCGTTGCTTGTCACCTGCTAAGTTCTATAGTTGATTTCATGTTATTACTTTATGCATATTAGTTTCTATTTTGAGTCGGCCGATGATACCTACTCAGTACATATTGCCCTGTACTGATCCCTACTTGTGTTTAATTCATTTTCCTTTTGTGAAGTGCAGCAAGTGTACTAGCAACTTTGATTTGCCCTCAGCTCTAGCCAGTCTCCAGCACATTAGATTTCATGGTGAGCTATTCCTTCTAGCTCGTGTTGGATTCTCTCTGTCATGGCTTGATGTCCTTAAATTTTGGACATAGACTATTCTATTTATTTATTTTGATGTCTTTAATACTCTTAGACTTGGTATTTTGAGAGTAGAGGTCCTTGATGTGATGACTTTCAGGTTTTAGAAATAATATGTAATAGACTCTAGTGAATTCGTATCTCTTACATTAATAAGTTTTGAGCTTCCGCATTATGATTGTATTTCGTAAGTTAGGGTTTAGATTCGTTGGTTCGCCTACTTAGGAGGTTAAGTGTGGGTGCCACTCATGATCCATTTTGGGTTGTAACAAACTTGATATCAGAGCTTTAGGTTCGGTGATCTCATCACACAAGGACAGGTCTAGTAGTTTTGTGGAACAGTACAGGGACACTTTACTTTTCTTTGAGAGGCTATAGGACTTTAGGAAAACTTTTCTGCTTCTTTCTTCCGTGCTATCAGTTGAATCCAATTGGTATCTGGGTGATACAAATTGGTATATAACCTCCTTGACTCTATTTCACATATGGTCAGAACTGGAGCAACAAAAATGGCAACACCAACACTAGCAAGAGAGGATGCGCCCTTGAAAATAGGCATGTTTCCCCGATTCTTTGTGGGCTTGTAATGACGTGACTAGTGACCAACATGATCTTTTTATTAAGTTTTTTTAAAAAAAGTTGAAACCCCCATTCTTCATGGGTACTGAATATGAAGATACTTATGATTTCCTTGTTGATTTTCATGAGTTGCTGCATAAGATGAATATAGTAGAGAGGTTTGGTGTTGAGTTTGTGACATACCAGTTTCGAGGAGACACCAAAATATGGTGGCGGTCTCATGTTGAGTGCCAACTAGTAAAGACACTATCTATGACTTGGGCAATATTTTCTAGCTTTTTCATGGAGAAGTATATACCCTGGACTTTGAGGGATAGGAGGAGAGATGAGTTCCTGAATATAGATCAACGAAAGATATCTGTTGCAACCTATGAGGCAAAATTTCATGCTTTATTCACATATGTGACTCAACTTTGTTTCAGTCCGGAAGAGCGGATTCGCTGCTTTGTGAATGGATTGAGGTCAGATTTGTAGATTCAAACTTGATAGGTGGCTACTTTAGCAAAATCTTTTCACGAAGTGGTTGATTTTGTGATGAAGGTAGAGGGGGTGAAGCCAAATGACTTTGCCAAGGTGACAATATTCAAGAAGTTTTGTAATGAACACCATTACTTCGGAAAATATAATTAGTAAAGTTTTCATAGCATGTATGGGTTACTTAGCGAATGATGAAATTATGTTGCGCTAATTGAGGTCAAAATCTCTACTACGATTTCATTGATTGAGTGTATATCAAAGAGGGTTATGATACGACTACTACAACAGTACGATTGCTTACTTGGTTAAAGTTATGAAGTGTGTTACTTTTGTTATCAACCTGATCTAAGAAAGAATGCATATCGCTTGGGCTAGAAGAGGGTTATGATACTATTTACTACACGATCGATTGCTCGATTGGTTAAAGGTGTTCTAGTGAGGGATTTGAATCAACCTGATCTAATACTATGCATATATGCTTGGGCTAGAAAAAATGGATTTGATAATGTTTTGCAGTTATTCAATGGGTAGAAATGTGTGGGCTATTTGGATACGATCTTCTCGATAGGTAAAAGGTGTTCTAGTGAGGGATCTAACGAACTTTCACGGTGTGATACTAGTGTTATGTGAAAATAAATACGTCGATTGTCAAGTGTGAATACTAACTACTTAAGGAGTTATCATTTGTATGGCATGTTCAGATAATGAGATCAGATATTGCATTTACATTTGAGAAATCAACTAGTTTGTTACTACAAACATTTGGGTTAAGCATTGTTTTAAGGAAGATTTTAGTGGTGGATCTTTGGTATGGTATTAATGCATTTAGATTGTGAAGTGTATCTTGAGGATTCTAAATGAGGACCGATAATTTTATCTTGAGCTCCAAAGAAGTGGATTCATATCGGAATGACAAACTTATTGGTAAAGAAAGTCCAATGAGTATACTTGGGTGAATGCAATTGAAAATTTTAGTAAGAAAGTGCGTACAAAATTGGATAAGTCCTTTAGATTTGATCGGTATAACTGGGTTTGAGGTGTCATATCGATGAAAAGGTTGACTTTGAGATGATGAAAAGGGCTAACTGAGCATGATGGTAATAAGAGTTCGTGATGAATTATGATTGGGATGCAACTATATAATAAGGATTGTTGGTTAAACAAATTTTGTATGGTAATAATGACTTGCGAGTATCTAAGGTTGTAGTTTTCTACTATTTGGTGAGTAACGTGGTTGTATGAAGAGTTTTAGGAGATGTTGGGACACCGCTCTAATAGAATTTAAATGAGCTAGAGTAAAAAAAATAGTGAAATGTAGTGTAGCCTTCGAAATAAGGTGAGAATAAGAATATTTTCTCTGATTGCAAGGGCTAAAGAGACATCTTTAGAGGGATTGAGAATTTGGTTCAGAGATGTGTGGTTTCATATGTTTTGCTCTGATTGTGGTAATAGTGTCATGAGTTCATCAAATTGGTTTAAAACTATTGGATAAGACTTGAGAAAAGAGTGTACAAACATTCAGCTCGAGTGTGATGATAAGTTCTTTTGTGGTTTTGAGTTTGGTAATGAGTACCATTGCATTTTTAGCGATTGATATGGTAAGGTCAATGGAAAGGCGATCAATGATAAACTAAAATACATGAATTCATAAAAATATTCAAGGTATGAGCTAATGTTGATTGATAAGGGGATTGGGTAACACAGTTAGATTCACAATTCTAAATTTTCATTGTAAGCCTACATTCGTGGTGGTATATTTTGTCAATGTATGGTTTTGTAAGGTAAGAAATGATTGATTGTATTAGGTATGGAGCATTTGGGGACTTATGCATGGTTTGGGTCGTAAAATTTGTTACTTTTGATTGATAAAGGACCTAAGAAAGGGTTTCACTTCAAAGTGTTGGTTTAGAATAAGGTAAATAGACGGATCTGTTATGATGGTTGTTAGTATTGAGAGTGTGGGCTTCTGTGGAATGATGTGAAGAGTATGTGGAGTCTGATAAATAAAGTATAGGTACGATCATAATAGGGACCAGACAGGTGGATCGTGGGTAGCTAAAAATCAAAGAAATGAAGTCTACTGAATAGAAATATTTATTATGGGCTCTTTAGAGGAAGCATTTGGTGTTATTCAACCTGGATTCCGTACATACTTATGTGACCACCTATTTTGTTCAATACATGATTTAAAGTATGATTCACTAGCTATGCCCACGTGTATTTTCACTTTTGTGGGTGGATCCCTAGTGGTGGATCAGGTGTATCGATCCTGCGATGTCCTCTTGGTTGGGTAGGATGTTTGGGTAGACTTGATTATCTCATATGACATATTTGGTGTTGTCTTGGATCTGTTGAAATATTCCAGTGGTTTACATGTACCACCTTGCTTATGAGAATTTATAAAAGGGCTACCATGGGTATTTACAGTTTTCCAACAGTTTAATATTCATCTTGTTGTCGACGTCATGTTCCAATTATGTGTAGTTGAATGTGGGGACCATTGTGTCTAGTTCTATCATTATTAAGGGTTATTTACAATCAGAACTACTAATCTAGCATTTCGACAGTGTTGTTAGAGGTTCTGCATGCTTGGGTGTATCGCTCGATGGGTGGCTACTTGATCATTTCCTTCTTTGAGTTAGATAAGTTTGATTCTCCCTTAATGGGTACCTGATGTCTAAAGATCAATTTTTTTTAACATATGCTCGTGGAAAGTTTATGTTATGAGGAGGAAATATTGATAAGATCTATGATGGTTTGTGCATTATGAGTGTGTGATGGTTGGTTTAGGTTCACTTCTAGTTATTATGTGAGAAAAGATTCGTCCTGATGGTTGTGTCAAGGTCCTTGAGAAAATGTTGCGGACGTGTGTACGATTAACGTTGGTGGTTATTGGGAATAGTTTTTTTGTTAGTTGAGTCTACATACAATAATAGTTATCATTCGAATATTGAGATGTTCCCATATGAGGCATTGTATGGGAGGTGGTGTAGGTCTCCTATTAGTTGATTTGATGCATTTAAGGTGAGATCTTGGGGTACTGATATTTTGAGGGATCATTAGAGAAGATGAAATTCATTCCGGAGAAGCTTCTAGCAGCTCATAATAGGCAGAAAGAGTATGCAGATCGGAAGGTCAGGGACTTGGAGTTTATGGAGGGAGAGCAAGTGTTGCTGAAGGTTTCAACCATGAAGGGTGTAATGAGGTTTGGTAAGCGAGGTAAGCTTAGTTCGAGATATATTAGGCCGTTTGAATTTCTTAAGCATGTGGGAGATATGGCCTATGAATTGGCTTTGCCTCCAGGGTTGTCAGGAGTGCACCCAGTGTTTCATGTGTGTATGTTGAAGAAATACCATGATAATGAAAATGACATTATTCATTGGGATTCGTTCCTACTTGATGAGAATCTGTCTTATGAGGAGGAGCCTGTAGCTATTCTAGATAGGGAGGTCCGCAAGTTGAGGTCAAAGGAGATTGCATTTGTAAAGGACTAGTGGAAGATTCGTCCAGTTGAGGAGTCTACTTGAGAGACTGAGGATGATATGCACAAAAAATATTCACATCTTTTTGTTGAGTCATGTACCCTTCCTTACCCTCACTTTTCTTTTGACCGTTCGGGAACAAACGATGGGTAAATTGGTATCTAATGTAATGACCCGTTAGGTCGTTTCAAGTACTAGAACTATTTCGACCCTTCCCGTAAATTGTAAATAAGGGTTTTTGAACTATTCATTTAACTATGGTTATTCAATTGGTGATTAATAGGCCAAGTCCATAATATATTTAATACACTTACACTACAAAAAACGTGCATTTTAACTACACGAGAAACCATGGCTAAAAGGTACCTAAACCGTAACTAACAGTACTTTGCCACAGAACTTTAGCTACGGTTGGAAGTGTGCACATATTGGGCGTCGCGAGGAAATTAGCCACTGTTTTGGTTTTCGTGGTAACATTTATTTAGCCACAGTTTGTTGTAAATATAGCCACGGCTAATCCATGGATAAATTGAAGGCGTAGTCAATTTGTTTACAAATTCGCCATATAAACCGTGGGAAACATAGACTTTTTTATTAAAAAAAAAATACAATTGTTTCCCAGCAATATGCTGGTACCAATACATTAATTAATAAGCATTACTAATAACCATCATACACAAATTATATGCTCAAAATGAAAATGGACTTATTGCAAATACTAAAGATACATTTGCATCCATTACTTTTTTGCAACACCAAGGCAAATAATACATCTTCCAACGCCTTTTCTTTCATTTGCCTTGATCAGCAATTTTCCTGATAGTTTCAAAAGCAACCATGCAACAAGTTAGACCTCACAGCAATGATAAAAGCACCCCAACCAAGAAACACAAGTTACATTCCTAATTTATGCTAACAACTAGATAAACCAATTTAAATAGATAGTTTTGCTCAAGGTAAACTTCTTATTGGATGGATAAGATGCTTCACTGTCATATCCAAGAAGTAACATGGGATTATATAAGTCAATGCATGTTGAGGCACCTACCTAATTGGAAAAATCAGCAGCAGGAGGATGTATACATTTACACAGTTGAATAGCTCATGGCATAAAATTTGTAAGGCTACCATATACGACTAAAAGATATGTCAAACTAACATAGAAATTTCAGCAAGAACTCAACAAATCAGTAGAGAAATTCAAAGATCAACAGTTTGACTCATGTCCAGAAGACAGTATCAGATATACATTTAGAATAAAGGAGAAACAATCAAACAAAGAGACAAGTAGGCATACACCAATTTAAGGTTGCTGATATAAGCAACACTTCAGCAAAATTGACAATCCTTTTCCCTCATTTCGATCAATTCGTACATAACAGGCAAAATATAGAAGTAATCAGGAGAAAGAGGGCCTTAGTTGGGTCATTTTCTGGTTCATCTAAGTGGAGATACATTTGGAAAAAAATTGCAAAGTACAAACGATAAAATAATACCAGAACTAAAAATAAAGCAGACGAGTATGAAAAAACAGAACTCAATAATACCTTGATCCCAAAAGGAGACATTCGAAGTTGTGACCCGAATCAAGCAAAATCTCAGATCCACCAAGAGACAACTTGGTGGGTTTGATACAGATGCTAAAACCAGACATGAAAGCAGTGGCAGTCTCCAATCTGAAGCAATCAATAAAATCACAGTAACTATCAAAAAACATATCAAAAGTACCCTATGAATCTTGTGGTCTTAAAAATACTATGACATTATTATAATGGAGTGTCATTAGGGACAAAATAGAAGTCTTAGAATTTAAAACTTACTAAACACAAAGAAGTACGTAACTTTCTTTTTATAGGCGAACTAAAAAGGAAAGTAAGCCACATAAATTGCAACAAAGAAAGTAGGTAATTTGGAATGATGGACAAAGCTCACTAGCCTAAAATGGTAGTATTAGGAAGTTCCTTGGGCCAATTTGGTTTATTTCAAAATTACTAGTGTCTGAATTAACTATTTAGAAGGTGATTTCAAATAACCAGGAGGCTCAAGCGACCAATATTAAGAATCAATGACATCTTTGATACTCCGATAATGTTCTTAGCAGAGATAGTAGAAATTCACCTTCCAAATCTTCTAGACCTTCCTCCTCACTACCACACCACAAATGGCCTCCCACTTCATCTCATGCCCACTCTAAAAAATGTCATGGACATGGCCCAACCTAGTTTTTTCCATATCCTTAATAATTTGAAACCAGATTTAGTTATGTATGATTTTCTTCAGCTATGGGTTTCAATTATGGATGCTTCACCGAATATACCCTCTGTTCTGTTCCTCACCCCTAGTGCAGTCGCACGTTCTTATTTTTCACATATTGGTAAAAAGAAACCTATTTCTGAATACCCTTTTCCATCCATTTACCTAAGAGATTATGAGTACAAGAGGAATAGACATGTTTGAACCAACTGAAGAGGACAAAGCTAATGACAGATTTACAGATTCACATAGAAGAGTCAATGGTGCAGAGATGGATCATCTCAAATCATCTTGATCAATTCAATCAGACAACTAGAACGAAAAGATATTGATTTTCTCTCTAATTTAAACAATAAGAGTTATGGTTATCTATACACTCTTTCATCGAACTTTCAAAATTTGCTTATTCACAGTAGTTAATGATTTTCTTATTTCTAGAGAGTAGTATTCTTTTAAATCACTACCAAAAAAATAAAAATTAGTGATAGAAAAATTTCATGCTAAACAAGTTTGCTTATTCACAACGGCATTGGAGTATTCATGCTAAACAAGTTTCAAAATATGCATGGCAGTAACACAACTCCCTTCTAGGACACGTCACTTAAGACAAACCTCAAAGAACTAGTGACTTGTGCTAAGACAGATGCACTTGTTTCAGATGTTCAAGTTGAAAATACAGAATTCAAACTCAGACACAAACACACATTGAAGTCACCAGACAAGTATTCCACGATAGGGAGACGGATATCCAGTATAGAACAACCAAAAAATGGGAATCTCATCGATAGTGAAGATAAGATTTTTCTCATAGAGCTCCCAATCAACTCCATTACACCAAGCAGAATGCTCTCACATTACAATAGTTTAGCAAAACGTATTAGCAAAACAGGTGAAGAATATATTAACATAACATACCATTTAGCCCGTGACTAACTAATCCCATATCGGAAATGAAAAAAAGAAGGTAAATGACAATATTGCAGTATATGGTCAATCAATTCAAAGCTACTAAGAAAACCAAAAATTCCAAATTGACAAGACCTAGTGACTGCAAACCTACTCACAAGCTCACTTAAATTCCCCAAAAACCACAAAGTTATGATAACATAATTTTTCCATCTAAGCCTAAATCCCAAGCTAGTTCCTCATGATTACCCGCTTCGCTTAACTTAGACCCATATCATCAAACCATTAGACCATGGTTCAAGCTAAAGCAACAGTATAAACAACGTGGTATAACATAAACATAAAAAATTCCTAGGCAATTTATCACCAAGGCAAAGAGAAATAGCCAGTTTAGGCATCTGTTTCCTCCAAGCAAAACCAACAAGAAGTTTTCTCTAACTTTTTCACTGAAGAACTGATTGAACAATTTCAAAACAATAACTACAGATACATTTGCCTAAATTCCACAACCCCATCAAAGGTAAAAGAAATTTTGCACAAAGAGAAACCCTCAAAGAAACCCATTGAAAATTGAACAAAAAATTAACTTGAAAATCTTGGGTAAAAGAGATTTGTTACCTCAAATGATTTTACTACTTTCTGCTACTATTTGGAGCAGTCGAATTTAGGAACGGTGAAGAAGTTCTCGAGCTTTGTTGAGAGATTTGCTTGCTCGGTTCTTTGTTCTCCATTTTTGGTAAAAAAAAATTGGTGGGTATTTTTAGGAGAGATGATGTAAAAAGGCAAATAAATGGGGGAAATGAAAAAATAAAAGGGAGGGAATGAAATTTTAAGTCCCCGCCTGATTTTGCCACCATATTTTAGCATCAGCTTTTTATCCGTAGAGAATTTTCATTGATTTTGCTGATTTTGCCGATTTTGCCACAGTTTAAGCCACAGTTTGTCAAACTGTGACCAAATAACTGTGGGTAAAAGCCGTTTTTTTGGTAGTGTTACCACATGACCCATGTGTAGGGAAAAAATTTAGTGAGATTTAATATCATTTATTTCTTAGTTCACAATTATTGCCCTAAATAATGAAAAACAAACTGAGAAGAGGACTTACCTGTAGAAGACAAAAGCAGCCGCAAGTCTAGATCAGGTAAAACTACTCTTGAAGTTTAATGTTGGGTTTGGTATGCTAATTTTTCTAAGAGAGAGAGGACAACCTAGTAGTACTACATAGTGATGTATACTGGAACGTATGTAATTCTCGTGTAAATTGGTGGAGGAATGGATGATTCCTATTGGTTACTTTTGATAAGGATTAGTCCCTCCCTATTTACTAATGATTGAAAGATGGGAGTGGTGGGTTGAAAATAAATTGAAGTTGGAAAAATGCACCTTGTTAGTTATAGTTCAACTATTAAGAGTTCAACATAGTTGTCGCCACTGGTTCATAACCAGTTGGCTTCCATTTTCAATTAGTATAATTTTGTTATCACATTATGATTCAAGTTTTAATATATTGTGATAGGTAATTAAATATTAGGTATATTGTATTACATGAATACCATAAAAGTTATGATAATTTGAGGTATTGGGACTTACCCTTAGGCTTGAACTTTAGGAAATTGATTATAGATTTGTGTGAGTTATTAAGTCTAGGCTAGACATATAGTAATATGGGTGTCTATAGACTTGTTTGCTTATGAATATTATATACTTGATAGATTGGAGTGTTCGGAGGCATTTAGGAAAGGAAAAACATTGGGGAATTAGCTTGCTTGACTTCGATTCTTCGGTGGAGGTAGGTTATGGTTTATTCTATATGATAGATAGACTCTTAATAGTGATTGATAGTCATTGAGTGATATCGTGATTTTTTCTTTGTACTTGGTTGTTGTGGTTTGGATAATTCATGCGTTGTTGTGATTGGTCTGTAATTTCAAGACCACAAAATTCATAATCTTGAACTTGTTTATTTAAAGTGATGCCGTGAATAAAGAAGGCTTAATGAAATATTGTTAAGGAAGTGGAAAGAGATGATAAAGAATGACAAATGAATTAATGATATAATTGGATCGTGTGTCACGTTTCGACACGGTATTATTGGATTGAGTGTCACATTCTGACACGGTGTTATTGGATTTGGTGTCACATTCCAACACGGTATTATTGGATCGGGTGTCACGTTCCGACACTGTATTATTTTATCGAGTGTCACGTTTTGACACGATGTTATTGGATCGGGTGTCACGTTTTGACACAGTATTATTGGATCGGGTGTCACGTGCCGAAATGATATTATTGGATCGGGTGTCACGTTCTGGCACGATAATATTAAAGGAAAACATATTGAATTAACTTAATGTACTCAATCTCATATTGAATTAACTTAATGTACTCAATCTCAAAGCACTCATTTCCCAAGTGTGGAGGCATGAGTCCTCGTGTGTGTGCTTGATACTGTCACTGACGACGTACTTACTTCAGTGTTGTTGTCACTTGTTCACGTTGTTCGTTGCTTGTCACCTGCTAAGTGCTATAGTTGATTTCATGTTATTACTTTATGCATATTAGTTTCTATTTTGAGTCGGCCGATGATACCTACTCAGTACATATTGCCCTGTACTGATCCCTACTTGTGTTTCCTTCATTTTCCTTTTGTGGAGTGCAGCGAGTATACTGGCAACTTCGACTCGCCCTCAGCTCTAGCCAGTCTCCAGCACATTATATTTCAGGGTAAGCTATTCTTTCTAGCTCGTGTTGGATTCTCTCAGTCATGGCATGATGTCCTTAGATTTCGGTCATAGACTATTCTATTTATTTATTTTGATGTCTTTAATACTCTTAGACTTGGTATTTTGAGAGTAGAGGTCCTTGATGTGATGACTTTCAGGTTTTGGGAATAATATGTAATAGACTCTAGTGAATTCGTATCTCTTACATTAATAAGTTTTGATCTTACGCATTATGATTGTATTTCGTAAGTTAGGGTTTAGATTCATTGGTTCGCCCACTTAGGAGGTCAAGTGTGGGTGCCACTCATGATCCATTTTGGGTCGTGACATTTCACAATATCACTCAATGACTATCAATCACTATTAAGAGTCTATCTATCACATAGAATAAACCATAACCTACCTCCACCGAAGAACTGAAGTCAAGCAAACTAATTCACCAATGTTTTTCCGTTTCGCAATACCTCGGAACATTTTCGATCTATCAAGTATACAATATTCATAAGCAAACGAGTCCATAGACAATTATATTACTATATTCTAGAATAGACTCAAAAACCCACCCAAATCTATAATCAAATTCCTAAATTTGATACCAAATAATATATCAAATTTCATATGTTCCTAATTTTTCAAGCCTAGGATTAAATCTCAATTCCTCTAATTAACATAATTTTAATAGTATTTATATAATACAATACACCAAAAAATTAATTACCTATCTTAATATACTAAATCTTGATTTATAATATGGTAATTAAATTAATTTTAAAAGTCGAACTTAGTGTTTTGTGAAACCAATTACTCGTGACAGAAACCAATTGCAACACTATAATTAAATTGCACCATTAAGTATTGACGTCTCATTCTTTTTTTTTAACCCACCATAACAAGATAATTATTACTTCCCATGTGCAGATGTTTTCCAATCAAAAACCCAAACCTTACATCCACAATTGACCTTGACAACTTCTTTCCCCAACACATCTTTCGTAATGAATTGTCAACTTTCCAATAATCAAACTTTCTTAAATCAGAATGTAACCCCTTTTGCGTGACTTACCTGGACATGAAATAGGAGGCGTCCTTCCTCTCGTCTGAGGATATAAGTCCCTCTGGGATTGTGTTACAATTAAAAGGCGAAATGACCGGGGAGACCCTTATACTTGGTTCGAATTGTAAACTGGACTCTTCTACTCATGAGTTTGCCAACATAACAATTAAACTTAATAAAACTCAACCTTTTGAACCATTTCAACTCATCGTGACTCTCAATTGCCTTGATGTCACACTCCATGTCAGATAAAAGTTGCCATATCATTTTTCTATAAGAATTTCTTGTTTGACAAAGAAAATCCCCACAATTTTCACCCTTTTCACCCTCCAACACCACCATAATACCTCCAGTCACATCTTCTCATTAAAACTCTATTACAGTCTAATAACCACAATAACTTGCCAATATCAAAAACTTATTTCTTTTCTTACCTCTAGATACAAAGGTTAAAAAGAAGATTTGTGAATTAATAAAACCACAATTTTCGGAGGGATTGAAAATGGAAGGTTAAGAAATTGAAATTGTAGTCCCTTCAAAATCCAAAACTTTTCACCAATCAAGCAATTGATTTTACAAGGAAAGAATAAATATCATTTATTAGTCAAACATATTTTGGCAATAACCCAATTTAGAATTTTCTTTACAATAGATTTAAAATAGCTGTAAAAGGTGGAGAATTTTTCGTAGCTTTAAAATATTGAAGTGGAATACAATAAAGTCTTGTGTTAATGGCATTTTTCTTCCTCTTAAGCTTTCTGATGGCAGTGTGGTTGTGTAATGCCCTTTTGCTTTGCAAAAGGGTCAATAAGAGGGAATTTAAAGAGGACATAAATAACGATTTCTTCGAGTGATGATTGATAGTGAAAAAGAGGACAGGCAACAACCATGGATGGGAGATGGTGCGCTTGAAGAAGAAAGGAGTTTTTCCTTTTCCTTTTTCCTTTATTTTTGGTCTTTTTTCTTTTAGTTATATTTATTTTTCTGATTTTAGTCCTTATAAATCATAATTCATCCATTTACTCTCCTTATATGCGTGAAACTCACGCACTTTGTCCAATTTAGCCGTCAAGTTGACACACAAGCTCGGTCAATGGTTAGAGGGGTTTAAAAGATTGAGTTGCATAGAGTTTAAGTGTTCAGTTGGAATAGACATGAGTAGGAGGGTCCAGTTTACAATTCAAACTAAGTATAAGGGTCTCTCAGGTCATTCCGCCCAATTAAAATAATAATAATCTTCTTTAACTTATTCTAATAAATGGGTCAAGTGGTATAGGATATTAAATAAATTATGAACTTGGCATATTAACTATTAATTAAAATAATTATTAAAATTACCCCATTAATTATATAATTATAATTAACTAAGAGTCCAAAATAACCATTTAGAATCTATTGAAAGAGTCTTTTATGAGATAAAAAGTTTTAGTACTCAAAACAAGCTAATGGGTCATTACTAAATCACTTTATCATGGTAAATTAAACTAATCGTGATGCACGATTAAATAATTATTCATGATGTTATTACTTATAAAAAGAAATAATTAAACATCTTCGTTATTAATAAAAAAAAGTTAATAATTCAAGGCTCTACATATTTTAGGCTTTAAGTTTTACTTAAAAGTTCTTCTTTATCAATATCTTCTGACCTACTACAGAAGATTCATTTCCATTTTTCTAATGTTTGCACAAAACATTAGCTACGGCAGGCTGCAGTAGTTCTTTTAATTTTTGGTAAAATTTTACTTACATTAGTAAGTATATTTTGATATACTAGTCCTGGGAACGTGCGTTGCACATTTATTTTAAACTACTTGATACAAATTTTGTACTATAAATGATAAATTTTAAATGGAATATATATTATTGGATTTGCTATGTGCCATAAATAAAAATCAAAACATACATAAAAAGTTAACATAACTCATGAGTTGTGGTTAGTAAATCTTCCAAATTGATACATATATGGAAACGCAACATAATCAACATAAATGCAGTTAGAAGTCACTGATACCAAAATGAAGGTATCAAGGGAATGAAATGTAGATAAGAAGAAGAAAGAAGAAGAATTAATAGAAAGAGAAAGAACAGAGGGGAAATTCAAAGAGAATTAGAGAGGAAATGAAAATTGTATTGAGCTATCACATTCAAATCATGCCTTACAAGTATTATCCGCTCCTTTTAATACTACTTAATAAGAATTAAAGGAAAATACAATGAATAGTAAAAATGGAATAGTCACTGATTCTAACTACTTTTCCGCCAAAATAGTGATCATGCCAATGGTGTGTGATCCTCTAGCTCAACAATAATGTGGCACCAACCATGTGACTGAAGTATTATGTGGCCCTGGAACCCAAATTGGTATCAATACCCAACCGTGAAACAACACCTTTGTCCACAAGGGTGATAGAAGGAAACCGAGTCTACAATGTAGAAGCCAGTTCCCAAGTTGCTTGAGATTAATCAAGGCTAGACAACTAAATAAGCCACTGAGCAACCACATTATTACCACGCTTCACCATTCGGCGCTCTAAGATGTATTCAGGCTCAGGGCAATGAGGACTAGACAAGTCAATGATTGGAGGATGTACTATAGTACTGGGAATTTCATGACAAAATTAAAACTGAGAAATATGAACGGTAGGATGGATTTTCACCTCAGGAGGGAGGAGGAGTTTGTAAGCCACAACACCAATGTTCTCCACAACATGATATGGACCAAAATATCTAGAAGTGAGCTTATGATATGGAAAAATAGACAAGGAAGATTTTCTATAAGGTTGAAGTTTAACATAAACCCAATCACCAACCTGGAAATGCCTATCAGACCTATGATTATTGGCCTGTGCATGCATTCTTTGTTGGGCTCGATGCAAATGAAACTTAGCCAACTCAAGTTTAAACTATTTGCTTAACATAAAATCCTTAACCACATAAGACTTAGAGTCACCAGGCAAGTACGGGAGATGTAAGGGAGGAAGGTAGCCATATAAAGACTCAAAAGGAGAAGTTTGAATAGCAGAATGTGGGTTAGAGTTGTACCACCAGTCAGCTAAGGCTAGATAAGAAACCCAATCAGCGGGAGCATCAGTACAAAAACATCTGAGATAGGTTTCAAGACACCTATTCAGAACCTCAGTTTGTCCATGAGTATGAGGATGGTAAGCTGTAGAAGTCTGCAATGACACCCCTTGAGCATTTAAAAATTCTTTCCAAAAGTTGCTAATGAATATAAGATCCCTATCATTGGTTATAGTTGCAGGGAAGCCATGCAACTTGAAAATGTTATCCAAGAAGATAAGAACTAGAGATTGTGCACTGTATGGATGTGATAAGGCAATGAAATGACTAGCTTTGGTTAATCTATCAACTATTACCCAAATAACAATTTTGCCTTTAGATCTAGGGTGTCCTTCAATAAAGTCCATACATATATCCGTCCATCGCAAAGCAGGTATAGGCAAGGGCTGGAGTAGACCAGGATAAGCTGATGTGTCATACTTGTTCCTTTGGCACACATCACACTTGTGCACAAAAGTAGATATATCTGATCAAATATTCTTCCAATTGAAGTAGGCCATGACCTTCCTAGTAGTGGCATCAATGACTGAATGCCCACAAGTAGGACTATAATGCCATAGTTATAAGATTTTTATTCTAAGGGAAGCATAATCACCAAAAACTAATTTCCCTTTTCTTCTCAGTCGTGAATTAAGCCAAGTGAAATGCTTACGAGGTTGCACCTGCAAGGATTGAATATGGACTTGTAATGCAGGATTCGTAGTCGAACTATCTTTGATCTCATCCCATAAATCAGCTTCAACTGAAGACACCATCATGGACATAAGTTCTGCACCTTGGATCCTAGAAAAAGCATCTACAACCAAGTTTTCCTTACCCTTTTTATACTGAATTTCAAAGTCAAAAGGCAACACTTTAGACAACAACCTAATATGAGAATCTGTATGTAGCTTTTGCTCCAATAGATACTTCAAGGCTTAGTGATCAGTTTTAACAATGAAGTGTTGACCAAGTAAGTAGTGGACCCATTTGGTGACAGAAAATACCATGGCCAATAATTCCTTCTCATATAGAGATAAAGCAACATGGCATGCAGATAAACCCTTGCTAATGAAAGCAATAGGGTGGTCTTGTTGCATAAGGACAACACCAATGCCACTATCACGGGCATCTGTTTCAACAACAAATGGAATAGAGTAATCAGGCAGAGCAAGAACATGTGCAGTAACCAATACTGATTTCAATTCCATAAAAGCTTGAAAAGCATTGTCCGACCATATGAAATTGTTCTTTTTCAGCAACTCAGTGAGGGTTCTGCTAATGAATCCATATATCTGAATAAACTTTCCTTAATAACCTGCCAGACCTAAGAAACCCCTTAATTGTTTGAGGGTACTAGGAACATGCCAACTCTGAATAGCCAATATCTTCCTTTGATCGGTGGAAACCCCTTCATAGGCGTTAAAATCCCCCAAGAATTCGACCTTTGAAACCCCAAACACACACTTTAATTGCTTTCCAACAACTGTTGGTGGATCATAAGGCTAAAAACTGACTTCAAATTGTTAACATGATCCTGTAATGACCTGCTATAAATCACAATATTATCAAAAAATACTAATACAAATTTCCTCAAATGTTTTTGGAAAATGTGATTCATTAAACATTGGAATGTAGAAGGTGCATTAGTTAAGACGAAAGGCATAACTAGGAACTCATAGTGACCCAGATGAGTTTTGAAAGCAATTTTCGGGACATCATCAGCTACCATCCTAATCTGGTGATAGCCAGATCTTAGATCCACCTTGGAAATACTCTTGCTGTAACACCTCGGATTCGAAAAGAAGGAAACTTTTTGGTTTTTCAAGTCTGGTGCCAGTACCAACGGAAGCAATCTATGGACCGTAGGTTGAATTATGGGACATAGATGGGAACCGTAGGTGGTAGGCAAATATTTTGAAAATGTCAAGTTTCAGGATCCCATTGACGGTTTGCCAGGACGGCCCGTCACTTCATAGGCAAGTCGTAGGTAGGTCTCGTAGGTCCCTCCAGACTTAGTGAAATTTTAAAGGGTTCAAGGTTGGACTGACAGTTTGTATGTACGGTCCCTCAATGGACATATGAACCGTACATAGGGTCCCATCATTTGAATGTCTAAAGAAATAGTTTCTGGACTTTTCTATGGTTGACAAGGACGGTCCGTAGTTGGACCTACGGACCGGTGCCACATTCCGCTAGGATACTATCTAGAGCTGGTCTCACCGTAGTGACGAGAGTTCCAGCTCGATGAATCACCCATTCCCTCTGTATGTCCAAGCACCATACATTTGTGAAAACAACAACCTGCCCACCGTAATTAAGTAAGAGTTTCAATATTCACTAAGCTTCCTTTCAATTATCCCTATAATAAGGAAGACATAGTGATTGTTGATGGCAACGATTCTAATATGGCCTTCTGACCTTTTTTCCTGTGAATAGCTTGGTTTATGTGCATCTTAATCATGGCCACTAATTGACCGGTCACACTGGTTAGCGGCATTCATTCAGTTGTCTTGTTCAGATGGATGAGACAGTTCCCATTTGAAGCATGCTTCAAGTTAGGTCAGGACAGTAGGTCAAAGCCGACAACTAATTTTTAAGGGCTTTTTGGTCTTTTCCTTAATTGATTTATTCCTAATCTAGTTCGGTTAAGCCCTAATCCTAGGCCCTATATAAGGCTTCTAAGCCTAATTTTCTCACTTTCTAATCACTCCCAAATTCCCTCCAAAGTGTTTCCCTAAATATTTCTCTCTTTCAAAGATTGAAGAAGAAGGAGAAGGTTCTAGAGTTTTCATTCAAATCTCCTAAGTTCACTATTGATTTCAAGCTTTTGACATTAAGGTATAATGACTTTCACCTATGGAGTCCTTTCCTCCATAGGGCTCCTAAATTCTCCAATTTGCAAAGCTAGAATTTTCCAATTGAAATTAGGGTTTTCTTCTATCTTATGGATTCTTTCAAATTATGATCTAATTGATTGAATTATGTTTATTATGCATGAATTGAGTTAATTCAATGATTTTAATATGAAATTATATGAGCCCATGCATGATTTATGGTTTTCAAGCTACGATTCTATGATGAAGTTTATGAATCATCAAAAGATGAATTTTATGAAGATATGCATGTTCAATTTGTGAAATTATGATGATTTAAGATTTTCTTTAAGATTGAAGCATAAATATTGTTGTTATTGGGCTGTGAAATGATTTCTCACATACTACTCAAAAAAATGATTGTGAAAGGACTTTTCTCACATGCAAGATTCATAAGGATTGAAAGGTTTTCTAAACTTAACTTTGAATCAAAGATTAAGGAGCTATTCTAATGAAGAGACGAGAGGCGATTACCTATGTTCCCTAATAATGATAAGATAAGCTATGAATTCTGATTAATCAGTGGGAATTATGCTTAGCACCGAGTAAATATTGAGATGGAAGCTCTCACGTAAGTAGAGGCCGGATTTCTAGTAGCAATCTCCTTATCCCATAACTATGTGCCACCATAGGTTTGTCTTAGATAGACATTAGCTAGTGGATCCACCTAGGCTAGAAACTATGGTTCTTGCCTTGGAAAATAAGGACACCTCTTTTCGGTGTGGGGTAGACACCGGATTCCATGTTATAGCTCACATCGGCTAAGGCTCACTTCCCACAATAATGAACTAAGGTTACTTTCTAAAGGCTTATTAAGCATATGTTGTTTTAAGATGATTTTCTTGTATTGACTATTATTCTTTACTTCATATTTTCTATCATGTCATCGTATGATTTAACTTGACCATTATATCTTATGTAAAGCCCTTTTTGTATGATTTTTTGTAACCTATATGCATAGTTATCATACTTGGTACATTTTTGTACTAACGCATACTCTTGCCTACATTTTCTGATAAGTGTAGGATCCGACCTATCTCCGTCCACCCATGGCTAGTCCGTTGTGATAGAGACATGAAAGATTTGGTGAGTCCTCATATGTTCAAGGATATAGCAACATTTACCTTTCATGTCATTTCCGTTTAAGACTTGTATGGGTTACGTCCCACTTTCGTTTCATTCATGTATTAGATGGCTTTGAGACAATGCTTAGACTTTCGCTACTTTGATGACTCTTTTGGATATAAATTGTCTTTGAACTCCTTACTTACTATTATCTTGTATGATGCATGCTAAGTGGCTTGTATAGGGCCTTTCGGGGTCTTGTACACCATGTCACATCTAGGGGTTACTTTAGGTCGTGACAAACTTGGTATTCAGAGCATAAGGTTTTAGAAAGGTCCTAGGATGTCTCATAAGCCACGTCGAGTAGAGTCTTGTTCATGGGTGTGAAGCGCGCCATACTTATGAATGAGAGGCTATAAAATGTTTGGGAAACTCCACTTCTTTCATTACTTTAAAGTCATGCGATAGAGTTTAACTCTATACGTCACTCTCTCTCCTAACTCCTATCCGATGCTTTTCAGGACATGGCCACTCGAAGAGCATATGCTAGGAGAAATGTGAGAGAGAATGTTGAACAAGAATCTCCTCAAGTTCCAGTTGACCTTTTGGCTGAACAAGTTACTAATGCAGAGTTTAGGGCTGCTTTTCAAGTGTTAGCCCAATCCATGATGGCTCAAGCCAATAGGGAGGCTATGGTCCCTGTAAACCCAAATGTGAGTACGACAACATCTAGATTGAGGAACTTCACTAGGATGAACCCTCCGGAGTTTCAAGGGTCTAGGGTTAAGGAAGATCCTCAAGAGTTCATTAATGAGGTGTATAAGGTGCTAATGATCATGGGTGTAACCCCGGTGGAAAAGGTAGAGTTGGCCACTTATCAACTCAAGGGTGTGGCTCAAGTGTGGTTTGAGCAATGGAAGAGCGAGAGGGTGGTTGATATGGGTCCTCTTGATTGGGAGAAGTTTAAGGTTGCTTTCCCTGATAGGTTCTGTCCCCTTGAGATGAGGAAGGCAAGGGTGCTTGAGTTCATCAACCTTCATCAAGAAAACATGAGTGTGAAGGAGTATGCCTTGAATTTTACACAATTGTCTAGGTATGCTCCTACTATGGTTGCCGATCCTAGGGCAAGGATGAGTAAGTTCATTTCGGTAGTGTCCAAAATGGTGGTGAAGTAATGTCGTACTACCATGCTCATCAATGATATGTTCATTTCTCGTCTAATGGTTCATGCTCAACAAATAGAAGAGGAGAAACTTAGGGAAAAGTCTAGGGAAGAAAAGAGGGCTAAGACCGGTGATGGTAACTTTCCACACTTAAGGTCTGATAGATATGGTCGTCCTAAGTTTTGACAAAGGTTTTCGGATAAAGGTTCCTCCAATGCTCTTCCCAGATTCAACAAAGATAGGGTGTCTAACCCTAAGCCTTAAGGAGGAAATAGTGGTGGATCTTTATCATCTACTTGTGCTAAATGTGGGAAGAAGCATGAGGGTAGGTGCTTAGCCTGTACGGATGGTTGCTTCAGTTGTGGTAAGAGTGGTCATAAGATAAGGGATTACCCATCACTTATGGCTAAGGGAAGAGAAGGTAGACAACCTCCACATAGTGGTTCAGGTTCAAATGCTCCGAAGCGAAACCGGTTCTATGCACTCCAAACTCGACATGATCAAGAGGGTTCTCCCGATGTGGTTATGTATATGTTGAAAGTCTTTAATCTTGATGTTTATGCTTTGATTGATCCCGGGGATACCTTGTCTTTTGTGATGCCATATGTGGCTATGAGATTTGATGTTCTTTTGGACGTGTTGTTAGATTCTTTCTCCCTCTACTCCTATTGGTGAATCTATCGTGGCTAAGAGAGTCTATAGAATTGTCCCATAGAGTCACTCATGTTAATCTTGTAGAACTTGATATGTTAGATTTTGATGTTATTCTCAGGATGGATTGGTTGCATTCATGTTATGCTTCTATTGATTGTAGAACTCGAGTGGTCAAGTTCCAGTTTCCAAATGAACCTATCCTAGAGAGGAAAGGGGGAAATTTATTGCTTAAGAGTCGATTTGTTTCTCATCTTAAAACTAGGAAAATGATTTCTAAGGGTTGCATATACCATCTTGTTCGGGTTAGGGATATGGATTCCGAAACCCCTATCTTTGAGTCGGTCCCCATTGTAAATGAGTTCCCAGAAGTATTTCCCGCTGATCTACCCAGTGCTCCTCCTGAAAGGGAAATAGACTTCGATATTGACCTTCTATCAAATATGCAACATAGTTCTATTCCTCCTTATCGAATGGCTCTGGTAGAACTTAAGGAGTTGTAGGAGCAATTGAAAGACTTGTTGTATAATGGCTTCATCCGATCAAGTATCTCGACATGGGGTGCCCCAGTGTTGTTTGTTGAAAGAAGGATGGTTCGCTTTGCATGTGTATCGATTATCGGCAATTGAATAAGGTTACTATTAAGAATAAGTATCCTCTCCCAAGGATAGATGATTTGTTTGACCAACTTCAAGGAGCTAGTTACATTTCCAAGATTGACCTTCGATCAGGCTATCACCAACTAAGGGTGAAGGAAGATTACATTTCGAAGACAGCTTTTCGGACTAGATATGGCCATTATGAATTCTTAGTAATGTCATTTGGATTGACCAATGCTCCGGCTGCATTTATGGATTTGATGAATAGGGTGTTTAGACAATACCTAGATATGTTTGTAATTGTGTTCATCAATGACATTTTGATTTACTCAAGGAGCGAGGATGAGCATACTAATCATTTAAGGATTATGTTGCAAGTCCTCAAGGACCAACAACTCTTTGCAAAGTTTAGTAGATGTGAGTTTTGGTTCAGGTCCGTGGCTTTTCTTGGTCACATTGTTTCCGGTAAGGGTATTGAGGTAGATCCTAAGAAAATGAATATGGTTAAGAGTTGGCCTAGACCTCTATCCCCTTCAGATATTCGAAGTTTCTTGGGTTTGGCTGGTTACTGTAGAAGGTTTGTTGAGGGGTTCTCTTTTATTGCCTCTCGATTGACGACTTTGACCCAAAAGAAAGTTAAGTTTGTATGGTCTGAAGCATGTGAGAAGAGCTTCCAAGAATTGAAAGATAGACTCACCTCCACTCCGGTGTTAACTCTACCGAAAGGGTCCGATGGGTTTGTGGTTTATTGTGATGCCTCAAAAATAAGGTTAGGATGTGTACTTATGCAGAATGAGAATGCTATTTCTTATGCTTCAAGGCAACTTAAGATTCATGAAAAGAACTATCCTACCCATGACTTAGAACTAGCAGCGGTTGTGTTTGCCCTAAAGATTTGGAGGCATTACTTGTATGGTGTCCATGTCGATGTCTTCGCCGACCATAAGAGTTTACAATATGTGTTCAAGAAAAAGGATCTAAATCTTCGTCAAAGGAGGTGGCTTGAATTACTGAAAGACTATGACATGAGTGTCCTCTATCACTCGGCAAGGTGACTGTGGTGGTGGTTGCCCTTAGTCGGTTATCCATGGGTATTGTTACTCATGTTGAGGATATAAGAAGGAATTGGTTCGAGATGTTCATAGATTGGCCCGATTGGGTGTTCGGTTGATTGATTCTAGTGAAAGTGGTGTTGTTGTTCATAATGGTTTAGAATCATCCTTTGTGTCGGATGTGAAAGCAAAGCAAGGTGTCGATCCAATTCTAATGGAGTTGAAGGAAGCGGTGCTTAAAAAGTCCGTTGAGGATTTTTCCCGAGGAGAGATGGTGTACTCCGATATCAAGGTCATTTGTGTGTTTCGAATGTCGATAACTTGAGAGAGCAAATCTTATTGGAAGCCCATAGTTTCCAATATTCCATACACTCAGGAGCCACCAAGATGTACTGTGACTTGCGGGAGGTCTATTGGTGGAATGGGATGAAGAATGACATTGCGAAATTCGTGGCTAAGTGTCCTAATTGTAAACAACTGAAAATAGAGCTTCAAAAGCCGGGAGGTTTGTCCCAAGACATTAGTATTCCTATTTGGAAGTTGGAATATTTGAATATGGACTTCATTGTTTGTTTACCATGCACCCGACAACAACATGACTCGATTTGGGTTATTGTGGATCGTATGACGAAATCAGCTCATTCATCCCCGTCAAGGTTTCTTATTCGGCAAAAGACTATGCTAGGTTGTACCTAAGAGAGATGGTTAGGTTGCATAGACTGCCCCTATCCATCATATCCGATCGTGATACACAATTCACTTCTCAATTTTGGAAATCTTTCCAAAAGGGCCTCGGTACCGGTGTTAAGCTTACGACCTTTCATCCTCAAACCAATGGGCAAGCGGAATGTACTATACAAACTTTGGAAGATATGTTGAGATCGTGTGTGATTGACTTCAAGGGTAATTGGGATGATCATTTGCCTTTGATTGAGTTTTCTTAGAATAATAACTATCATTCTAGTATTGGTATGGCTCCATTCGAGGCTCTTTAAGATAGGAGGTGTAGATCTCCTATAGGTTGGTTTGAAGTTGGCGAAGTTACTTTGATAGGTCCTGAATTGGTACATAAGGCTATGGAGAAAGTTCGGCTTATTAGAGAAAGGTTGAAAATGACTCAAAGTCGACAAAAGTCCTATGCCGATGTTAGAAGGAGAGATCTAGAATTTGATGTTGATTATTAGGTCTACTTGAGAATTCCACCCATGAAGGGTGTGATGAGGTTTGGAAGGAAAAGGAAGCTTAGTCCCCGTTATATGGGCCCATATTAGATTTCGAGACAAATTGGCAAGGTTGCTTATGAACTTGACTTACCTATTGATTTAGCATCGATTCATCCGGTTTTCCATGTCTCCTTATTGAAGAAGTGTGTTGGTGATCCGGCATCAATAGTGCCATTGGAGATTCTTTCTTATGAAAAGGTTCTGATTGAGATTTTAGACTGACAAGTTCGGATGTTGAGAAATAAAGAAGTTGCTTCCGTTAAGGTTCTTTGGAGATATCAATTAGTTGAGGGTGCTACTTGGGAGGCCGAGGCCGATATGATGTCCCGTTATCCTCATCTTTTTTCCTCCACTCCTACTTTAGCATGAGGTATTTAGTTCCTCATGGTTCACTCTTTTTGTCTCATGTGCCTTAGATATTTCATGATTCCTCATTTATGCATGTTCATGAAAAAGCTTAATCTTGAGAGAATGAGTTAACTTGATTAGTTTCTTCATGTTTATGTGCATTTGAGTATATGTTGCATATAGACCTTATGATATGATGTTTTGAACACGTTTTAGCTTGGAGTTGATGTTTCCTACTCAGATATGTACATTTATGTGATTAAATTCATGTTGGGTTGTTAGGTTTAGTTGCTATCCTTCTTAAGATGTCTTGATTCTCATTCGAGGAAGAATGTTTCCAAGGGAGAGATATTGTAACACCTCAGATTCGAAAAGAAGGAAAATTTCTAGTTTTCAAGTCTAGTGCTAGTACCAACAGAAGTCCTCTACAGACCGTAGGTTGACTTACGGGACGTAGATGGGAACCATAGGTGGCAGGGTAAATACTTTGAAAATGTCAAGTTTCAGGATTCCATTGACGGTTTGCCAGGACAGCCCGTCACTCCATAGACAAGTCGTCGATAGGTCTCGTAGGTCCCTGCAGAGTTACTGATATTTTAAAGGGTTTGAGGTTGGACTGACAGTTGGTATGTACGGTCCGTCAGTGGTCCTACGGATTGTAAATAGGGTCCCTTCACTTAAAGGTCCAAAGAAATAGTTTCTGAACTTTTCTAGGTCGTTTAAGCCCTAATCCTAGGCCCTATATAAGGCTTCTAAGCCTAATTTTTTCACTTTCTAATCACTCCATAATTTTCTCCAATGTATTTCCCCAAATATTTCTCTCTCTAGAAGATTGAAGAAGAAGGAGAAGGTTCTAGGGTTTTCATTCAAGTCTCCTAAGTTAAGCATTGATTTCAAGCTTTTGGTATCAAGGTATGCTAGCTTTCACATATGGAGTCCTTTCCTCCATAGGGTTCTAAAATTCTCCAATTTGCAAAGCTAGAATTTTCCAATTGAAATTAGGGTTTTCTTCTATTTTATGGATTCTTTCAAATTACAATCTAATTGATTGAATTATGTTTATTGTGCATGAATTGAGTTAATTCAATGATTTTAAGATGAAATTATATGAGCCCATGCATGATTTATGGTTTTCAAGCTACGATTCTATGATGAAGTTTATGAATCATCAAACGATGAATTTTATGAAGATATGCATGTTCAATTTATGAAATTATAATGATTTAAGATTTGCTTTGAGATTGAAGCATAAATGTTGTTGTTATTGGGTTGTGAAAGAATTTCTCACATACTACTGAAAAACATTATTTGTGAAAGGACTTTTCTCACATGAAGGATTCATAAGGATTGAAAGGTTTCTCAACTAAACTTTGAATCAAAGATTAAGGAGCTATTCTAATGAATGGACAAGAGGCGATTACCCATGTTCCCTAATAATGATTAGATAAGCTATGAATTATGATTAATGCATGGGAATTATGATTAGCACCGAGTGGATATTGAGATGGAAGCTCTCCCGTAAGTAGAGGCCGAGTTTCTAGTAGCAATCTCCTTATCCCATAACTATGTGCCACCATAGGTTTTTCATAGATAGACATTAGCTAGTGGATCCACCTAAGCTAGAAACTATGGTTCTTACCTTGGCAAGTAAGGACACCTCTTTTCGGTGTGGGGTAGACACCGGGTTCTATGTTATAACTCACATGGTCTATGTCGGTTAATGCTCACTTCCCAAAATAATGAACTAAGGTTACTTTCTAAAGGCTTATTAAGCATATGTTGTTTTAAGATGATTTCCTTGCATTGACTATGGCTCTTTACTTCATATTTTCTATCATGTCATCGTATGATTAACTTGGTCATTATGTATAGCCTTTTTTGCATGTCTTTTTTGTAACCTATATGCATAGTTATCATACTTGGTACATTTTTGTACTAATGCATACTCTTGCCTATATTTTCTGATAAGTGTAGGATCCAACCTATTCCATCCACTCGTGGCTAGTCCGTTGTGATAGAGACATTGAAGATTTGATGAGTTCTCATATGTTTGAGGACATAGTCACATTTACCTTTCATGTCATTTTTGTTTAAGACTTATATGGGTTATGTCCCACTTTCGTTTCATTCATGTCTTAGATGGCTTTGAGACAATGCTTAGACTTTCGCTACTTTATGACTCTTTTGGATATAAATTGTCTTTGAATTCCTTACTTACTATTATCTTGTATGATGCATGCTAAATTGATTGTATAGGGCCTTTCGGGGTCTTGTACGCCATGTCACGTCTAGGGGGTACTTTAGGTCGTGACACTTGCTCCTACCAGCTCATCCAAAAGGTCATCAATAATTGGGATAGTAAACTTGTCCTCTATTGTGCACTGATTATGCTCTCTATAGTCTACACATAATCTCCATGTTCAATCCTTTTGGCCCACAACCACCACTGGAGAAGAGAAGGGGATTGTTATTATATTGAATAAAACCTTGTTGGAGCATGTCACTGACCAACTTCTCTATGATATCCTTCTTCATAGCTGAGTATTTGTAAGGTCTTATATTGACAGGTTTGGCTCCATTTTGTAGAGGAATCTTATGATCAAATGGACCCCTTGGAGGAGGTAAGACTGCAGGTTTAGAAAATATCTTATGGTATTGATTAAGTAAAACAACAATTTCAGGTGCTATGGTGTCCTCCTTCGGTAACTGTAGGGCAAAATTCTGTCCCATAGAGTCTTCCCCATTAATAATTGGCAACATTTTTAACATGAATAATTTAACCTCATATCCTGATAAGTTGTTCACAGCTTTAGAACTATCGAATCTACAATATTCATGCACCCCCTTAAGTATACGTTTCTTCCCTTGGTGATTGAAGGACATAGTAAGTTTTGTAAAATCCATGGTCACTGGACCCAATGTCTTCATCCACAATGCTCCAAGAACAATATTATATCTACTAATAGGGAAAACTATTAAGTCTTACTGATAAGTTGTGCCCTGCAGCATCCGCCCAAAGTCCTTAACTACACCTGTTGTTGTCTCCTTAGCATTGTTACCAAGACTCACATAGCTCGTGAGAGTAGGAAAAATAGTGCATCCTAACCTTTTCACACAATCTTTATCAATAAAATCTTGTGTACTACCTCCATCAAATAATATCTGAACTGGTCTCTTACCACTATATCCCTTCACATGAATAGTTTAAGCACCTTGAATTCCAGCAAGGGCACATAATAAAATCAAAGGAGTAGCACCATCGACTATGGTTTCACCTTCCACATATGTGTTATCATTAATTGGAGATTCTAGTTCAAGTTCTAAATGTTCTAACTCGATACTGTCCATCCCTAAGACAAATAACTGTTTAGGGAGATTACATTTATGACCAATGGTGTACTTCTCATTGCAAAAGTAGCACAACACCTAAGCTCTTTTTGCCTGCATTTCAGCTGTGGAGATAGTTCTCCTAGGTCTACCTCCAGTAGAAGATGCCAAAGTCAATTGAGTCCCCTGATTATAATTGGTAGGTTGTTACCTTGCAACAAGCATCTCCTGATGTTGCTTCCTAATAACTCCTTCTTGTAGTCCAGATGCTCTTTGAGATCTAGCATTAGCTAGTTGAGTAGCTTCTGTTAGTCCAGCCAACCTTAATACCTTAGACAAGGTTTGTGGTTCATGCATCAGTATAGTCCATACCAATTCATCTTTCAATCAACCTAAGAAACAGGAAATGACTTGGGCAGTAGTGAGATTACATTGAATCAAAAGCCTACTAAATGTAAATTGAAATTCCCTTACTATTCCAATTTGTCTTTATTTTTAAGTTCAAGTATGGGATCAACAAAATCATCCCCAAAAGTTTCAGTTATTGCCCTCAAGTACTCATCCTACCCAGGTACATTAGGTGGATCTCTACACCGCAGTAAGTTTGGTGCCAAGCTAAAGCCTCATCTTCCAAGTTCATTGCTATCATCCTGAACCTATGATTTACTGGAGTTTCATCTATAGAAAAATACTGATCTATTCGATACAACCATGTTTTCAAATTTTCTTCATTGAAACACGAAAAAATTATATTATGATTACGATTATTACCGCATGAAATAGATTAGGGCCTAAAATTCCATGACCAACATTTGATGGTGGTTAAATTGAACTCGAAGCCGCACCTCTCTCCTTAGCTTTCTGCTACAGTCACATCTCATCAACAGAGTCCTTCAATGATTGGACTAATCGCATTACCTCTACTTGTCTACGATCCATGTCCAGCCTTAATTCCTGATGTCGCTCATCCATAACAGAGCATAGGTCCAATTGCTGAGCTGCCAAATCCTCAAATTGCTCCTGGACATTGTATTTATATGTTTCAGGAACTGTTTCAGTAGTTTTTCGTGGTCCCATAGCTTAAGATTAACCCGGATCTTATTCCAATTTATACAAAAATGAAGGTATCAAGGGAATGAAATGCAAATAAGAAGAAGAAAGTAGAAGAATTAAAAGAAGGATAAAGAACAGAGGAGAAATTGAGAGAGAATTAGAGAGGAAATGGAAATTGTATTGAGCTATCACATTTAAATCATGCCTTAAAAGTATTATCCGCTCCTTTTATACTACTTAATAAGAATTAAAGAAAAATACAATGAATAGTAAAAATGGACATATATAGTCACCGACTCTAACTATTTTTCCCGCCAAAATAGTGATACGCCAATGGTGTGTGACCCTCCAGCTTAGCAATGATGTGGAACCTGCCATGTGACTGAAGTATTACGTGGCTCTTGAACACAAATTGGTAGCAGTCACAAAATCTTGATTTGACTCAAACAAATGAATATTTAAAAAGTAAGAAAAAGGGGGGGGGGGGGGATGAAAAATACCTAAAACTGAAAAATGGTGGAAAAGAAGACTCATGAATTTATAAATAATTTAATCAAATGAAATAGTAGAAAAAAACTTATTTATAGCGAGATGTTAAGGGTAGTAGAAAAGACCTAATTTATTATAAATATTTTTTATTTTTTTAAAAGGTTAAAAAAATTGAACAACTTATAGGCTGAATGTGTAACCGAAAGAGAGAAGACATACTTTAATGAAGAATTTTTTAAGAATATACTGGAAGTACTAATTCTTCTTTAATAAGAGATTCAACACATCACATCCATTATTTGCAAAATAGCTGATATGCTCCACAAAAGAGTTTTTTTTCATCTCTACTAATTTATTTGACAAAGCACTAAACGTCTAAATGAAATAAAATGGTTAAGTGAGCAGTCAGTTATTAATATAGATAATTGATATAGACAATTAGATTATGTATTCTACAGACTAAGAGTATATCCACATCGGTAGTGGAAGTGGTTTGCTAATAATTTGGATAAGAGTAAGATAAAATTATTGCCATAAGCCCATAAATAAAGAATGTAACTTGAATAATGTTTGTGATAATAATTAGTAAGAACTAAAGGGATTTAAATGTCATAACCAATAAATTAAATTGCAGCTTAAATTTACTATTTAATAATAATAATATCAATAATAATATAATATAATAATTTAATATACATTAATGGTATTATAGTAGTAACTCAATTTTAATAATAACAATAATAATAATGATATAATATATATTAATATATATTAATGGTATCATTGTAGTAACTCAACTTTACAGGGTTATTTTTGTATTTCAACTTTCAACTTTTTTTTGTTCCCACTTTTAGTAGTTATATATATATATATATATATATATATATATATATTAATGTTTTCCATTTTTAAAAAGTTATCAATTAATGTTCGCAAGAGAATTACTTGCATATACCTTTTAAGTGACGCGATTGAAAACTATAAATTCCAACACTTATGTACCCTTAACCAAAATTTCTTACGTACCCTTAGCCTAAATCTCTCATATTTTCTTATTTCCAATTTCACTTTGAGGAATATAATAATTCCCAAATAAGAATTGAGAATGGAGAATACAATTCCCAACCAAAGCCTTTTCATGGCTTGTATAATTTTCTTTCTTACTTCATTCTCTGGTAAAGTATATGTCATGCTCCGAGCTTATACCAAGGATATGGTCGGCACTCAGAAGCCATTGCTGGTCCCAAAACGAATCATTGGCCTTGCTGGCTAGTTAGCGGAAGACTAATAGAAATATATAATAGCTTAAAACTTATAATCATTTAAAGAAGAAAACCGAAACTCATAATTGTCTGAAACTATTGCATATAAATGATAAAGTTTATTCAAATGTTTGAAAATGAAAATTGAATGACTCTCTAACTCAGTCTATCCGTGAAGCATCTACTTTCTAAAGATAGGTATCGGGACAAGACCCACGACAACCTCAAAATATTACTACTATTAAGCAATAAAATTGGAGTCCTCCGAAAGTAAGGAGGCCTCAACAAAAGCTGATGAATGGATAATGTGATCTCATCAAAGTGCCTTGTTGATGATCCTGTATACCTGTATCTGTATCATAAATGATGAAGTATCAAATGACGTTAGTACAAGGAATGTACGGTATGTAAAAAAGCCGAAGGAAACAAATAACCAAACTGAAAGACTAAAAATAACTCAACTGAAGCAAAGCCAATAAAAGTGCAATAATAGCAAATACTGATATATATATATATAACACTTTACTTTCTTTGGGAGTTTCTCTAACTGAAAATCATCACTATGAGCCTCGTGATGATATAACGTCTCATCCACGTTGCCAGAATTGTCCCATACTTTGCCGGAGTATGGAACATAACTCACTTATTGTAATGACCCTTCAAGTCATTTTTTAGTTAATGCATTCATTCCATCGTTTAAAGCATTCTTATAGTGACCCCAAGTCATTTATGAGTTGCTGGCACTGACTGTTCGGTCGCCTGGTCATTCGTTTAGTTTTTATGTTTTGGAGCTTTTGAAACTTGAAAAGTTGATATCGGTCATAATCTCAGGTAAATGACCTTAGAACGGAATTTTGATGGTTCCAACAGCTCCGGAATGGCCAAATTAGGCTAGTAGCATGGTCGGGATGAGTCCCAAGGCTTTAGATGTGACTTTTGGACCATTTGGCGTTTAGCCTTAGAAATTTGGCCTTAGTTTGACATTGGTCAACATTCTTAGAAAATTCGCTCGGATGAAAATTCCATCAGCGCGATTAGTTCAGGAATACCAAGTTTGGTCTAGAACGACCCTTCGTTCGCTTCCCGTGGCTTTCATTCTAATCCCGAGTCCTATTGTAGAATTTGACTTAAAATCACATTTGGGTGTGAGACCCACTTTTTGTCAAAATGACCTCGTATGGAAATTTTGACTGCGCCATTGAGTCCAGAATGTCAAATTTGGTGCGATAGCATATCTCGTTTGTGCGCACGGGTTTCGAACGAATCTCGAGCACCTCATCGGAGATTTAGCAACCTCCCAAAATTAGCTGATGTAGCAGCTGATGTTGCAGGTCACTTTCTTCTTTGCATTCACTGGACAGGGGGCACGTTCGCGGAGCTCTAGACTTTTCTTCTCCATGTTCACGGGAAGGTCTCTGCGTTCGCGGAGGTTTAGGCTTCTCTTCTCTGTGTTTGCAGGTAGGTCTTTGCGTTCGTGGAGGTCTAGGATCTTTCCCTCCGCGTTTGCGGTTCTGTGGCCATGTTCGCGAAAGGCAAATCCGTTTGGTCTTTTATTTAAAGACCAGACGCGATTAGAAGTGAGGGCAAGCTTCTTTTTGCAATTTCATACTCATTTTAACTCAAAATTGGGTGAGTCGAAGTTTTGCAGGTTCGAAATTATTGTGGCTTCGTGGGTGACTAATCGGGAGGTGTCAGGGAGGCTTTGTTTGAGATAAATTTTCTCTTATGTTGGCTGTCCGAGTTCTTTATTTGGCCTAAATGTGGGAATTTCGCATGGAGCTCGTTTGGAGGTTCCGAGCTCCGAGTTGTGTTCCATATTGGACCACAAGTTTGGGGAGGTGTTCTGGACCTCTTCACGGAGTCAATTTAGAATTATTGAAGCGGGTCCCATATTCTTGTTTTTGGACTCCGAAATTGGTCTGTTTATGATTTTGGTAATTTTGGTGTCAAAACGACCGTGCTGAGGTTGTTATTCTATTTTTGGCAGCGTGGCAGCATTCTGAGGTCGTGCAGAAGGGAAAAGCTCTAGTAAGGTGATTTAGAGCACGCGCGGTCGGCTTACAGGTAGGCTACGACTTCCTCTCCTTAGACTGAGCATGATTAAGAGAATGTTTGTTAATTTGTATGAATTTGGGGTTGAATTGGTGGTTGATCATGTTAAATTCCTAGAATCCATGCCTTAGTCTATATTGCAGGTTTTTCGGGTAGTTGAAGCATATTGTTTGCTATTGTTGATCACCTGTACCTTGTGTTGTGCCTTTGTATGGCTTATGTTTCTTATTGAAAGCATGTTTGGCCTTAGTCTAGGCTTAGACTAGTGATTGCCATAGACTTGCATATTTTGGTGCTGTTAGGCCTTGAGATCTCTCCGACATCGCTTTGGATGGCTTAGCTCCCTGTGGACTGATATAGCTGACTTGAGTTTGATAGTATGAGCCTTAGTTTAGGTGAACTAGTGGCTTATCAAATATTCAATCCTCTCTCTCCCTACCTCGGTGATTCTGAAATGTTACCAAATGGTTATGCTATCACGACGATTGAAGATTGAGTTGTACTAGGCTGGAAACCTTCTGTTGACAACTTTGGGTGGGTGGCACCCCATGGTGACTTGTCTTGGCACATAATGGTTGGTTGTGGTGATTATGTACGGTTTGAGGCCGTCATTTCAAGTTCGAGGCTGGCATTTTACGATTCGAGGACGTTATTTCCAGCTTGAGACTGTTATTATTGGGTTCGAGGCCCAAGTTCTGTTGTTATTGGGTTCGAGGCCCAAGTTCTATTGTTATTGGGTTGGAGGCCTAGGTTCTATTGTTATTGGGTTCGAGGCCCAGGTTCTATTGTTATGGGTTCGAGGCTCAAATTCTATCATCTTTATTTCGGAAAAAACTTCAGGCATATGGATTGAGTTGGTTCAAGTCCGCAGGAGGTTGTGGAAATCTAGGATTCTTCGTCGGATTCTCTGATTCATTGCTAACTCTTCCTTGTACCTGTCGGGCTTTTGGGTGCCCTTTCGGGTTTACTTTTAGCATTGCGCACGAGTGTACCCTTCAGGTTTATGGGTGCCCGGTCGGATTTAGTTATTTGTTTTCCTTGTCTTTGTATGCTAGTACACTCGTGTGCATATCTAGTAGATTTTCCCATTTTGGTTTCTTATTGTGATTTTATATTCTTGCAATTCATATTGCTTTTGTTTTTTCTTGCTCAGTCGGCCTATGATGCCTTCTGAGTACTTGTTGTTTTGATACTTATGCTACACTCTGCATCTATTTTCGTGATACAAGTTCGAGCACCAGCTACCAGCGTTGATATCGAGCCAGCTGCAGTCAGATTTAGAGGCGAGGGTGAGTACACAACGTCCTGGGGTTACCCGTCTCTTTCTGTGTATATATTGACTTGTCTTTTGCTTTTTGAGACAGTCTTATTTCTGTGGTCCACTTTTGGGACTTGTACTCATTTTTTTAGTAGCTCTTTAAATGTGACTATCAGGTTCTAGGAGGGATCTTTCATTTGTATATATTTTTGGTTTGCTTCCGCTTCTTCTTTTGTGATTTTGTTATTTGTGTTACCGTTTAGTTTGAATTTAGTTTTTGCCCTCAATCCCATTACTTGTAGGTTCCGGGATACATGTTGGCTTGCCTACTAGTGGGTTATAGAAGGCGTCATCATGATTCGAGGAATCGGGTCGTGAAAAGTTATTATCAGAGCCCCAGGTTCACTGGTCTCACATGTACAGAGCTAACTTCTAGTAGAGTCCTGTAGATCGGTGCGAAGACGTCCGTAACTTATCATTGGGAGGCTACAGGACGTCGTTAGGAAAATTTTCTGTTTTGTATCATTTTCATGCATCGTTTGTCCAATTGGTTTCATGGAATCTTATTTGTTTCATTCCTTCTCAGGATGGCTCGCACGCGCGGTAGAGCGGCCTGGGGTGATGCACCTGGGCCTGCAGATAGAGCCCCAACTAGGGGTAGAGCCCGACCCCAAGGTCAAGGCAGGGCTGCTACACCAACCCGAGATAGAGAGAGGACTCCTGAGCCAGAGGCGGAGCCTCAGGTAAATCATGTTCCTCCTCAGCCGCTGGGACCGGGACCAGCCCAACCACCACCCGCACCAGTCGCCACTCCGGACCTTCAGGCGATGCTCGCCCAGACTTTAACGGCCATAGGGGGTATGCAAGAGTAGGCTCCAGCCCCAGATGCCGCTCCAGCTCCAGCATCATAGGGTTAGCCTGCTCCAGCAGCTCTAGAGGTTCAGCAGCCGCTAGCACAGGCCGCCGCTCAGTCGGATGATTTAGAGGGAGTCATGCCACTACGGGAGGATGCCTATGAGTTTATTACTACTTGCCGAGAGCAACTACATACCTTCGGGTTGGTGGAGTCGAGAGGAGCCGACTTCACCGCTTATCAGCTAAATGAGCCTGCCAAATAGTGTGGCGTTCTTACTTAGAGCCCAGGCCAGCTGGGTTTCCACCGGTATCCTGGATAGAGTTCTCAGAGTCCATTTTGTCTAGGTTTATTCCACGGAGCGTCAGAGATCGGCTTCGTGATAAGTTTTTGAGTTGGAGCAGGGCTCCATGTCTGTGTCTAAGTACAAGGCCAAATTCCATGAGCTATCCCATCACGCTACCATGATCTTACCTACGGAGGAGGAGAGGGTTTGGTGCTTTATCAGAGGATTTAGGCTACCACTACGCATTGAGACTCAGTCCATGGTTTCAGTAGGCCGCTCCTTTCTCAATGTTGTGGATCACGCTCGCACACTTGAGCAGCTCCGTCATGAGGCCCAAGGGGGCAGCGACAAGAGGGCCAGACATGATGATAGTCACAGTGGGCCCCATTTTAGGCCTAGAGATTCACATGACAGCCCTGTCAGAGGTTCCAGCAGGGTCATTCGCCCATTCCAGGTATTGGTACATGCTACAGTGGGTGACCAACATCGTCAAAGTGTCTTTAGTACCGGTCTTAGTCAGGGCTGAGGGGGTGTTCAGTCGGGTTCCTCAGGCCGGGGTGGGCGGCCTCCAGTTGCGAGCAGATCGCCACAAGGTAGTTTTACCTGTGGGGAGCTCGATCATTGTTCCAAAGAGTGCCCTTTTCGTAGGCCATCCACACCAGCTCCACAGACAGCTAGGCCCGCACCAACAGAAGCACCTCCAACTAGAAGAGGATGTCAACATCAGGGTACACAGGGAGGTCCCCAAGGAGGCAGGACAGGTGGCCGAGTTGATACGCGAGGTAGATATGCCCAGGGTCACTTCTATGCAGCTCCAGCTAGAGTAGAGGCGGAGGCATCAGATGATGTGATTACAGGTTTGATTCTTTTATGCCATCAGTTCACCTCAGCTTTATTTGATCCAGGCTCCAATTATTCTTATGTATCTGCATATTGCGCTCCTCGATTGAGTATGAGTCCAGAGCCCTTAGTAGTGCCGTTACGTGTTTCAACTTCGGTAGGTGATTCTTTAGTAGTGGATCAAATATTTAGATCCAATGGGGTGACTATTCGGGGGGGGGGACACTCGGGCTGATCTTATTTCACTTGATATGCTGGATTATGGACTGGTTATCCCCTCACCGAGTGGTTTTGGATTGCTATGCCAAGACCATTACCTTAGCCATGCCTGGTATTCCATCGGTGGTGTGGCAGGGCTCTTGTAGTCGCACGCCGGTTGGAGTGATTTCTTTCATTTAGGCTCTGGGGTTAGTGGCTAGTGGGTATTTTGTTTACTTGGCTCATGCTAGAGATGTTAGTAGGGAGGGGCTTACGATTGATTTAGTGCCTATAGTCTGAGAGTATGCGGATGTGTTTCCTGCCGACCTGCCTGGCCTACTCCCAGACCGTGATATTGATTTTGCCATTGACTTGGAGCCGAGTACTCATCCTATTTCTATCCCACCGTATCGTATGGCCACCGCAGAGCTTAAGGAGCTCAATGTTCAACTTCAGGATCTCTTAGGTAAGGGATTCATTCGGCCTAGTGTATCACCTTGGGATGTCCTAGTAATGTTTATGAAGAAGAAGAATGGTACTATGCGGATGTGTATTGATTACAGGCAGCTGAACAAGGTGACGGTGAAGATCCATTACCCTATGCCTCACATTAATGATCTATTTGACCAACTTCAGGGTGCCGCGGTGTTTTCAAAGATTGATCTAAGATCCGGCTACCACCAGTTGAGGATTAGGGAAGTGGACATCCCTAAGACTGCATTGAGGACTCGTTACGGCCATTATGAGTTCCTAGTGATGTCTTTTGGGATGACTAATGCCCCTGCTGCCTTCATGGATTTGATGACCCGTGTATTCAGGCCGTACCTTGACTCCTTTGTCATAGTCATCATTGATGATATACTGGTATACTCACGGAGCCGGAGTGAGCATGAGCAACATTTGAGGGTAGTGTTCCATGCTTTGAGAGATCATCGGCATTATGGCAAGTTCTCAAAGAGCAAGTTTTGGCTCGAGTATGTAGCATTTTTGGGGCACGTGGTGTCCAAGGATGGCATTATGGTGGATCCGATAAAGATTGAGGCTATTCGTGATTGGGCCAGGCTCACCTCTGTGACTGAGATTCATAGCTTCGTCGAATTGGCAGGGTACTACAGGCATTTTGTTGAGGGCTTTTCTACTATAGCGGCACCTTTGACTCGGTTGACTCGCCAGGATGTTCACTTCTAGTGGTCAGAGGAGTGTGAGAGGAGCTTTCTGAGGCTCAAGGAGTAGCTTACCACCGCTCCTATATTGAATCTTCCAGCTGAGGGCGAGGGCTTCACGATTTATTGTGACGCATCCGGCATTGGGTTGGGTTGTGTATTGATGCAGTGGGGCTGGGCTATTGCTTAAGCATTGAGGCAGTTTAGGCTGCATGAGCGCAACTACCCCACTCATGACTTAGAGTTGGCGGTGGTAGTTTTCACGCTTAAGATCTGGAGGCACTACTTGTATGGAGTCCGCTGGGAGATTTACACTGATAACAAGAGCCTTCATTACATTATGACCAGAGGGACCTTAATTCGAGGCTGCGCCATTGGATTGAGCTGCTGAAGGACTATGACCTCTCTATTCACTACCATCCGGGCAAGGCGAATGTAGTAGCAGACGCCTTGAGCTGGAAGGCGGTGAGTATGGGTAGTCTAGCCTTCCTTTCTATTTCAGAGTGACCTTTGACTTTGGACATCCAGTGCTTAGCCAACCAGATGATCCGACTTGATATTTCAGATTGCAGACGGGTGTTAGCCTATGTGGGAGTTCAGTCATCTCTGTTAGATTGAATCTATGGTCGACAGTTCGAGGATGAGTTTTTGGTGGCACTCAGAGATAGAGTATTGGCAGGCGATGCTGGACAGTCTAGTTTAGATTCAGATGGGGTTTTGAGGTTCGCCGGTCGATTGTGTGTTTCAAGGGTTGCCGGTTTGATTTAGTTGATCCTTTGCGAGGCCCAGGATTCCAGATATTCTATCCATCCGAGCACCGCTAAGATGTATCGTGATTTGAGGTAGCATTACTGGTGGAGCGATATGAGCAGAGACATCTCAGACAATGTATCCCGTTGCTTTTGTTGCCAGTAGGTGAAGGCCAAGCATTTGAGGCATGGTGGTGAGTTGCAAAGATTACCCATTCCGGAGTGGAAGTGGGAGCACATCACTATGGACTTCATTTGGGTCGTCGTGAATCGATTGACCAAGTCAGCACACTTCCTTCCCGTTCATATTTCCTTCAGTGCCGCGAGGTTGGCTTGTATCTACATTCAGGAGGTGGTTCATCTTTATGGTGTGCCTGTTTCTATAATTTTAGACCGGGGTTCACAATTCACTTCCAGCCTTTGGAGGGCTTTTCAGGAGGAGTTGGGCACCCATGTCGACCTTAGCACAACATTTCACCCGCAGATTGATGAACAATCAGAGAGTACCATTCAGGTCCTTGAGGATATGTTGCAGGCCTGTGTTATAGATTTTGGAGATCAGTGGGATCAGTTCTTGCCTTTGGCGGAGTTTGCGTACAACAACAGCTACCACTATAGCATTCAGATGGCCCCGTTCGAGGCCTTATATGGTAGGCGTTGTCGCTCTTCGGTTGGTTGGTTTCAGTGTACGGAGCCTAGGCTGTGTGGTACAGACTTGCTTCAGGAGGCCTTAAAACATGTGAGGGTGATTCAGGAATGGCTCAGAATGGCTCAAAGTAGACACTAGAGTTATGCAGATCTTAGGTGTCAATCGTTGAGATTTGCCATTGGTGATAGAGTATTCCTCCGAGTATCGCCCATGAAGGGCGTGATGAGATTTGGGAGGTGGGGCAAGCTTAGCCCCAGATATATCGGGCCTTTTGAGATTTTGAGGACAGCTGGTGATGTTGCCTATGAGTTAGCCTTACCTCCAGCATTCTCAGCTATCCATCCAGTTTTCCATGTTTTGATGTTATGCCGGTATGTTCCAGATGAGTCCCATGTGCTCCAGCATGATGCAGTCGAGTTGGATAGTCGTCTGACCTATATTGAGGAGCTAGTTTCCATCTTAGATTGAGATGTGAGGCGGTTGCGATCTAGAGTCATTCCTATGGTTAAGGTTCATTGGAGGCATCGTCCAGCCGAGGAGGCTACTTGGGAGATCGAGCAGGAGATGCGGGAGCAGTTCCCCAACTTAATTGAGTCTTCAGGTACTTCTTGACTTTTCCTTTCGCGGATGAAAGTTCTTTTAGTAGTGGATGTTGTAATGACCCTTCAGGTCATTTTTGAGTTAATGCATTCATTCCGTCGTTTAGAGCATTCCTATAGTGATCCCAAGTCATTTATGACTTGCTGGCACTGACTGTTCGGTCGTCTTGTCGTTCATTTGGTTTTTACGTGAGTTTTGTGTTTAAGAGCTTTCGAAACTTGAAAAGCTGATCTCAGTCATAACATCATGTAAACAACCTCAAAATGAAATTATGATAGTTCCAGCACTCTGGAATGGCCAAATTAGGCTAGTAGCATGGTCAACACGAGTCCCGAGGTTTTCGGTGTGACTTTTGGATCATTTGGCGTTTAGCCTTCGAAATTTGGCCTTAGTTTGACTTTGATCAACATTTTTGGAAAACACGCTCGGATGAAAATTCCATGAGCGCGGTTAGTTTTGGAATGCCAACTTTGGTCTAGAACAATCCTTCTTGCGCTTTTCGGGGCTTTCGGTCTAATCCCTAGGCCCGTTGTGGAATTTGGCTTAAAATGGCATTTGGGTGTGGGACCCACTTTTTGTCAAAATGACCTCGTGTGGAAAATTCGACTGCGCCATTGAGTTGGGAACATCGAATTTGGTGGGGTAGCATATCTCGTTTGCGCGCACGGGGTTCCGAATGAATCCCGGCACCCCGCCAGAGATTTGGCAACCTCCCAAAATTAGCTGAGGCAGTAGCTGATGTTGCGTGTCACTTTCTTCTTCCCGATCATGGGCCAGGGGGCGCGTTCGCGGAGGTCTAGACTTTTCCTCTCAGTGTTCGCAAGAAGGTCTCCGCGTTCGCTGAGGTCTAGGCTTTTCTTCTCCGTGTTCACGGGTAGGTTTCCACATTCGCGAAAGGCAAATCCGTCTGGTCTTTTATTTAAAGACCAGACACGATCAGCAGTGGGGGCAAGCTTCTTTTGGCAATTTCTAGCTCATTTTAACTCAGAATTGAGTGATTCCAAGTCCTACGGGTTCGAAATTATTGTGGCTTCATGGGTGACTGATTGGGAGGTGTCGGGGAGGCTTCGTTTGAGGTAAATTTGCTGTTCCAAGTTCTTTATTTGGCCTAAATAAGGGAATTTTGCATAGTGCTCATTTTGGAGGTTTCGAGCCCCGAATTGTGTTCCATATTGGACCACAAGTTCGGGGAGGTGTTCTGGGCCTCTTTACGGAGTCAATTCTGGAATTATTGAAGCGGGTCCCACTTTCTCATTTTTGGACTCAGAAATTGGTTCGTCTCTGATTTTGGTAATTTTTGTTTCAAAACGACCGTGCTGAGGTTTTGATTCTATTTTTGGCAGCGCGGCAGCATTTTGAGGCCGTGCGGAAGGGAAAATCTCCAGGAACGTGATTTAGAGCGCGCGCGGTTGGCTACAACTTCCTCTCCTTAGACTAAGCATTATTAAGCGAATGTATGTTGATTTGTATGAAGTTGAGGTTGAATTGGTGGTTGATCATGTTAAATTCCTAGAATCCATGCCTTAGGCTATATTGCGGGTTTTTCGGGTAGTTGAAGCATATTAGTTGCTATGGTTGATCATATGTTCCTTGTGTTGTGCCTTTGTATGGCTTATGTTTCTTATTGAAAGCATGTTTGGCCTTAGTCTATGCTTAGACTAGTGATTGCCATAGACTTGCGTATTTTGGTGCCGTTAGGTCTTGAGATCACTCCGATGTCGCTTCGGACGGTTTAGCTCCCTGTAGATTGATATAGCAGACTTGAGTCTGATAGTATGAGCCTCAGTTTAGGCAAACTCGTGGCTTATCAGATCTTCTATCCTCTCTCTCCCTACCTCTGCAATTCTGAAAGGTTACTGGATGATCATGCTATCGCTACGATTGGAGATTGAGTTGTACTAGGTTGGAAACCTTCTGTCGATACCTTTGGGTGAGCGGCGCCCCACGGTGAGTTTTCTTGGTATGTAATGGTTGGTTGTGGTGATTATGTACAGTTCGAGGCCGTTATTTCCAGCTTGAGACTATTATTATTGGGTTCGAGGCCCAAGTTCTGCTATTATTGGGTTCGAGGTCCAAGTTCTATTGTTATGGGTTTGAGGCCCATATTCTATCATCTTCATTTCGAAAAAAACTTCAGGCATATGGATTGAGTCGGTTCAAGTCCGCGAGAGGTTGTGGAAATCATGGATATTGCGTCGGATTCTCTGATTACATTGCTAACTCTTCCTTATACCTGTCGGGCTTATAGGAGCCCACTCGGGTTTACTTTTAGCATTGTGCACGAGTGTACCTATTTTAGTTAAAGAGTTTAATTAAAGAGTTTATTTAAAAGAGAGTCGCCACTTAATTTTTAAAGTAAAATAAAAAAAACTAAAATTCAAAATGATTTAAAACAAAAAATCAATTTGAAATAAGGGTTCAATGTACATTTCGGGAAGGTTTTAGGCACTCGAAATGTCCGTTAACTTGCAGTTGACCGACAACTTAAAAATATTTGGCTAACTTAAAGAAAACTAGGCATACTCATTACTTTAAACAAATTTTTACACTTACGATAAATTTTAGGAAAAAGATACTTTTATTTCAAATATGGCTAAGTAAGAAAAAACTTATAAATATTTAGAAATCAAATTCAAAATTTCAATCAATTATTTATTTATTTAAAAAAAAAAGGTTTTATAACTAAATAAAGCAAAATAGCTATTCTTTGGGAATTTTGAATAAGGTAACCTTAAAATTGATTATCAAATAAGTAAGTAATATTTAGTTACAAACAATAAATAAAAGGAGTGATTTTGGGCCTAAGTCTGTATCCTATCCGCCCGGGCCAGCACTTAGGCCTAAATCTGGTTTGGGCCAAAGGCCCCACTTGTACCTGTCTTAAACTAACAATACTCTATCAAAATAAGTGGGCCTTTGGCCCAATAGTACCTGTCCTAACACTATCAATAAATATATACAAGAATATGGGCTTTTCGCCCAAGTACACCAGTCCTAAACTAATAAGATCTGCCAAGAGATGGGTTTTCGGCCCATTATCTTCCCAAATAGCCTGCTGAAAATTTTGGGGGCGAATTCTGGCCCATTTTTACTGCTGTATATCATCCGTATCACACTGTATATTGCTGTATATCAGCATCCGAAACCTGCAAATATAATGTATACAACACGTATATATCATGTTTTTGAATTCCCGAACACCTGAAAATTACTTTCCAGCCCCGTATTTGCTGAATTTTGACCTGTGGCTCAAAATCCACCTTTTTGTATACACATGTTGTATATCAGTGTATATCAGTGTATATCAGCATGTATATCAGTCTTTTCCTGCATTTTTCTGCCTCCAAGACCTGTATTTCAGCTTCCTTTATTTTATATCAGCTTTCGAAATTCAGAGGATGATGAAGGCCAAACTCGATGAAGAAATGACTCAACGATATGCAAGGGTGGATTCCAAAGTGGACTCGGATCAATGCCACATGTAAAGAAAGTAGAAGGGAAAGAGTTAACAAGAGTGATTCGAGATTATTAGTAAGCAAATTTGCCAATAAAGGGCAGTAAACAGAGTTCATCCATTCTTAACAGGAACAACACATAGAGGAAGACATGAAATAATTGAACCACTACTAAGACAAGGTATCTAAAAAATAAAATAAGAAAGATAATGGATAACACTATGAACTAATGAACATATATCCATCATGAACATGCTAAGAAAGAAAAACCCATTTTTATGACATGCTAGACTTAAGGACAAGGAAAGTTGTAGCTTAGAGTTTTAAAACATGAGAATTAAGAGCAATAAATGACAAAGATGTCTTCCTCACAGTTTATGAAGGAACAATCAGGGGCGGCTCTAATTAATCGGTGGCCTAAAGCCAAATTAGAATGGAGGCCTTAAATTTGAATATATATATTTTATGAAGTTTATTATAGCCAATTATTTAATCTTTCTTGAGACATAGTATTCATGATTTGCCAAACTTCTATTACTTCTTTGCTCTTATATGAAAAGTTTTTATTTTCTACAAATATTACTCGATATTTTTAAAAAAAAAATACTTATAACCAATAATATTTTTTTTAAAAATGAGGCCCCTCAAATTTGGGGGCCTAAGGCAATTGCTTTTTTTTTTTTCAAAGCTATAGAGCCGCCCCCGGGAACAATGATCAAGGGGGAGATAAGTCTAATTGCAATATTTTCACTACTTCAAATAGAGGAATGAGGAGACGGATAAACATGCTTAAACAATCCAAACCACTCAACATCAAACACCACAAAGGCAATCAGAAGACAAAGCAGTTCAAAAGAAATAGACGAAGTAGTAATTTTAAGGCTCAACAGAACAGCAGGATGAAGTCCAAGAACAGAGAAGTCGAGAAGATGTCAAAATTTAACAAAGCAACATACGAAATTGAGAATCGAATAGACCAAGAGATTAGAGATGATACTGAGATATTCAAAGCACTCAAATAACAGGCAGACCTATCTAAGAGAAGATTTGCGACTAAAAATGGTCAAACAATCCATTGTAAGTACTTGTCTAGAACAGAAACTAGTGATATCAAATAGAAACTAACAGAGAACAATGGAAAGCATTTGAATAGGGCCAACATGCTGAGCATCATTGCAGGTAAAGAGGCTAAGAAATAATTGAATTTCATACCAAACCATACTTCAATATCAAATGAGGATGAAAACTGCATTGAGGTATCCTTAAGCACATATTACCACATGATTGACTCATGCAAATGGCTACATCATATCAACAGACTAGAGTAAAACAAGGCGACAACCAATAGTTAGTTTATAAAACAAATGAACTACGACAGTTATATACTTAAAGAGACCTCACATCCATTTTTTAGGACAAACAACTTCAAGAACAGACCATATTGCTCGAAATACCGACCTCATCGAGACTCTACAACAACGAGTCGAAACGAAATAATAGATATTCAAGATAAATAATGAGCAGTAAAGAAAAACATAATCATACAGCTAGTGTATTCACAATGGAAACTGAATAAACATCAAACCATTTCAAGCAAACGAGGTAGAGATTCAATAAGTTTTATTGAATTTAACTCGAGTCAATGACTCCCACCACCAACATGTTGCATCAAAAGAACTTCACAAATGCTTGACTCATTTATACAACCCAAGAGTTCATAAGAAAAGCAAAACTGAAGCAAAAGACTAGAACAGGAAACCAAATGCTCTCAACATCAGAACTTGTATCAAGTTAGAGCAAACAACAGACCATATTGAAAACGAAATACAAGAGGCAGATGAAATTACCTTTCTTGAGGCAGCAAACTGAGAACCAAACGAGCAAAAGAGAAGAACGACTTCTCACACGAACTGAAACTCGAGCAACAGACCCGAGAACTCGAACAATGAACCCTCGGAACTTAGAATTAGAGAATTCAAAAACTGACTGTCCCTAAAAACGTTTGTAGACTATTCTTTTTGTATATTGAATTCAAAATCCAACCTCTTATGTATATTTCCCTTTTGTATTAGTCGCAATGCCAAAAAATTTCCCAACCCAAAATTTCTCTCCCTTAAACAATGAACAAGCAGGGGTTTATATAGGGGAAAATTAGGGCACTATTTGGGCCGAAAGGACAGAAATATGGATAAGATTTTGGAAATTTTTGAATTTCCACTCCAAATTCTATCCAAAACGAAATATTCCGCCCAAACAAAATTTACAAAATCCTCAACAAACCCGGATGAAAAGGGGCGAGGTGGACGGCCTCTAATGATTGCATCATCCTCGAGGCTTGACGTGTTGCAATCTTGAGCAACCAAGGACGAATATCGCAGGTGAACGTTGTTGTACGAGTGTACTATTGAGACAGAAAAGGAGGACAACGCGAGAGTGAGCGTACTCGGATTTTACACGCCTCATGCCATGAACTTCGACGTGTATCTTCGTGAATTGACACCTGGATCGTTTGAATTGATGCTTCTGTATTGAATTGTTGAAGACGTCGTTTGCTGCGGTTGTTCTTGTCGTTGGGATTTCTGTGTATTCACGCCGTTGCTTCTGTGATGTTAACGTTGGAAGCTTCTGATGTTGTTGAAGTTGTATTGTGAATTGGGGTCGAGAAAATCGGGCTGGGTCGGGTATATTGGAGTGGCGTTGTAATTGGGCTGCAGAAATTATGGGAATGGAATGGGCTACTGGTGAGTTGGCCCAATTCAGGCTAGAAAACAAATTGAAAGGATGAAGGGAAGTGGCTGATTGTTAAATTAGGTTTAAAGAGAGGTGAAAGTGGCTAAAATCGTGATAAAGATATAGCCAAATAAATTGACAATCTGGCCAAATGAAGCTCAAAACATAGCCAAATAGAGTCAATTGATGAATTCGGCCAACCGTTAAATAAGACGAATTTTTATAAATTAATTAATAAGCTTCTTAATTTTAATGAAGTAAAATAATTAATTTAATAAACTAAAATTATTTAAAATTATGAACATGACTTTAAACTAAACTACTTTAATAAAATATTAATTAGGAAATAAAATCTTTTGGGGTGATTTTTGAATATTTAAAAATATACTAATTTTATACATAATTATATAAAAACCTATTTATTATTCAAAAGATTATAAAATTGACAAACTTGATTGGGAAATAACTACAAAATGTTTGAACTCTAAAAATACTAATTACTTCAAATCACTTGGGAATTTAAGAAGCTCAAAAATTGACCCATATCGCGGAGGGTAAAAATTGGGTGTCAACAATACCCATCAGGTTTTTGGAAGCCCGGTCGGATTTAGTTATTTGTTCTCTTTGTCTTTGTGTGCTAGTACACTCGTGTGCATATCTAGTAGATTTTCCCATTCTGGTTTCTGATTGTGATTTTATATTCTTGCAGTTCATATTGCTTTTGCTTTTTCTTGCTCAGTCGGCCTATGATGCCTACTGAGTACCTGTTGTTTTGGTACTCATGCTACACTCTACATCTTTTTTCATGATTCAGGTCCGAGCACCAGCTACCAGCGTTGATATCGAGCTAGCTGCGATCAGATTCGAAGGCTAGGGTGAGCACACATCATCCTAGGGTTACCTGTCTCCTTCTGTTTATATATTGACATTCTTTTGCCTTTTAAGACAGTCTTGTTTCTGTGGTCCACTTTTGAGACTTTTACTCATTTTGTTAGTAGCTCTGTACATGTGACTTCCAGGTTCTGGGAGGGATCTTTCATTTGTACATATATTTGGTTTGCTTCCGCTTTTTCTTTTGTGATTCTGTTATTTGTGTTACCGAATAGTTTGAGTTTAGTTTCTGCCCTCAATCCATTACTTGTAGGTTCCGGGATACGGGTTGACTTGCCTACTGGTGGGTTATAGTAGGTGCTATCATGACTCGAGGAATCGGGTCGTGACACTTATGGGTCAACTATAAAGGCTTTTTGATTCAGGTGAGAAGTCACCCAAATTTTCATATGATCTTATCTACACTGGCGGCACAAGTTATGAGATTTGAGTTATCTTAACTGTTACCCAAATTGGTGCTCAATAATACTCTAAAAATATATGCATTAATGCTCATAAAATAATAATACTCACTGGATTGAGTTAATACTCAAAAGGTCCTCCTTAAGGGATAACTGATCTTTACTTTAGTGATTGATGATGCTTCTAAAAATTATTTATGCTCTATTTAAAATAGCAATAATTTTCTCAATGCAACATAATACATTTGGAATCATTAGTGTTCCCTTAAAACTCTTCTCAAATGATGCTTCAAAATATACATGGACTCACTTTAAATTTTGAAATCAATGCATGGAAATACTTGCATAAAAGCTTTCAACAAAATCTCAATAACTAGGATTCAGTGATAATATAGGCATGAACAACAACCCAAGTATCAGAATGCATAAAGTATCATAATCCTAATAGTTAAGAAAAATTAGAATTCAGAATACAGAACTCAAACTAAACTTAGAATTCATAGAACTTTGGGTAGAAATCTAGATTTATCTCTTTACTGACTAAATTTAGATGTAGGGTGTGAGGTGATGAGTTTTAGATTTTGACTCATTTGAGGCATTTTTAATTCAACAAATAGTGTCCTCAATACTCTTTAGGTCCTTATCTGATGATATTTTGATGTTTTGCAGCTATGAAGGCTAAAGGACAAGGCAAGGATGAATCTATGAAAAGAGGCCTAAAATATTGTAAAGAGTGTAAACTCCCAGCATAGGATCGCCTAGAAAAATAGGTGGATCGCTGAATAGGTATGAACCTCACCTAAAGTGATAGTGTTCACTTATGAAAATATTGGAGGTAGGTCAGCAAAGCAAAGTGCAAACGGCAATTCACCGAAATAGTTGGGCGAGCCAAAAGTCCCATTGCCGAAGGTGACATCCTTTTGAGTTAAAATGAAAGTTGAATAGGTGAACAAGGTGGTAATCGGAGATTTTCCGAACATGAAAGGCTGAATCAATCGAGTTCGCTAACTGAGGTTCAAACACATGAAGCTTGAAGCCAAGAAAGGGTGAGCTAAAGAACATAATGACGATCTACCGATCGACTAGGTTAGCCCGACTAACGTCGCCGATAAGGTTGAGTATAAAATTTCAAAATAATTTTTGGGGAGATTATAAATAACCCAAAGGAAAGAGAAAATATATTATCTATCATCTAGCTTTTTGATATTGAGAAAACAGACTTTTGAACATTTTTTACTTTTTCTATTTTTCTCTTAGTTTTGGGGTTTTAACAATCTTGTAACTGACAATTGAAGGTTTAATTCAGAGTGAGTGTTTAAGATTATTGTTGATTATCAATACTTTGATGGCTGAAAAATATATTTGGTATAATTTTCCACCTTTTATGATGTTTTGCTAAAATCTCAATTCTAGGGATCTGATTATGGAGTTGGGTGTTAATATAATTTAGTGGGTCTAGTTTCTTGCTCTATTTTTTTCTGCTAAATATTCATGGATTTGAACTATTTAGCATGTGGTTAATTTATGGGTTAAGGTTGCAAACTTAATCTTAGCTAAGATCTTCAATTGATGCTTGGAAGAGATTAATTGAAGTGGGTAAATACTTAATACTTGCAAATTGGGTTTGATTGCAATAGTTTCCTCGAACGAGAAATTGTAGTTTCAATTCTAATTGCCAAATCTGCCCGAAAGAGAGATTTCATCAAGGTATTAGGTTGATTTGTATTTTACATGGATGAGACTAAAAGGAGATCCTTTGATATGATGCATTGAGATCGAAAGAAGATTTTTGTTGTTGACGATTACCCAACTGTAATGACCTCTAGGTTATTTATGGATTTATGCCTCCTGTTCATCATTTATAGCTTTCTTGTAGTGACCCACAGTCATTTATGACTTGTTGGGGCTGATAATTCGGTTACCTGGTCATCCGTTTAGTTTTTATGCGTGTTTTAGTGATTTGGAGCTTTTGAATCTTGAACGGTCATTTCTGATCGAAAGTGTAAGAAAATGACCTCAGAATCCAATTCTCACAATTCCATCAGCTCCGGAAGGGTCATTTTAGGCTAGTAGCATGATCGACATGACTCCCGAGACTTTAGGTGCGAGTCTGTGTGATTAAGCGTTTTAACTTTCAAGTTAAGGCCTAAGTTTGACTTTAGTCAACATTTTTAGTAAACAAGTACCGATGAGAATTCCATCAGCATGGTTAGCTCTGAAATGTTGAGTTTGGTCTAGAATGACCCATCGTTTGGATCTCGAGGCCTTGGGGATGATTCTGAACCCCCTTGTGGATTTTGGCTTAAAATAGAGTTTGGGTGTGGGACCCACTTTTTGCCAATATGACCTTGTATGGAAATTTTGACTAATTTGTTGAGTCCAAAATATCGAATTTGGTAGGGTTGCACATCTCGTTTTCTTGCATGGGGTTCCAAACAACTTTGGAACGCCCTATCAGGATTTTTGAACTTACTAAAACTAGCTGAAATGAACAGTTGGTGCAGGACACTTTTTGCCTTCACATTGCAGGCCCTTGGCTGCGTTCGCAGAGGTCAACTGACTGGAGGGCTACAATCGTGAAGCTTTGGCCACGTTTGCGGAACCCGTTTTCGCAGAATCCCTCGATGCCATTGCGGAGCCCCGGATCCCTCCTGGCCACATTCACGGGGCGTCCTCCGCATTCACGAGGCTCGAATTCGCAGAGGCCTTCCGTGTTCACGAAAAAGTAAGTAGTCTGGTCTTATTTAAAGACCAGACTTAGTATGCCAAAGTTCAGTTTGGGTTTTCTTACTCGGTTTAAGTTGGATTTTGGTGATTCAAAGTCCCACGCGTCCATAGTTGCCAAGGCTCTGCAGTGTTGTGATCGAGTTGTGTTGGTGAACCTATGTTCGAGATGAATTTTGCGTTTAAGCTGTTGTCCCGCCTCTCTTTATTCCTTAACTTGTTGATTATTTTCATGTACTGTTATATGTTGCTTCTGAGCCTCGAATTGTGTCCAATTCTGGAACACAAGTTCTTGGCGTAGTTTAGAACCTCTTGATAGGGTCAATTCCAGAATTATAGTGTGGGTCCCATAATTACCATTTGACTTCAAAATTGGTCCACTTATGTTTTATGTGTTTTTGGTGTCTAAACTACTGTATTTATGTTGTGATCTTATTATTTATTGTGTGGTAGCGTTCGGAGGCCATTCGAAAAGGAAAAGCTCTAGCCGTGTTATTTGGAGCACATGCAGTCGGCCTACAGGTAGGCTACAATTTCCTTTCTATTTTAGATTGAGCCTGAATGTGTAAAATCATGATGATTAGGGTGAATTAGGGGCATGTAACTAGTTATTCATGCTTCTCTTCCTAGAAACCATATTTTAGAATTGATTGACATTATTTCTCGCTTAGCACCATGCTAGTTGGGTTGTATTTTTGTGAATTATTGTTATTGTTACTTGCATTCTGATGCATGTTCGGCCTTATTCTAGGATAGACTAATATTGTTATTCTAGGATAGACTAATATTGCCTTAGACTCTCGAACCTTGTAACTTTGTTTTGTCTACGACGTTGTTTCGGACGAACTAGGTTCATATAGAACGGAATAGAAGACTTGAGTATGATAGTATAAGCCTTAGTCTAGGTGTTCATGCAGCTTGTTAGATCTTCTATTTTCTCTCCCTATCTCTACGTCTTCAATGCATTACTGGAGGTTGTGTGCTTTCTCAGGGTTAGAGCATGTCAAGCTTGGAACCTTTTTGTGATTCTTTGGAAGTGTATGTCGATCCACTGTGGGTTGGAGCCTACTTGAGATCCTCTTTGGAGTCGATATGCCCTTGGATCAATCTTGCTAGCTGGGCGGCTTACGTCCTTGGGAGTGGACTGGCTGGTTGAGCGGCCTTGATATATGAGATCATCTATGAAGTCGACATACCCCTGGGTCACTCTTTCTAGCTGGGTGGCTTACGCTCCTTGGAGTGGACTGTCTGGCTGCGTGGCCTAGATTGATTGCCGTTCTTACTAGCTGGGCTAGGAGTTGACTGGTTTCTTGGTTCGTGGATCTTGGGCTGGGAGCCCTGCTGACGATCTTGGGTTCAAATTTGGGTTACTCTTCATTCTTGTAGTCTTAGCTATTCTATGTACCTGTTGTGCTTATGGGGTCCATTCGAGTTTTATTTAAACCTACACATGAGTGTACCTTCTAGGCTTATGGGGTCTAGTTAGGTTTAGTTTAGATGTACTTAGATATATTTTTTCTATGCTCGTGTGCTTTCCTTCTTTTCCCACTTTGATCTTTGTTTGTGACTAGATTCTCCCTTTTCAGGTTGCTTTTACCTTTCTTGCTCAGTCGGCTTGTGATGCCTACTAAGTACCTTTTTTTGGTACTTATGCTACACTCTGAATCTTTTTTGTGATGCAGGTCCAAGTACCAGCTAGTAGTGGTGATCGTTCATGCCATATTTTGCAGCTTGTGGATATCGGAGACGAGGGTGAGCACTTGGCATCCTGGACCAACCTGTCTCCTTCTATACTTATATTAGCTAGTCTTTTGGCTTTGAGACAACTTGTTGTGGTCCACTTTTGGGACTTGTCCTTAATAGACAACTTTGTACTCGTGACTTCCAAGTTCTGGAAGGGTTTTTGTTGTATATAGTTTTGGTTGTTCCTGTTTCTGGCTTTTCTTGTTATTAGTGTTATTGCTGTTAGTTCTACCCTTGTACCCATTACTTGTTATATTAGGTTACGGGTTGGCTTACCTACTGGGTGGCTTACGCCCCTAGGAGTGAACTGTCTGGCTGGGCAACCTGGATTGATTGCCACTTTTACTAGCTTGGCTGGGAGTTGACTGGTTTCTTGGTTCTTGGTTCATGTGCTAGGAGCTAGGCTGATGTTCTTGGGTTCAGATTTGGGTTTCTCTTCATATTTGTAATCTTAGCTATTCTATGTACTTGTCAGGCTTATAGGGGTTCGTTAGGATTTAATTTAAACTTTCACACGAGTGTACCTTCTGGGTTTTAGGGATCCAATTAGGTTTAGTTTAGTTGCACTTAGATTTATTTTCTGTATGCTTGTGTGCTTTCCTTCTTTTTTGTCTTTGACCTTTGTTTGTGTTTAGATTCTCCCTTTTAAGATTGCTTTAACCTTTCTTGCTCACTTGGCCTGTGATGCATACTGTATATTTTTGTTTTGGTACTAATGCTACACTCTGCATCTTTTTCATGATGCAGGTCCTAGTACTAGCTACCAGCGGGGATCGTTTGAGCTGTCTTTTGCAGCTTGTGGATATCAGAGATGAGGGTGAGCACTTGGCCTCCTAGAGCAGTATGTCTCTTTATGTATTTATGTAATCTAGTCTTTTGGGACTTGTATTTGTTCTTATTAGATAGCTAACTCCAGGTTCTTGGAAGGTTTTTGTTGTATATAGTTTTGGTTGTTCTTGTTTCTAGATTTTCTTGTTATTAGTGTTATTGCTGTTAGTTCTACCCTTTTACCCATTACTTATCGTTCTGAGTTACGGGTTGGCTTACCTACTGGTGGGTTATAGTAGGTGCCATCATGACTTAAGAGATTAGGTCATGACACCAGCCTATCAATATTTGTCTAGCATTATTTACCAAGCACTGTACCCCTATTTGATATCGATACCAACTCCCACACAACAAGATTGTGTTTTACTAATTTAAACCTTGTTTTTAATTGGATTGTGATAATTGATTCCAAAATCCTTTTCTTAAATTTGGTGGAATCATCCACCCATTTTTCCTAATTGCTATAATGAATTGGTTTGCATCTTTAATTTCCTTATTGAATTCTTACATTTAGATCACTCCCTATGGGATTCAACCTCGACTCTATTGTTGGATATTTATATTACTAGTGATCGCTTACTCATTTAATTGTTTTTGTGAGTAATTTGAGCATTATCAAAAATGGTGCCGTTGCTGGGGAGTCATAGCTAACAATCCAGTTTGTGAAGTTAATTAGTGAACTTGTTTATTTGTAGTAGAATACAATTTTCATTTGGTGTTGTTGTGACCCATTTGCAGGTGGAAATATAGGTGTGGATGGAAGTTTATATGCTAGTCACTCTGGGCAGAATGATAACATTGGAAATATGAACAACATGCACGTTAACGTCGTTGAGAGTACAAGAGCAATCCGATTACCTCCTACAGCTGGGAGAAGTATGTTTCATGTAATCAAAACTATGTTGCAATTTCTCCAAATGAAAGGGATATTTCGAGTTCTTTCTCATGAAGACCCCCATGAACATCTTCGAAACTTTGTAGACATTTTTGGGCCTTTCACTTTCAAGAACATCTCACAAGAATCCATATGTTTGAGTTTGTTTCCTTTCTCCTTAACGGGAGAAGCAACTAGGTGGCTGGCCGAACTACCCGAAGATTTCATAACTTCATGGGAGGAACTAACAGAAGCATACCTTGCAAGATTCCCCCTCCCTCGGAGATGGTCAAACTTAGAGATAGCATCCAAAATTCAAGAAAGTGGATGGTGAGCCTCTTCATGAAACTTGGTTGTGATTTCAAAAGTTAGTGTTACAATGCTCGACACAGGGTGTTCTAGACAACTTGTTGCTGCAATATTTCTATCTTAGCCTTGATACAGTAAACAAATGTTAGGCTAACCAACTCATTCAAGGAGGGCTAATGCGACAACCGTTTGATGTGGAAACAATGTTGCTTAATGATATGACCAAATAAACCGAGCATTGCTTACTAGGGAGGATCAAGTATCTTCTCTACATATGGGTCTGACCAAGGAACAAATGGAGAAGAACAAAGAGTGTGATGAGAACATGACCAAGATGATGACTTAACTTGACTTGTTATCCAAACATGTCATGGAGGTGAATTCAAATCGGTAAACACGGTTGGTATGAGCAATGGGAAGTGCCCGGATGATGCACATTTTGAAGAATTATACAATGAAGAAGTGCAATACATGGGGAACCAAATAGGGGGTTCTCATCCAAACTATCCTAGACTAGGTAGGAACAAAGGTTGGACTAACAAAAGAGATAATGGCTGGAGAGACTTGCGAGATAGAGGAGGAAATTAGAGGGATCCTGAAGCTGACAGAGATAGATACATACAAACTCATGATTGTCCTAAACTCAAAGAGCAAGCTGGACCGGAAGGAAATCAAACTGATGATATGTTGATTAGGATCTTTAACAAGGTTGAAGGTTTTGACAAGGTATTGAAAGATTTGAAAAATGATTTATCCACTTTGAATCAAACGGTTACTTTCCACTCCGTGTCAATTAACTAGTGGGAAACTCAGATGTGTCAAATCTCTGGTCATTTAAATCCAAGGCCAAAAGGGACTTTTCCAAGTGATACCATCCCTAACCCAAAAAAGATGTTTGATTAGTGAGAACTATGTCGTGCCACGATGTTAAATGTAACACTTCTTGGGAGGCAACATAAGTTTACTTTATTGCTTTCACTAACGTGTGTTGTGAGTGCATGTTGAAATGAAGTTAAAAGTTGAAAAGGACAACATGGGTGATGCAAATATCTAGTCGACGGTCCGCCGAGTTGGTTTGGTGGACATCTTTATATTCGCCTTCTTATCCAACAATTTTGAAAATTAGTACCATAAACTTTGGTGTATAGGTACCTGGTCGGTGATCAACATAATTACATTTGGTGAATAACATCAGGTCGGCCGAGTTCAACTTCAGGTTGGGTATTTGTACATGCATCATTGGGGAGCTTAAGATCCTTCAAAGATTCACCGAACATGTTAGGCGACGTTAGTCACAGACCGCCGAGTGCACCTGACAATAAAAGGCCAAGGGTCTTTTCTCTTTTTTATAGTAATCCTTTGATCTTTTTGAATCTTTTCACTTTCTACACTCTATACTCTTAGCCTAAATACTATATTGAGTCCTCTTTGCTTCAATTTGCTTTTGTGGAGTGCATTCTTTCATGTGATTCTCAACCCAACCCTTCCCCCCTTTATGTTCGAAAATTACCTATTGAGGTTGGTTTCCGAGTTTACACTTTATTTTTACTTGAAGTTTGTGACTGTTGTTTTAACTGTTGATATTTCTAGTTTGATGGGTAAATCATGTGAGTATGCATTAGATTAGTGGATTGAATATTTCCCATGAGTTAAAATTAGTGATTTTATGCCCAAAATTGCTAAAAAATGATTGTGTGGGTTGTTAGTTAAAAATTGATTGATTAACATTGTGGGTTTTGTTTGAATTTTACTTTGGGTGAGGTCTGATTAGCCCAGTGTTGTCCAATAGGATTGTATTTGCCCAATGATAGATAAGATGATGTCTTTCTTAAGGGCAAATCATCAATTTGGTAATACTTTGTTGATTCTAGGGAAGTCAGAATACTCGGGGTTAAATTGGCATATGGGTTGCTTGAAAATATGCCTGGGTGTTGGGTATTGTTGCATTTTAGTTCTTGAATTTTGAATATTGGGTGTTAGGCTGAACATCACCTATTTGGCGAGCTTGTCTTAGCCTTCTGAGGTGATTAGGCGAATCACCGAATAAGTCCCAAATCGCCCATTGGTAGTGAATTTGTGCCCTGGGTACTGTCTCTTTTAGAGGGCTTATCTTAGCTCACCAAACCTTCTCGGCAAATAAGTGGTTTTGAGCTAACATCGCCCTTAATGCTTGATCTTGAATTATTTGACACTGTCACTTTTGGCGAGCTAGTCCTAGCTTGTTCAAATAGATTGGTGAATCGGCGCATTGCCTACCCATTCGGTGAGCCTAAGGAACCTGTTTCAATTGTGCTTTTTTGTGTAATTATTTTCAACTAACATTCACTCGATGTTTGCTTTAAAATGTTGTGCTTTACATGAAAATGGCAAAAACCAAAGGTCAAGAAACTAGAAGGGCATCTGACTCTGACTCTGACTCTACTCCTCCACCTCAACTCAAAAAGGCACAAAGGGGTTGCCATAAATTAACCCATAATGCAACAATAATTCACTCTGCGCAGTTCTACGTGTGTGAGTGAAAAACAAAAGAAGGCTACGAAGGCTGACATTAGGAAGAAGAGGGCACTGATTGATGAAAACACCTTTTCATCCTCTAACTCTAACGAGGGGAGAAATGCAACTAAGAATACACCAGAACCTACGGTGGTGAAGAAAGTTGTACAAAAGAAGAGGAGTGCAATATGCTCCAAATTGATGTGGAGGCCCAATGCAAATGCTTCTAGGGTACTCCCAGTTATAGCTCCAAGGGCCCTCAATAGGCTAAAAGCAGCTGGGGAGCGCACTATTCTAGATGAGTGCAAATTGTCTATAGATGAGGTCATGAGAGACTACCCAACTATTTGGGACATGATAAAATTTCACAAGCTTGAGCAATTCACTAGGGCTTGACCACCATATGTGCCGGCGTGGGTGAGAGAGTTCTATAATTCCTATTCGAAGGCATTTCCCAAGAATAGGAAAGGTGTAGTTTGGAAGCCTTTAGAAGAAGTCAAAGTCCGGGGTAGGATGGTGCAATGTGGCTAGATAGGAATAAATAATGTCTAGGGTATGGCTCGTAACATAGCAGATCTGTACAAGCTTAGGATGAAACATAAGCTTGATAACTTGAAAGGGTGGCTGGCACCCTTACTTTCAGACATTACTTCCCCATAGTTGGTTGACTGGGTGAAGATAGAGTGGAAGGACATAAACATAGTGGCTCATTTGTAGTTTTGGTTCATCAGCAGCAACCCCATGCCTTCATAGAATGAGTTGATCCTCCGACACCTAAATGGGTTCTTGGTGGGTACTATTATTGATCGGGAGGAGATCCACGTAGGCCAAATTATTAAGGAGGACATGCTCATGCAAGCTAGGCAAGAGCTGATTTCTGTCCTAATCACTCAGCTTTGTGAGGTACCTTGAGTCCTATTCTGACAGAGGACTGATTTAGAGTGACCCCTACCTTATCCAACGATATTTGGTGGATTGATGCCAAACACTTGAGAGATGATGTGGCCAAAAAGAAGCTGCCACCACCTTACACCACACCGGTAGTGGATCCTACCACCTTAGCATCAGATTCTGCTCATCCTGCTCCTACTATGGAGCCCTCAGGTATCGCTCCTCCATCATTTGTTCCTTCTAGATCAGCTGCACCCCCTACCCTTACTGCACTTCCCTCTACATCTCGGCCTCCATTGACACAGGCCTTGATCTATTAGATGGGCAACCTTGCCCATTCTGTGGATGTTAGGGTGTCTCACCTTGAGAAGGAGGTGCCCAAGATGATTACTGCAGCTATTGAGCCTACTATGTTCCCTGTGCGGGCTAAGGTTATGAGACATCGAGTTACGTTGGGTTCCTATGTGGATAGGCTAGATAATCTCACCCCTAGAAATGAAGAGCGTGAGAGATATGAGGGTAGTTCTGCTAGAATGATTGAGCTGAGGAGTGATATACCTTCTCTTAGAGTAGACGTGGACCAGTTGAGGTTCACATATATTTCTATGTTATAGAGTGAGGTACCCGTGCTCGAGATGCCCACAACTGTACCTATGATTGAGTTTAGAGGAGTTGAACTTTCTATGATAGCTGAGTAGTCGGTAGATGGTAAGTATGAGCAGGTAGTTAATGAGGCAGAATATGATTTAGCCACTGAGACATATGAGGATGAGTTTGTGAGGGTTGAGGAGCGGGTGAGTGCAGAGACCTTAACTAAGTTACAAAGTATCAAGGAGTCGATAATGCATATTACTTTAAAGAAATTTCATCTGGAGACCTCCACGATTGGCACTAGTGGAGTTTTTCCTTCAGATTCCACTCTTCCTCCTCCCGATTTGTTTGGCACTGACACCTTGGTTGATGCTACACTACTGCCTCTTCCTTTATATGTGCCGATTACTGATGCCCGAGGTGATGCCACTCCCTCAAAGCCACAGGATCAGAGTTCTTTAGAGGAATAGCCGACCAGACGGACTTTTTACCCATCTCACTCCAATACTTTTATTTTTAACATTGAGGACACTGCTAGTTTCTTTTTTGTGGGGTGAGGGCACCTGTGCCTATATTCCCCTTTTGATTGTATTCTGTTTATTTCGATTGTATTTTGATACTTTAGTATTTTGGTTTTATTACATTTGGTTGGTTTTGGTTAAATTTTCTTCTCTCTATGAATTGCTCAGTGAATTTTAGAGTACGTAGTGCATTAATTTATGTTGCTTATGTTTTCATTATTCATATTCAAGGATTTATTTTATCCAATATCAATATCTTGGATAGTGCTTGTGATGAGAAATGTGTTTTGTGTTGGTGTTATAAGAGGAGATCGGTGTTGCTTTACTTTTGAATGATCTTTTAGAATCTTGTGTTGTCTAGCTGCGTATTGATGTGAGCCTTGCAATGAATATCGTACGCAAGCTTCTTAATTTTGTAGAGTTGTATAAGATGATTGTATTTGATGTGCCGTGTGTGGTGAGATCCTACTTAAAGGCATTCTTGTTGATTCCTAGAATTATTCTTGTTAGTCTAATTGTTTATCCTTGGTGAATGCAAGAGATTATCCTTGGCACGAATTTTGAGAGGGAACCCAAATTTTCATACCTTTTTTGACTACCTAGTGAGGGTGTGCAACCATCTTGGTACCATTTGAGCCTATACCATACATTTTCAGCCTCATTAAAGCCTTTTGAACCAAATATGACCCCAACTTCTCACCCATAAACCCTTTTCTAAGCATTATTTTGTTGGAATAGCCAACTTAGGCTAAAACCCTAAATTGGGGGTGTGGAAAGGAAGGAGGAAAGAAAGCAAAGTGAAAGATAAGAAAGAAAAGTAAGACTCAACCTTGAAGTTTAAAGAAAAAAAAAGGAAACCCTTCTTACAAAGAAAAAGTGCAAAATCATGAAAATGGAATGAAAAAGAAAGTCTTGATGAAAGAAAAGGGGTTTACAATAAATTGAATGAAAAATTGAGGATTGAGTCTCCAAATGAAAAGAATGAAAAGAACATGAAAAGAGGTGAAGATGAGTATGAAAATGCTTTGAAAAGGTGAAGTCACTGAACCAAATTGACCATACCTTTTCCCTCAGCCCCGTTACAAGCCTAAAATACCCTTGAGATCTTGCTAAAATCGGGTTGTGGGATAATTGGAAAATATGGGTAAACCTATGGGATGAAGCTTGCATGTATCGTTCCCTATGGGATGAAGCTTGCATGTATCGTTCTTTCTGAGAAGGAGAGTTGTATTGATTCCTAACTTCTTTGTTGATGTGGTTTGTGAGAGCATGAAATCGTTGTTGTTGTGAGGACACTTGAATTCTTTCATTGAAGCATGGTTTTGCATTATAAGGGAGCATTAGTGAGAATATTGCATATACTTGTTAGTAGTATTCTGATGACACTTGCGTGTTAACTCACATTGAGTACTGTTGTAAATACTCTTGTTGAGCTGATTATGTTTTTAATTTACTTGAGGACAAGTAAAAGATTAGCTTGGAGGTGTTGATGAATCTGAGATTTTGACTTATTTGAGACCTTTTAGCTCAACAAAAAGTGTTCTCAATGCCTATTTACATCCTTAACTGATAATATTTTGATGTTTTGCAGCTATTAAGGCTAAAGGACAAGGCAATGATGAATCTATGAAAAGAGGCCAGAAATATTGAAAAAAGTATAAACTCCCAGCTGAGAATCGCCTAGAAAAATAGGCGGATAGCCCAATAGGTCTAAACCTCGCTTAGAGTTACAGCGTTCACTTTTGAAAATATTCAAGGCTGGTCGGCTAAGCAAAGTACAAATGGTGATTCGCTGAAACAATTGAGCGAGCCAAAAGTCCCATCACTGAAGGTGACAGACTTCTGAGTTAAAATGAAGGTTGAATGGGTGAACAAGGTGGGAATCGATGATTTGTTGAACATGAAAGGCTGACTCAATTGAGTTTGCCAACTGAGGTTCAAACACCTGAAGCGTGAAGCCAAGAAAAGGTAAGATGAAGAACAGAACGGCGATCCGCCAATCAACTAGGCTTGCCCAACTAACGTTGCCAATCAGATCATGCATGAAATTTTGAACAAATTTTTGGAGAAATTATAAATAGCCCAAAAGAGAGAGAAAATGTATTGTCTATCATCTAGCTTTTTGATATTGAGAAAATAGACTTTTGAATATTTTTTACTTTTTCCATTTTTCTCTTAGTTTTGGGGTTTTGAACAATCTTGTAATTGACAATTGAAGGTTTAATTCAAAGTGGGTATTAAAGATTATTACTGATTATCGACACTTTGATGGCTGAAAACATATTTGGTATAATTTCTTTCCGTTTATGATGTTTGGCTAAAATCCCAACTTTAGGGGTGTAATTATGGAGTTGAGTGTTAATTTTATTTAGTGGGTCTAGTGTCTTGCTTTATTTTTTTTACTATTTATTCATGGATTTGAGCTATTTAGCATGTGGTTAACTTATGGGTTAAGGTTGCAAACTTAATTCTAGCTTAGATCTTCGATTGATGTTCTAAAGAGACTAATTGAAGTGGATTAATAGCTTAATACTTGTAAATTGGGTTTGATTGTTGTAGTTTCCTCGAAAGAGAAATTATAATTTTGATTCTAATTGTCAAATCTGCTCAAAAGAGATATTTTAGTAAGTTATTGGGTTGATTTGTAATTTACATAGATGAGACTGAACGGAGATTCTATGGTATGATGCATTGAGAACGAAAAAAAGATTTGTGTCATTAACGATTACCAATCTTATTCATGTTTGTATAGTATTATTGAGCAAGCACTTGTACCCATATTTGATGTTGATACCAACTCCCACACCCCTAGATCATCTTTTACTAGTTTAAACCCTGTTTTTAATCGAATTGTGATAAGTGTTCCAAAATCCTTTTCTTAAATTTGGTGGAATCGGCCACCCATTTGTCCTAATTACTACAATGAATTGGTTTGCATCTTTAATTTCCTTATTGAATTCTTGCATTTTGATCACTCCTTGTAGGGTTAGACCCCGACTCTACTGTTGGGTATTTATATTGCTAGGGATCGCTTACTCATTTAATTGTTTTTTTGAGTAATTTGACCGTTATCATGAGGATAAACTTAGTCCAACACTATGAATAGCCTTACATACATGAAAGAACAAAGTTCTTGAAGAACCTTGAAGAAGATGCTTGAAAATTGTTGTGATCCATGATAACTTCATAAGGGCCTATGGCCTAGACGTGGCAAATATGACTGATCCAGTTGATATTATTGGGCCGAGTAAAATGCTGGAGAGTTTTATATGAGATCCAGGCCCAATTAGCTATTGTTAAAATGGTCTAGGGATTAGAAAGAACAGTTATGGAAATTATGTCAAAGCTTTGGCTTTCAGTTATCTCTCATCCCCTTTCTATGTTCTAGAATGTCATCTTCTTCTATGTTAATCTCTCTGTAGTTAGTGCGTTATTACTTGTGAATTATACGTTGTAACGTGTATTCACGATAACAATATATATCAGTGCTTGTATTGAATGCCGGGTTTGATTCATTGGTGCTTTCATCCAGAAGTCTTCATTGGAGGACCAAATAATTCGAACTATCGACAATTCAATTAAGGACGTGAAGGATTCATGGTCTAAGGATATTGCTGAGATTCGATGTATGTTACAAGAGGTGGGAGGGAAGATGTCTCCAAAAATGCCTCGATTTCCCCTTTGTTTACATTCGTCCATGGAACATGAGTCTATGAAAATACCCAGATTCAGCGGTGATGACCCTGCGACATGGGTATTTCAGGTAGAGCAGTATTTCACTCACTATGACATTTTTTCAAATCATAAATTGTCATTAGCTTCTTTATATTTGGATGGTGAAGCTTTGGATTGGTATTGTTGGTTATTTAAAAAAAAACAACTTGCTGATTGGGACCATTTTGTAGCAAAATTGTTCATTCGATTCCAAACTCGGAGTCAGCAAGCACCTGATAGGCATTTAGCCTTTCTCCGTCAACTTACCACAATAAAATATTGTCCGGCAGGAACTGCAACTATTCCTTCATGGAATATCATGGCAAACTCTCCCTCGCCTCAATACTGGAATGTAGGCTATGACTACAATAACCAAACCTTTGCCCACAAGGTGTTTGGGGAAAAGTCGAATAAGAAAACTTAAAATGTTGTGAATTTTGAAGCAATGCTTCAAACACTGGATTCTATGAAACCAAAAGGTGAGTGCAAGGATATACCAGTACAAATTAAAACTGAGGGTGCTGAAATTTTGCTTATTCAAGCAAAACTGGAGATTTGCGATTCAAAGGAGATATTCAATTCAGATTTTGATGACAACAAAGAAGATCCCCTGCCTCTTGTTCTGATAATGACAGATACAAATATTCGAGGAGGCATGCCATTGCAGATCACAGAAACAGGTGCTGAAGTTACAGTAAACAAGGCACAAAATTTGTTTGGTATTTATTCTCAGAAAGCCAGGCAACGATTGGTTGACAATAAAATGGTCGACTCACTCCGGGAAAGAAGTGACCCCTTAATTTTGGATGGAACCATATTGATGCACAATCACATATTTATAAATTTTCCATTTGATCCCGGTGAGTCTATTCCTCCATCCATTATGTTCAAGAGCTTGGGTATACATTTGGATATATCGCATTACTTGTCGATTGAACTGTATTCTAGTGTATTTGTTCTTGTAGGTACTACGAAAGGTGGGGAGTTGTTGGATGAAATGCCAGTAGCTAAGTGGGTAGACAAACTGGTCAACCTCGGCTGCCACGACCACTTCCAAAACCATCTTTCGAAGCTTTACTATTGGAATATCCTAGCCCAACTAGAGCAATCTGTTGAAATAGCAAATGAATTCGACTTTGAGGGGCTTGTTATAATTGGTGGTGTTGATTCTGAGATAAATGCTAGTCTTGTCGCTGCAAACTTCAATAGTGAAATGCAGCATGTTACACTTGCTGCCATGTTACAAGAGTGGAAAGTGTTGAAATTAAGAAGTAATTGTAACTTGTATTCGCGATAACATTATATATCAGTGCTTGTATTGAAAATCGAGTTTGTTTCAAAAACCCTACCTCCTACCTTGCTTATGGTGGTTTCTGAGTTTGAGGGAGTTAAGAGTGTAGGAACTAAGTCTTGAGCGTGAAAACCCTTTTATGATATGCATAATGTCATGGGTTAGACTTATGAAAAGTGGGAAAAGACAAAAGAAACTCCAATAAAAAACTATCGAAAACCTTCCATGAGGCCGTCTACTGCCTGTGGTTTCATCTACGAACCGTATATCCAATCCATGGAAGTTAGACGGAAATTGTGATATTCAGAACTTCATTCTATGGGCCCGTAACTGGGTCTGTAAGAATTGGACACAAAAAATGACTTTTAGAACTTCTTTCCACGAGTGAACAGTATGGCTCGTACTTCGATCTACGACCAGTATATCAGGTCCATAGTTACTGACTTTGAAAACTCTAATGTTGTAGTCTATGGTAAAATGGTCATAACATATTACTCCAAAATCTAAATGAGACAAACTTAGTGGCATTGGAAAGAAGACTGATAGAACTTTAATTTGATAGTTAATGGGCCACCTAATTTATTATATTCTAAGAGATATGATCATTTTAATTTGATCCAGGTAAAATCTTATATCGAAACTCAATCGGTAAGGAAGCCTTAAACTCGTCTTTGTGCTAGAGGATTCTTATGACCTTAATTAATCTCCAAATCTAGTTCTACACTAAAGAATTGACCTAAACACCTAAGCACAATTGAAGAATCATCCAGTAGGATTTTATACACATATGAAGAATGGTTCGGGTATTAACTTTGAAATTTTCGGGGTATTATAGTATATAATGACTCTCTTCTCCTTTTTCTTATTTTTTATTTATTATTTTTGAAACTTTTTAAAATTTTGATATTTCAATTAAAATATTGTCATGTATGCATGGGCAGAGTTTCATGAATCTCCTTCAATTTCTTCTTCTCTTAACTTCTTTATGTTATATTCATTCCCTGTGTACTATTTCAAATTCTTATAACCTTGATAGGAAGATCGGGTTTAGAGAAGGTTAGATTAAGTGGTTATCCTAGCTTGGACATCATTTGAGAACAATTTTCCCAAGGGGGAGATATTGTAACACCTCACAACTCTATTCTTAGAATCCAGATATTCCGTCACAAGTATATAAGCTTGAACCGGGTGATTTCCTACTTGATAAATGGTTTAGGATCATAAGACACCTCTAGTACTAAGTTGAGTTCAAAATATTCCTACCGTTTATGTTTTATGCATTAGTTCATGTAGGGGTCTACTTCAAATAAACATATCTCTCAGCATATAATGAATTAGGTGGGCAATGAACTATCAAATTAACTTCCTATGAGTCTTCATTCTAATGCCACCATGTTTAAGTTATGACCATTTTACCAAAGACTACCACAACAATGTTTTTAGAATATGAGAACTACGAACCACATTTACAGGTCGTAAATTAAAGTACGACTCGTATACTCAACTTATGAAACAAACTTCTGAAAGTAATTTTTTTGGTCTGATTCTTAGTAACTCAGTTACGAGTCATAAAAGCAGCTACATTCCGTAATTTAGGCCAGTAATATGAAGTCTTGATTCTTATTTTTTAGGCCTAATTTCCACGGATCTGAATAAGGATAGTAAACCCAACATAGGCCGTAATTTGGGCATGTAGAATGAACTTTAGAAACTCAATATTTCTGTATAACTTCCATAGATAGGATCTATGACCCATAGATAGGATCTATGACCCATAGATCAAACCACGGACTGTAGATGGCCTCGTGGAAGGTTTTCGATAATTTTTTAATTGGGATTTCTTTTGTCTTTTCCAACCACTCAGGTTCTTCAATCAACATAAGCATAACAAGAATGGAGCGAATCCATACCAAGGATTACATCAAAATCTAATAAATCAAGCTCTACCAGATCAACATAAGTAACTCTATGGGATAAGGAGACGGAACAATTTCTATAGACTCTCTTAGCCACAATAGATTGCCAATAAGAGTAGAGACAGAAAAAGGATCTAATAACATACCCGGGGAAACATCAAATCTCATAGCTACATATGGGGTCACAAATGACAAGACAACATCAAAGTTTCAGTTTCCAAATGAACCCTTCCTAGAATGAGCAGGGGGAAATTCTATGCCTAAGGGTCGGTTTGTTTCTTGTCTTAAAGCTATAAAAATGATCTCTGAGGGTTGGATTTATCATCTTGTTTGGTTAGGGATATAGATTTTGAAAACCCTACTCTTGAGTCGGTCACCATTGTAAATGAGTTTCCAAAAGTGTTTCCTGATGATTTACTCGGTGTTTCTCTCAAAAGGGAAATAGACTTTGGTATTGACCTTCTCCCAAACACACCATCTATCTCTATTCCTCCTTATCGTATGGATCTAGCAGAACGTAAGGAATTAAAGGAACAATTGAAAGATTTATTGGATAAGGGTTTAATCTAACTGAGTATCTCTCCGTTGGGTGATCCAATTTTGTTTATCGGCAAGAAGGATGGTTCCATTCGCATCTGTATTGATTACTGGTAATTGAACAAGGTTTCCATTAAGAATAACTATCCTCTTCCAAGGATAGATGACTTATTTGACCAACTCTAAGGAGCAAGTTATTTCTCTAAGATTGATCTCTGGTCGGCTTATCACCAATTGAGGCTGAAGGAAGATGACATCCTGAAAATGGCTTTTCCAAGTCATTACAAGTTTTTAGTAATATCGTTTGCTTTGACTAATGCTCCAGCCGCATTTATGCATATCCTAAAATGTTTTTCATGCTCAAGACTCAGTTCCTACACTCTTAACTCTCTCAAACTCAAAAACTACCGTAAGCAAGGAAGAAGCTAGAGTTTCAAATCTTTCAAGCAAGTTCTATTTTTAAATCTCAATCTCTCAAGTATGTAAGGTTTCAATGAGAGTATCCCTCCACTCTCATGCCTAAAACATTTTGATTTTCAATAATTCTTCATGATTGTTAGAAGAAAAGCAAAGGTTTTTTATGAACTTATGATATTCTTCATTAATTCATGTTTTATCGTTTCACTTTGATTTTAAAATCCTTATTGTACTTAACTAGTACGATTTCCATGGTTCCTTAAAAAATTATTACTGCATGAAGACTAGTATGATATGAATTTCAACCTAAATTCAAGTTACTAAGATATGACTTTTGAGCTTAGTCTCCCATATGATTCAAACTGATAAATGGTTTTCATACCTATGAACATTACATGAATATATGTTGTTTTAGGGGGACTATTTATGTAACACCTAAGAAATTGGAAAGTTGAATTGGGAAGAAGAGTTGTAGAAAATTTTACTAAAGCAGTGAACTACGAGTCCCATCTACAGTTCATAGGAGGTTTTACGGGTTGTAAAAGAGAAGTCATATGACTTAGGTTGAGTATTGAAAATTTCAAGTCCTAGTAAGTTGACTATGATTGAATAGGACAAAATGTAGGGCATGGGCATTCTAGAGGCCGTAGGAAGTGCCCGTAGAGTTGATTTAGTGATTTGATTTGGGTCATTAGAACTACAGAAGGAATTGATGTGTCATATAAGTTCTATGGGTCGTAAAAGGGTCGTATTGAAGGACTTGAACTTGGGTTCTACGGAAGAGGTCTACGAACCGTAGATGGAAGGATGGACCATAGAAAGGTCTTGTGGAAGTTGGATGAATTTTTGGGTTTCTGAAGTTTGTTCTACGGTTGACCAGCTGTAACACCTCGAAATTTGGAAAAGAAAGAAAAAGGGATTTTGGGCTGCAGACTGTGTCAACAGATTCAATCTACGGATCGTAGAAGCTTCTACGGGCCGCAGATTGCATCCGTAGAAGAGGGAAAATAATTTTTGTAAAAGTCAAGTCCTAGTACCTCTTTTACGGTTCACCAGGAGGGCCCGTCAGTCTTTGTACGAGCCATAGATAGGTCTCGTAAGAGTGTCCCACACTAGGTGATATTTTAATGGGTAAAGTTGCTTTCTATGGTTTGTGTCTACGGACCGTAGGAAGACCTACGAACCGTAGATAAGGTCCATCAAAAGTTGGTCCAAGTAAAGGGTTTATGAACTTTTCAACTATTGACCAGGACGAACTGTAAGTCCAAACCGTAGAAGTGCTACGACTGTTATATTTCCAAGGACTTTTGGGTATTTTCTTAATTGTTTTAACACAATATTGTGTCATTTTGCCTTCCACCCTAAGCCCTATATAAAGCTTTTAAGTCCTAAAACTACCCACTTCAACCCATTATCCTAAATCCCCAAACCTAACTAAATTCATCTTCCCTAAATTCTCTTAAGACAAAGGAAGAAGAAGAAAGTAGGGTTAATTCAAGTTCATCAATCCTCAATTCTTTCTGAGCTTTAAGTATCAAGTTATGTGGGTATTCACCCATAGAGTCATTTCCTCCATGAAGTCCCTAAGGTTTTCAATTTCTCAATTCAATTTCAATTGATAAAGTTAGGGTTTTAATTCAATATTTATGGGTTTCATCAAATTATGATTTATTATTGTTGATTAAGTCTTCTAATGCATGATTTAATGTTAATGCCTGGTATTTAGTCAAAGTTATATTAACCCATGCCTAAATAATGATTTTCAACTATGAATCTATGATGAACCCATGAACCTATGAACTATAAATTTATGTATATATGCATGTTTTAATGAAGTTATTACAGATGATTTGAGGATGCTTTGAAAGGAAAGTATCAATGTTATTGTGAAAGGTTTACTCACATGTTATTATGATCATGATTCTGAAAGGTATTTCTCACATATGGATTCATATTGGTGAATGATTTTCTGATCTTTGTTGAATTATGTTTAAGGAGATATTCTATGTTTTGATCTTGAAATATGTGGATTGGTATTGATCATTGCCTTTCCTATGTTAAATTGATAATTTGACTTTTATCTATTCAATTGGGATTTATACTTAGCACCGAGAGGGATTTGAGGTGGAGTCTCTAATAGGGTAGTCTCTAGTAGCAACCTCTAGTCCCAAACTACATGCCCCCGTAGAATTGTCTTAAATGACCTAGCTAGTGGATCCACTTTAGGAAAAGATGATATGTATGAAGTCTACCTTGGCAAGTAGATTCCCCTTCCTTCTGTATGAGGGATATACTGGATTCCATGAAATAGCTCTCATGGTCTTATTGTCAGTTAAAGCTAATATAACACAAAATGACTATGTTTTCTAAAAGATTTTCTTATGTCCTTTATGTTAATGTATTTTACCATATTTCATGATTCACATGTTATTTCTTCTTTAAGCTTTTAAATGTTAAAATATTGGTCATGTCTTACATGTTTGAAGTCATTGATAATGATCAAATCACTCTTCACAACTAATCCAAAGAGTGAGCGGTTGTTGTCAATAAAAATACCCAACTAAGTGTCGGGGTCGAATCATATAGGGAATGGTATGAGGTTACGGATCCAATTAGTGAATTAAATTGCAACTAATCTTTTTTTTTGGTAACTCGTATGTTCGATTCATAACCAAAAAATATTTACAGTACAATTTCGGCAACCTGGACAAGTTGCACCTTCATACAATCAGACAAAAACTCATGAAAACTATGACAATACTAAACTAAAGATCTATGTAGTTTATACAGGATAATCAGCTAATCTTTCTAAACTCATTTTCCATGTATCAATGTCTCTTCTTCTAATGTGCAAATGTATCACCATATCTTTGATCATCAATTATGAGTGAAAAGGTCTTCTTTGGAAGTGAATACAGTTGCGAGCTTGCCATACCATGTATACGACCAGTGCCAAGGCACAACTAGTTATTTCAGCTAGGCCACTTCTGCTTCTTGCAAGTTGGCTTATCTGTTGCACTTCATAATCCCAGTCCATGATTTGTCTTCTATAACCCAGCCACTGTAATACACGACTCCATATGTTACTAGTCACTCTACATTCAAAGAACAAGTGTGTAAAAGTTTCCATATGTTGTCCACAGAAAGCACATTTAGGGGGTATATTGATACCAAACTTTTGCATCCTATCAACTGTTTTGAGTCTTCTCTGAATAGCCAGCCAAAGGATGAATTTATGTCTAGGGTGGATTCTTGGGTGCAGAGTTAACTGTTTCCAGGTAACTTTGGGATGGGCAGGCATCAGAGATATATACATCTTATGAATTGAAAACTTATCTCTCGTTTGAACTTTTCCTAGTTGCTGTTGTATTGTCCCATGGCTATTTAGCTTGATTTGCAACTGATCTCTAGACTCCAACACCTTTCTCACTACCCATGAAGCATTCTTTGGTATCTTGATTTGGCCAATATCTCCTTGCTTTATGTAATAACTATGTACCCATTGTACCCATAAGCAATCCTTCTTCCTATCTATATCCCATAGTATTTTAAGGATTACTGTTGAATTCCAAATGCCTAGGTTCATGACATTGAGTCCACCTGCAGCCCCTAGAAGGAAAATATTTTTCCAAGAAACTAGTGCCTTCTTTGATACTATCACCGACCTTGTCCACAAGAAAGTCCTGCAAAGCTGCTCAATTGCCTTGATGACTTTCTTAGGGATAAGGAAAATTTGGGCTCAATAAGTCTGCACTCCAAACAATACTGCTTTAATTAGTTGTAACCTTCTAGCATAAGACAGTAGTTTGGCAGACCAACATGTGATTTTGGTTGTAATCTTCTCAATCAATGGGAGATATGCATTAACTCCAAGTTTTTGAGAAGCCAGTGGCACACCAAGGTATCTAAAAGGCAAAGTTCCCACAGTGAAACCCAATGCATCCATATTGCCTTGTTTTGTGAATTCATGCACCCCAGCAATGTAGATTGAACTCTTGTCATTATTTTCCTGTAATCCAGATGCTTTAGAAGATCTCATAAAAGCATTACACATCAATTTGACAGATACTAGATCATCCCTGTAGTACATCAACAGGTCATCAGCAAAGCATATATGAATACTGTTCAATCTTTCACACCTGTGGTGATAATTAAAGTCACCATTTGTTGCCAGTTGATTTAGCTCTCTCCCTAAATACTCCATAGCCAATGCAAAGAGGTAGGGGGACATAGGATCCCCATGTCTAATCCCCCTCTGTGCTGGAAACGGTGTAGTGAGACCTCCATTCAATAACAATTAATATGATACTGTTGATACACACACCATGATCCAGTGGACAAATTTTGTAGGGAACCCCATATCACTCATCAATTTTTCTAAAAAACCCCATTCCAAGGTGTCATAGGCCTTCCTTAAGTCTACTTTAAGTACACATCTAGGGGATATCCACTTTCTATTGTAACTCTTGAAAATTTCATGACTTACCATGATGTTATCTACTATACTCCTTCCTTCCACAAAAGCTGATTGTGCTTTACCAACCAATCCTAAAATCACAAGCTTTATTCTTCTGGTTAGTACCTTGGATATGATTTTGTACATGGTGGTGCAGCAAGCTATAGGTCTATAATCTTTAACCTTGGTTGGAGCTTTAACTTTAGGAATCAAAGTTATAGCTATGGTATTGATAGCATTACTTAGCCTTCCAATTTGGAAAAAGTGTTGCACAGCTGCAATAATATCTTTATGAACCACTCCCTAGTTTTTAGTAAAGAATTCTATTGGAAAACCATCAACACCTGGTGCTTTATCTTTGGGCATATCCTTGATAGCCTCTAAGATCTCTCCTGCAGTAACCTCTTTTATGAGCTCTCTTTGTTGCATGATAGAGAGACATGGTCCACCTCTAACCACCTCAGTATTTAAACAGTTCAATTCTTTCTCTTTAGTCCCCATCAAGTCCTTAAACATAGAGATAAATTCAGCTTCAATTTGTAAAGCTTCTGTCAATTTGAGTCCGGACTCAGTATAAATGGAAGAAATGGTGTTGTGGCTAGTCCTAATCTTCCACTGAGCATGGAAGTACTTGGTATTTGCGTCACCATGATCAATCCAAATTGCTCTGGCTTTTTGTGTGAGTGCAGCCTCTTCAACATCGCTCTATTTCTTCATTTCAATTAAGATCTACTTTTCCTGTTCAATGAGCCTTTGATCCAAGTTGCTTGTTTGTAATTGCCCTTGAGTGATGTCCAGTTTTTCCCTCAGTATATGCAACTTATGCTTCTAAGAAGCCAGATAGGCCTTTATTCCTTTACTCTGCAGTTTAAACTTCTTGAGCTTCTCCTAGACATGATTCATTGTGCACTCAGTAACATTTCCACCCCAAGCCTTTTTCAAGATATCAGCAAAATCAGGATGCTCCATCACATTAGTGTAGAATCTAAAAGGTCTTGGATGGATGTTTTGATGTTGCTTACAATCAATTAAAATGGGTGAGTGGTCTGATACTGAAGGGTTCATAAACTCAGCTTCTACATGTCCAAAATGGTGCCGCCAGTGAATATTTCCAAATGCCCAGTCTATTTTGTTGTATACTCTATTATCTCCTATATGTTTATTACACCAGGTATAATGCCAGCCAGTTGCTTTAATAGTAGTTAACTGCAAGTGATCAAGTGCATTTTGGAATCCCAGAACCTCATGTTGTGTGACAGGAGACCCTAACCTATCCTCTGAGCCCAATACACTGTTAAAATCACCACATACCACCCAGGGGAGTTGATGTGTTAATGCTAGTTGCATAATTTCCTGCCATAAGGTCTCCTTCTTCCGTGCTTCATTTCTTGCATAAACAATAGTAAAATATATGGTGAGATGCATTCCTGGATTTTCAACTAGATAATGAATATATTGCTCCCGTATGTCTAGGATCTGCACCTTCAAGTGTGATTTCCACAGTAGCTAAATCCTACTATTGACATCATCATTATAATTATGTGCACTAGACCATCCTTGTGCTCTTTTCCTTCTTATTTTTTGTGCTCTATGTTCCTTAGCCCTTGTTTCTAGGCATCCAACAATATCTACTCTATGTTTATTCGGAAAGAGTTTGAGCTCCTTCTATTTGTGGCCTTGATTAAGCCTCTTATGTTCCAAGCAGCAAGGATCATGTGGGCAGGAATGGCATGGAGCTGTCAGCGCTATCTTGCATTTGATATCCCATCATAATATTCTGCAATTGTGAGTTTTCATCCACATGTTGCTTTCCAGATCTTTGTCTAGGATCATGTTTAAATGATGGCTGGGATGATGATTCAGGGATTGATCCTGAGGTATCAATTATAGTCTCTGATTCAACAATAGGTTGAGCTTGGACAGGTATCCACTTTGAAATAAGTCTCTTCTTTCTTCTGTTGCCAGGACCCATTGCTTCCCCCATTCGATGCTTGCTTTTTTAACCCTCCCTATGGCTCTCCACTATATCCTCAATTAAAGGTTGTTTGTACCAGCATTCAACATCTTTATGCCCCAACCTCAAACAATGATTGCAAAATTTGGGTCTCCATTCATACTCAAGAGATTAAGTCCATGGTTCAGAGGGTGTTTCAATAGCTATGACATCAGGCAAATTCTTTGAAATATCTACCTCAATAAGGACTCTAGCATATGAGAATTTTTCAGCATTTGCAGTAAATCCATCAGTGTATAAGGGAATCCCAATTGCACTTGCAACTTTTCTCAATGCTTGAACAGATCAATAACCTACAGGTAATTTAGGAAATTTAACCCAAATTGGGATTTGACTAAACATATTAGCATTAAACTCAAAGTCCAATTCCCAATTTCTTAATATCATAGGTTTATTCCCATAGAAGTAAGGCCCTGCTTGCAACACTTTCTCTTTATTAGTAGTATTATGAAACTTATAAACGTAGTATCCATCATCATGATATAAAACCTAGGGTAATGCAACAAAATCCCAGACCTTCTTGACATACTCCTTCATTTGTATTTCATTCGTATTATCTCCAATTACATAGCCTATTAATGCATTTTCCCACTCCTTAACTTGTAAACGAATATCCTCCTCATCTATCTTAACTGTAAGGACCCCCTCCTTAAGCACATGGAGGATAAAATTTAGGGTCTTACCATTGTTGCGATTTCCCCTCACATGTTCAAGAGCGGTAGGGGTTGGCTGTGTAGATATATCACTATCAGAAAATTGTAGATGCCTCTTCGGTGTGTCCTTCCTTGGTGCATTCCCCAATTGAACTTCATCCTCTAAGCTGCTCACATCGTTCTCCTCCGTAATCATGTGAAACTTTAGAGGTAGAAAATTTCCAAAGGTGAGGGGAGGAAGCTGTTGAGTTATTCCAGTAGTCGGGGTAACAATTTTTGGTGTTTGTGCGGGTGGTGGTTGTCGTCGGCGTCCCATCGGAACGCAGTCTTAGCTCACGATTACTGCCTTGCTATTGTGCGCTGAGAGGATTCCTTTTCAATCTATTGTGCGCCTAAAGGGAAATTTAAAAGGGAAATTCCAATCGGGTGATATGATGATAGGGGCCGAGACGACTTTCTCCTTCAACCTCTTGAAAGCATCTAAGCATGCATTATCAAAAACAAATGTGCTTTCTTTCTCAAGAAGCTTGCACAACAGAATAGCAATCTTGGAGAAGTTTTGATGAACCGCCTATAGAACCCGGCATGACCAAGGAATCTTCTTAGCCCTTTCACTGAAATTGTGGGAGGTAATTTCTCAATTACTTAGATTTAAGCTTGATCAACTTCAATTCCATCCCCAGAAATCTTGTGCCCAAGCACAATTCCTTCTTCAACCATAAAGTGGCACTTTTCCCAATTAAGAACTAGATTTGAATCTACACAACTTTTAAGAACCATATCCAAATGTTTCAAGCATTCTTCAAAGGAATCATCAACGACTGAAATGTCTTCCATGAACACTTCCATGGAGTCCTCAACCATATCCACAAAGATTGATAACATACACCGTTGAAAGGTAGTCGGTGCATTACATAACCCAAAGGGCATTTACTTGAAGGTGAATGTACCATAAGGACATGTAAAAGTCATTTTCTCTTGATCCTCCAGTGCAATGGAGATTTGGTTATACCGAGAATATCCATCGAGAAAGCAATACCACCCCTTGTCGGCAAGCCTATCAAGTATTTGATCAATAAATATCATGGGGAAATGTTCTTTTTCGGTCCATAAATTAAGCTTCTAATAGTCCATATGGACATGCCACTCGGTCCATAAATACCACCCGAGTCATCTTTCTTGATGACTGTATCCTTTGCCATTCCGCACCACATGTTTGTGGCATTTCAATGGTTACACAATCTATCACCCTCTTCTTTGTCACCAATTCTTTCATATACTTGGCATAACCTAACATTTCGGTCAAGGCATCCACCAATGGGATATTCACTTTGAAATCTTTCACTATTTCCACAAACTTTTGGAATTTTGCATTGCCATTTTTCTTCCTCAACCGTTGAGGGAAAGGAGGCTTTATCTTAATTTGAGGCAATGTAGATGAAGTTTAACCATTGTCTACTTTAGCCTTTCATTTGACTCCCCTTCAACTACTTTTTTTTGTGTCTTACCCATTCCCGTAGGTGATCCATCATCGGCAATCACCCCTTGAACATTCACATTATCATGCTTTGTTATTTCTTGCAAAGTCTTTCCACTTCTAGTAACTATAGTAGAAACTTGAGTAGGATTTCTTTGATTCTCATCTGTATGAAACATTGAATTCTCATAGGGATTACCATACATAAAAGCGGTCAGTCACCCCATGTTTCTTCAAGCAACTTGATGGACGATGAGTGTGAGACTACGGTGGTGGACAAGGTTGAAACGTCACTTTTCATCTCTTGCAAGATTATATCTGAACCCTCCACCTTGTTTAGGATTTTTGTCAACAAATCATCAGTGGATGCCTTCATTGCCTCATCAGGATTGACCGGCTGCATATATATAGCATCTTCCCAATCTTTTTCGTACCACCTGTTATAATTACATATGGTCCAACCTTGATTTCTGGCAAGCATTGGATAACTTGGCCAAAAACCCTCTGATTTTCCACCTCTCGTGTACACCTCATCATCATAATCTACCCTGGACATTGCATTCACTGAATTTACCCCTCCCCAACAACACGTTCGGATAATATTTCAGTTGAGCGGTCAATTTAGCAATGTTTTTTCACGCTTTTTTTCTCTTCTTGCTCCTTTATTGCCCCAAGTGTGGACGTGAAACATAATCTTCACTCGTGTATGAATTTTGGTTAATTTGGTTATCACATCAAGTAACCTTGATGCTTCTATGAATGATTGCTTAATTATACCACCTCAAACAAGATAATCAACTAATCCCTTATTTACGACATCAAGATTGTGGTAGAAAAATTGTAACAACAGCTCATCCGGGAAACCATGCTTGGGATATTGTGACAACACCCGCTTAAAATGCAACCATGCTTTATGAACTGGCTCTCCATTCTTTCTTTCAAAATTCTGAAAGTCTTTCCTCAATTTCTTTACTTTAGTCGGAGAAAAGAACCTCTGAAGGAAAGTTTCAATCAATTTTCTCTATGAGGCGATAGACTTCTTTGGTAACTCAATCAACCACTTAGTTGCCTCCCCCATTAGAGAAAAGGGGAATAATCTCAATCGCATTGACTCTTATGAAATACCCTCAGTTGAAAAAGAGTTACACACACTTACAAATTTGTGAAGATGTTCATTAGGATCTTCGTGTTCGAGACCCCCAAATAATCCTTCCGCTTTGATGAGGCTCAACATGGGCTTGGTTATGACAAATGTAACATCCTTGTGTACCGGTGACAAACAAATTGCTCCAACTTCATTGCTAGTATGAGATACCACCTCATCCTCTCTTCTAATGTCAATGTCATGCCCATGGAAACTAGATTCCTCACCACCATGCATATTCATTAATTCACCAACTAGAATGCACAACAAAAAAGCCAAGCATAAGATTGTTCAACTGCAAAGTAAGTTAGTCTGCAATTTACTTCTCAAATTGAATTCCTAATTACCATTCCCCGGTAGCGGCGTCATTTTTGATAACGCTCAAATCACCCTTTAAAACTTATCCAAAGAGTGAGCAGTCGTTGTCAATAAAAATACCCAACTAAGAGTTGAGGTCGAATCCCACAGGGAATGGTATGAGGCTAAGGATCCAATTGGTGAATTAAATTACAACTAATATCAATGTAGTTAATTAGTAAATGGGTGGATGATTCCACAAAATTTTAAAAAGGCAATTTTTACTCACAATTACCAATATCTTAACAAATGGAAATTTCACAAAATTTATTCACTCTAGGGGTGTGGGGATTGAATATTGATGTCACTAGGGGTAGTGTTGAATTGCTCAATACAACTAGAGAATCATGGATAGGTTGGGTCATCTTTATTTATGTTAATCATATTTTGATCTCATAACACTCTTTCATGAAATCTCCTTTCAGTCTCATTCACGCAAATTCTCATTCCAACCCACTACCTTAGATTCACAATTAATCATAACTAGATTGGAACCATTGAACTAATCACCCACTCATATTGGTCTCTTTAAAGCACCAATGCAAGATCGAAGCTAAAATCAAGTTGAACACCTCAATTTCTAAATTAAACACACGGCAATAATTCAAATCCATAATTAACAGCTATAACATAGAGAAATTCAACATACCCACTATGTTAAATCAACACCCAACCACATAATCACACCTCAAAAGGTAAGAGGTTTAGCCGCACATCACAAAGTGTAGAGAGATTATACCTTCCAAGAAAATAGCCATGGGTAATATGAAACGAAGCAATTACAAGCAAATCCACTTTGAATTCAACCTCAATTTTACAAATTCAAGATTATCAATTCAACAACCTCAAGAGATAAAAGTGTTTTTCTCTCAATGGAAAGTGTTTCTCTCTCTAGAATATTCAGAATTTTCTCTCCAATTTTGAACCTCTTTTTCTCTCTCCTTTGAGATATTTATAGTTTCCAAAAATTTTGCCCAAAACTAACATGTGCGTCTCACTCGATGATATTAGTCGGGCTTCGCCGATGTCATTTGGTGAATCGCCAAGCATGCATTAGGTCACTTCTTTCTCGCTCCAGGCTTCAGGTGTTCGACCATCATTTGGCGAATCCTCTCAATTCATCTTTTCTATTTTGGTGAATCACTAATCATCCCCTTGGTTCTCCTTTTAAGGTTCAATTTTATCATCTACCACTGTCAATTTTTACAGTGTTCACCACATTTGCCCTTTTCATTAGGCTCATCACCATTTCTTCCTGATTCCGCCAACCAGTCTTGGTCGAGAAGTCTATTTACTGTCAATTTAGGTGATAATCGTCTTGTTAGGCGATTCAACCTTTTGTGTTTGGCAAACATCAGAGTGTAGTTTTGAATTTCTTTTCACTCTTTTGGTCATTCTTTCAACCTTCGTCCTTGCCTTATCCATTTGCCTTAAAAGCTATAAATCATCAAAATATCGTTAGAACAGGACAAAATTAGGAATTCAGGACACTAATTATTGAGCTAAATAAGCCTCAAATGAGTGCAAATCTACCACTCATTAGCCATTGATGCTATCATGTCTATTTTATGTATATTGCCCCATACTTAGTACATTCCATTTACTAATGCATACTTATGCCTACATTATTTTACTAATGTTGGGTCCAACGCTCCTACCTCACATACTTGTAGCTAGTTGGTTTCATTGGCTTTGAAGATTTGTGAGTCCTCATGATGCGAGGACCGAGACATTTTTATAGCTTTATGTCATTTTCATTTTCAGACTATGTATGTGATGTATGGCTTACATCCCAATTACATTCCTTATGATATATTAGACTGCTCATTGAGACTTATGATAGATTTCCGCTTTGTCAAAACTCTTCGAAATATGAAATGCTATCTTCTAAAGTCTTTACTTTTATTATCTTGTATGATGTATACTAAGTGGCTTGTGTAGGGCCTCTTGGGGTCCTATATGCCATGTGACACCTAGTTTATACTTTGGGTTATGACAAACTTGGTATTCACAGCACAAGGTTTAGAAAGGTCCAAGAATGTCTCATATGTTATGTTGAGTAGATTCTTGTTCAAAAGTGTGAAGCGCGCCATATTTATGAATATAAGGCTATAAGATGTTTAGGAAAGCCCACTTCTTTCATCAATCTAAAGTCATGCGATAGATTTTCAATCTATATGTCTCTCTCCTAATCCTTATATGATACATTTTAGGATATGGCCCCTCGAAGAGCAAACGTTAGTAGGAATGTGAATGAGAATATGGAACAAGAAGCTCTACAAGTTTATAAGGCCTTGATGACCATGGGAATAATGCTGGTGGAAAAGGTGGAATCGACTGCTTATCAACTTAAGGGTATTGCTCAAATTTGGTTCAACCAATGGAAGGAACAAAGGGCAGTTGATGCGGGTCCTTTTGATTGGGAGAAATTTAAGGTTGCTTTCCTTGATAGGTTCTTTCCTCTTGAGATAAGGGAGGCAAAAGTACTTAAATTCATAAACCTTTATCAAGGAAATATGAGTGTGAAGGAGTATACTTTGAATTTGACTCAATTGGCTAGGTATGCTACAACTATGGTTGCCGATTCTAGGGCAAGAATGAGTAAGTTTGTTTCGGGTGTGTCCAAATTGGTGGTCAAAGAATGTCGTACTTCCATGTTGATCAAGGAAATGGATATCTCTCGTTTAATGATTCATGCTCAACAAATGGAAGAGGAGAAGCTTAAGAAAGGTCTAGGGAGGCAAAGAAGGCAGAGACCGGTGATTGTGACTTCTCACATTCAATGTTCGAGGGACATGATCATTCTAAATTTTGACAAAGGTTTTCCAATCAAGGTTCCTCCAATGCTCTGGATCCTAAGTTCAATAAAGATAGGGTGTCTAACCCTAAGCCTCAAGGAGGAAATGGTAGAAATGGACCTTCGGTTCCCACATGCCAAAAGTGTGGCAAGAATCATTCGAGGAAGTGTTTAATGGGTATAGATAATTGTTTTGGTTGTGGTAAAAGTGGTCACTACTTGAGAGATTGTCCATCTAGAATAAAAAAGGGTAAGGATGGTAGGCAAGATCCACCTAGTGGTTCGGGTTCAAGTGCTCCGAAGCAAAACCGGTTCTATGCACTTCAAACTCGACATGATCAGGAAGGTTCTCCAGATGTTGTTACCGATATGTCGAAAGTCTTCCATCTTGATGTTTATGATTTGCTTGACCACGGTGCTACTTTGTATTTTGTGACGCTATATGTGGCTATGAGATTTGATGTTTCTCCGGATGTGTTGTTAGACCCGTTTTCTGTCTCCATCCCTATTGGGAATCTTTTGTGGCTAAGAAACTCTATAGAAATTGTCCCATTTCCTTATCCCATAGAGTCACATGTATTGATCTAGTAGAGCTTGATATGTTAGATTTTGATGTTATCCTTGGTATAGATTGGCTCCATTCTTTTTATGCTTCTTTTGATTGTAGAATCCGAGTGGTTAAGCCTTTTTTTTAAGTTTCCAAATGAGCCCATCCCAGAGCGGAAAGAGAGAAATTCTATGCCTAAGGGTTAGTTTGTTTCTTGTCTTAGAGCTAGAAGAATGATTTCTAAGGGTTCCATGTATCATCTCATTTAGGTTAGAGATATAGATTCTAAAATTCTTACTCTTGAGTTGGTTCCCAGTTGTAAATGATTTTTCGAAAGTTTTTCCCGATGATTTACATGTTGTTCCTTTCGGAAGGTAAATAGACTTTGATATTGACCTTTTTCCAGATACGCAACCTATCTCTACCCCTCCTTACCATATGGCTCTGGCAGGACTTAAGGAATTGAAAGAGCAATTGAAGGATTTATTAGATAAGGGTTTTATACGATTGAGTATCTCTCCATGGGGTGCTCCAGTTTTGTTTGTTCGTAAGAAAGATGGTTCACTTTGCATGTGTATTGACTACTGACAATTGAACAAGCTTACCATTAAGAATAAGTATCCTATTCCAAGGATAGATGATTAGTTTGATCAATTCCAAGGAGCAAGTTATTTCTCTAAGATTGACCTTCGGTCAGGTTATAACCAGTTGAGGGTGAAAGAGAGTGACAATCCAAAGACTGCTTTTCAAACTCAGTATGTTCATTAGGAATTCTTGGTAATGTCATTTGGGTTGATTAATGCTCCAGCCACATTCACAGATTTGATGAATAGAGTGTTCAGACAATATCTTGATATATTTGTGATTGTGTTTATTGATGATATCTTGATTTATTTTTGTAGTGAGGATGAGCATGCCGATCATTTGAGGATTGTGTTACAAGTTCTTAAAGATCGTGAGTTATATGCTAAATTCAACAAGTTTGAGTTTTGGCTAAGGTACATGGCTTTTATTGGTCACATTGTTTCCGGTAAGGGTATTGTGGTAGATCCTAAGAAAATGGAAGTGGTCAAGAATTGGCCTAGACCTCAATCTCCTTTGGATATTTTAAGTTTCTTGGGTTTGTCAGGTTATTATAGAAGGTTTGTGGAAGGGTTTTCTTCTAATGCCTCTCCATTGACGGCATTGACCCAAAAAAAGTTAAGTTTTTATGGTCAAAAGCATGAGAGAAGAATTTTCAAGAGTTGAAAGATAGACTTACCTCCGCTCCAGTGTTGACTTTACCAGAAGGGTCCGATGGGCTTATAATTTAATGTGATACTTCAAGAGTTGGACTAGGGTGTGTTCTTATGCAAAATGAGAAGGTTATTGCTTATGTTTCAAGGCAAATTAAGATTCATGAAAAGAACTATCCTACCCATGATTCAGAACTAGCGGCGGTTGTTTTTGCCTTAAAGATTTAGAGGCATTATTTGTATGGTGTTCATGTTTTTACCGACCACAAAAGTTTACAATACGTGTTCAAGCAAAAGGACCTAAAGCTTCACCAAAGTAAGTGGGTTGAGTTGCTAAAGGATTACGACATGAGTGTCCTCTATCACCCTAGCAAAGCGAATGTGGTGGCGGATGCTCTTAGTCGACTACCAATGGGTAGTGTTGCTCATGCTGAAGATGATAAGAATGAGTTGGTTCGTGATGTTCATAGATTGGTTCAATTGGGTGTCCGGTTGGTTGATTCTTATGAAGGTGATGTGATTGTTCACTATGGTTCAAAATCGTCTTTTGTGTTGGATGTGAAAGCCAAGCAAGGACTTGACCTGATTTTGGTCGAGTTGAAGGAAGCAGTGCTTAAAAAGTCCGTTGAGGATTTCTCCCAAGGGGGAGATGGTGTGCTTCGATATCAAGGTCATTTGTGTGTTCCCAATGTTGATTATTTGAGGGAGCAAATTTTATCGAAAGCCCATAGTTCTCGATATTCCATTCACCTGGGCGCTACCAAGATGTACTGTGACTTGCGGGAGGTCTATTGGGGCAATGGGGTGAAGAAGGATATTGCGAAATTTGTGGCTAAATTCCCTAACTCTCAACAAGTGAAGGTTGAGCACTAAAAGCCGGGAGGTTTGTCCCAAGATATTAGTATACCTACTTGGAAGTGGGAAGATTTAAATATGGACTTTATTGTTAGTTTACCCCGCACCCGATGACAACATGACTCGATTTTTGTTTTTGTGGATCGTATGAGATAGATTAATATTATTCAATTCAAGAGAGATAATATTAAAAAAAATCATGCATCAATATACCATAAGAGATAAAAAAAATTAAGTATCCATCTCTTATTTAATTAGAAACTGAAAATAAATTCTTTCTAACATAAGGTACATGTACTATGCATTCTTTAAAATAATATATTAGCTCTATTGAAATCAATTCTTGATTAGTACTAAGTGGGTCTGTAAAGTCTACTGAAAATTTGGAATATAATACAATAAATAGATTATATAATGTCGAATAATCCTGAATTATAAAATTTAGGACTCATTTTATACATATTATATCCATGCATCTCAAATAGACAATCGATGGGATTAGAGAACTATTAATGCAATACATATGTACATGAATGATTATTCACTCCATTAACTTATACAAAGCTAACTCAGATGGAGAGTCTACTATTAGTTTAAGTCAAGTGAAAATCACCCTAGTTACATTGATCTAATCATATATTACTCAGTTTAGGAGAGTTAATACAGATTATCAAAACTAGCGATTTAATTATAGTGACTTGTATTAATTTCATCCGATATGGAGGAAGATCTAAGCCAGCACATAAAACTAATAATTCACTACTATTTAACATTGGTAATCATGGAAGGGACCCCTATAACAAAATTATGAACAAAAAAACCCATAAAACGATTCAAAAAAATTCTTCTTACTAGGTTGTTATAATGAATCTATAATGACCCTCTAGGTCAATTTTTTTCATTTTCCAAACTTTTCAGTATTTAGAGGTTTCCTGTAGGGATCCCTAATCATTTATGACTTGCTAGAACTGACAGTTTGGTCACCGGGTTGTTCATTTGAGTTTTGTGTGAGTTTCTATTTTTTAGTGCCTTTGAAACTTGAACGGCTGACTTCAGTTAAAAATTTTGGAAGACAGCCTCAAAATATAATTCTAATGATTTCATCAGCTCCAGAAGGGCCATTTTAGGCTAGTGGCATGGTTGGTTTAGGCCTCGAGACTTTTGGTGTGAGTTTGTGTCGTTAGACGTTTTAACTTTGAAGCTTAAGCCAATATTTTACTTTGGTCAACATTCTTGGTAAAGGTGCTTTGATGGGAATTCCGTCAGCGCGTTTAGCTCCTAAATGATGAGTTTGGTCTAGAAAGACTTTTTGTATGATTCTCGAGGCTTCCGGTCTCATTTTGAACCTTCTTGTGGAATTTGGCTAAAAATGAAACTTGGATTTGGGACCCACTTTTCATTCAGACGACCCTGGATGGAAGTTTCAATGGTTTCGTTGAGTCTGAAATGTTGAATTTAGTGGGATAGCATATCTGATTTATTTTTATCGTGCCCCAAATGAATTTCGAGGGTCCGTATGAAAATATTGAAAAATAACAAAATCTGGTGTTGCTGGTGCAGACCTTTAGAGACCAGAATTCAGTGTTTTAATGACCAGAATCTCTGCTATTTAAATAGCAAAATATCAGCTTCAAACCACATTTTCAAAATGTGATATCTCGATCTTGAGAGCTTCAATTGAGGTGATTCAAAGTCGTGGACATCCAGAATCTTCATCGCTACGCATTGTAGTGCTTGGGAAGTGTTAAAGACTTTTGTTTGAGGTATATTCAGACCTGAAAGGGCTGCCAACTCTCTTTTGTTTTCTTCAATTGGTGATTTTGATGAATGTGGTGTTTTGGGCTGTTTTGAGCATGGAATTGAGCTCCGTTTCGGGGAACAAGCTCGGTTTGTCGTTTATGACCTTATGACGGAGTCAATTTTGAGATTCCCGGTGTGGGTCCTATATTCCCATTTTTACTCAATTTTGAATCCATTTCCAATTACTGTGATTTTAGCGTCAGATTGTCCGTAATGACGTTGTGATCAATAATTTGACAGTGTGGTAGTGTTTGGAGGCGTTTCGGGAGTGGATAACCCTTTTATGGTGAATTCAAAGCGCTTTTGATTGTCTTTGAGGCAAGCTTCGGTCTAGTTTTTTGATTGAGGTTCTTATATAATGCCTAGTATAAATTTCATGTAATTTTGGATTGTATTTGATGGGTATTTAGCTTTCCTCTTGTTATTCCATCTTTTCTAGATTCCGTAGGATCCTTGGGCTTAGTGTGGGTGTTGGGATTGTTAGTTTAGGCTTGTAGCTTCACTTGTGGTGTAAACAATCTTGCATCCTTGTTAGGATTAATACATTGTGGCCTTTGACTATGTTGGAACTTAGATGTTTTATGTTGGGTTTTATCAACCTCGTAGTTATGATTTCTCCCTATATGGCTGTATTGGGCCGTTCTCCTAGTAGTGGTAATTGTGACCTTGGTGGCTCGTCGTAACTATGGGTTGGTCCTAGCTATGCTCAATCATAGACTAGAGCAGTATGATTGGGTTAGGGTGTCGTCCCTTGAGTTCCTTCCCCTTTATTGGTTTCAAAGATCGTCCTTGGTTCCTTCACTTTTTGTTTATTGTTATATACTCTTATTGAGCATGATTATATTGTTGAGCCTGATGCCGTATGTGAGGACCAGTTAAATCCAAGGTTAGTACACTCCCCTTTGGTAGCGTGATTTGGTTGGTTGTATGGTTATTAACTTGAGTGCGCTTTTTGAATGTTGGTGATGGTATGCATTGCATTGTTTGTTCATTCCCATGGATTTTTGTGGTATGATCCCGATTCATGCATTGGTATATCTATCATTAATGATGAAATACTATTTTACTCAGCTTTTATTCTAAATTGGTTTTAACAGGAGTTGTACCACCTGGATCAATTTAGTTACTAGCTTTTGGTATTAAGAGGCATTAAGGACCTGCTCCTTTTCTAATTGAGATATTAGAGGCATCTGGGATGCGTTCAGTTTTTACTTTACTAAACGGTGCGTCGACGCCCTTGCTTGTATGATTTTTAGCTACTTTGAGATCCTCTTCGGAGCAGACACGCCCTCGGGTCAGTCTTACTAGCTGAACGACTTACACCCTTGAGAGTGGACTGTCTGGCTGGGAGGCTTTGATATATTGAGATCCTCTTTGGAGTCGACACGCTCCAGGGTCACTCTTACAAGCTGGGTTGAGAGTGGACTGATGGGCTGGGCGGCCTGGAATGATTTGTCACTCTTGCTAGCTAGGCTAGGAGTTGACTGTGGCTGTGGTTACTTGGGCTGGGAGCTCGGTTTTCTCTTTTTGGGTTTTGATTCGTGGCACTTATCTCATGGTCCTATTGCATCCTCTACATTCATATACATAGCCTAGCCCCTGTGTACTTGTTTGTTGCTTATATCCTACGGTTTATGGGGGCTGGTTAGGTTATGTTTGCTGTTTATACCTTCTGGGCTTATGGGGTTTGATTAGGTTATTGTTTGACTATACTCTGTTCTCTATTATTGTTTTCTTATTAGCTGATAGGCTTTGACTTTAGAATTGTGGTTGTGGGTCTTCCTGACCCTAGGCAACTCACTTGGTATCTTAGTTGCTTGTGAATAAGACGTTGGCTTCCATTCTAGGTGCGTTCTTTACTAGGCTTCTTACCCTTTGTATCCTATCTCTATTTTTATTGCATGTTTACTTTAGTATCTCCTGTTTAGTTACTTGTGCTATGCTCTCCTTATTACTTGTTGTTTTTTTTTGTGTTATATTTGAGCTCAGTAGACCGATGCCTATTGAGTACCGTTTTTGATACTTCTTCTACACTTTTGCCTCCTATAGATCACAGTTTAAGTTATCACCGTTGATTTGGAGTCGTGCGGAGCAGCTTGGAGTATCGGAGACTAGGGTGAGCTCCTGGCATTTGAACCTACTGGTTTCCGTTTGTTTTGGCTAGGCTCAATCTTTATATCATATTCAGAGACAACCTTTACTTGTGTTGTATTTTCAAAAGCCTTGTGCTCTTATTTTGAATTAGATGCTCTACTACTGACTGATGCCTGGTCTTGGGATGATTCCTTGTATTCTGATTCTGTTGATTTCCATTTCATCAATTTGCTTTGAGCTTTTTACTTCTTGTTTTTGACTTCCACTTGGTATCTACTTGCTTATGGCTCTATGCTAATGATTAGGCTTTCCTACTGGTGGGATGAAGTAGGGACCATTATGATCTGAGAAATCGGATCGTTACAGAATCTACCAAATTTTAGATCAATCAGAGTTCTTTTTTTTAATTCCAAAATTATGATCAATTTCGTTGAAAATGTTATTTGGCCAAAATAGAATTTAAAATTTTTCCTTTCAAAACTTTTTGTCACATTTCATCTTTTTTGAAATGCATACACAAAACAAGAACAAAGAATAGAATTCTAAAAATTATTTACATTATTTGAATACTATTAAATCACATTTTAATTCGAAAGAACAATTTAAAAACCATCTTAACGACCTTAAAAACCCCAACCACATAGTAGTGAGTATTTCTTGTTCGACCATTTCCAATGAACTTACCAAATTTCAGGTCTATTGGAGTCTATTAATAAAATTTATTTCCAAAGCTAGACCAAATTCAAATCCAGGTGAAATTAAGCATCTTTAGGAATTAAAACAATATGACATACATTCTTATTACATATCGATTCATGTTAAATTATCATGTCTAATCATGTTCCAGATTCAAGATAAATATAACTGACGTGAAGAATGATTCTGATTATATTCAAATCAAATTTTAATCGGATAGACTATATAAAACTCATCCAAATGATTTTCGATGGAACCATCAAATTTAAAGTCAATTAGAGATCATAAAATTCATGACCACTAAAGCTATGACCAAATTTGAAAAATAACCATTTTAGGCATAGTTAAAGATTAAAATAACTTGATTCAAATTTTCATACTCTTCTTTTAACTATCTCATGAGCACAAGTCATACATTATGTCCTTCCTTTGTCTAAGAGACACAACACCATTCTTACATCAAATTGTCCTCTCGATTAATACATTTGAGAAGTCAAAATATTATGTTTCTACATTTCAGACCGGTGAAAATCTTTAATATCTCTTCTCATTAATTAATTTAGTGTTACTAATATATAAATGTATATCTCTCTTCGAGTAATGAAATCTGAACTAGTATACATTTATGGAGGACAATTTATACATGATACCCAGAACATATTTCAACGACTCAAATAAATAGATCACATTAATAAATCCTATTTATTAATCATAATTCTCAATTCATGTATCGTAATCTCACATATATAAAATATTAAGATCTTATATATATATAAAAGATAACCCTCACCCGGTGAAATGGCGCCACCACTATCAAGGATTCCCTTTTAATTTATTTATTTTCAAAACTAGTCTCCCCCTCCTCTCCAGAAATGCCACATTTAGTCATTTCCATTCCTATATAAAGTAACTCTTCAAAACCGTCACCACCATCTTACAAATTAAGCAGCCACCAGATCTTCCTCCTTTTATGGTTGCTACTCCCCCTTCCTGCACGCAACCTCCCATTCCCTTCTTACCTTCGAGAAGATCCTATCGTTCTCCCCTACTGCCTTCGACATAGTGATCAGCGACACCACAATCCATCAAATTTCTAGAGTCCTCCTACCCATCCACATACAAAACCCCAAAACTCAAACGGTGTCTTCACCCTTTTTCCTTAACAGATGTGACGAAAGCCTCTTTACAATCTTCCTCCATCTTCAAAACAACATTCATACAACAAATTATCTGACATAATTTGATATCTTCCACACGTTGCCTTTAAAGTTGTACAAATCACCGATGTTCTTCATGTTCTTTCCCAACACCTTGTCTTTTCCACAATTTTTCCTTCAGTACCCTCTTCAACTGAATTTGAAAGTTCTCCTCTCATGTCGATCACGTTGTGCAAAAAACCGCACCACATCCCTACAAAACATTCAGGTATGATGCTTTATCAATCTCCTCCTTGTGCTTCCTGTTTCTTCCCAATAACTTCCCCTTAACACCTTCTTTTATAGCAAAACAGATTCGATTGCTTTTGAAAGTTCTCCTCTGCTCCGTTTGAAGTGTACAGAATGTTGACCCAAGTCTCTAGCATCCATCTAGGACGATCCTTTATCAATCTCCTCCCTGTTTTCCTGTTTCTTTCTTCTTCTACTCAGCAAATTCCCCTTAACACCTTCATCTCTAAACAAACTCAAAATTTTCTATGCAGTCTTTGACGTTCTGCACAGCGCTGGCCACATTTGCTAAAGACCATCCAGGTACATGCTTTACAGTTTGCACACACATTGTTGTAATCCGGTTCCATCTTGTCATTCTGTTTTTACCCGATTGATGCAATGGTATAAGGATATATTTGTTTTTATATATACACAAAAAGTCATGATTCATGAATGAATATGTACGCTAGCATTATTAATGAAAAGGAAATTCCATAGAATATGAGTTCAATGTTATTTTTTCTTGGATGACTTATTTTCTATTGTCCAATTGTTGTCCAATTTCCTTGCCAACAATTAAGTAATAGGATTAAAAAAGAACAACTTGGCCATACTATATAGTACATTTTGACATTCAAGTTAATTAAATTTGTTTTAGTTGTCTGTACTTTATAGTTTTATGGTATTAGAATAACATACTAAATGTATTGAACTACAAGATCACCAAAAGGTAAGAGTTAGGAAGCAATATTAAACTGGTATTGAACTACTCAAGTCATGAAGACATGATTTGATAAAGGAAATTCTCAGCGTAATGCAAAAGTATATACTTTGCATCATATAACTGAAATGAAAGTTATGTAATTACTTTGAGATTTCATATGGCCTTCATGTGTAAAACACATTCGCCAGGCAAGTTCTAAAAAACACACACAACAACAACCTGCTACTTTCCAATGACACTCTTACCTTTTTAAATATATATATAAAATGGTTCACTTTATACTATGTTTTCCTTCCTTAAACTTCTAAGGTTTTTACTTTTGAAATCTCCAATTTTTTATACCAAATTTGGCATATGAAAACAACCTAAAACTTCAGCTTTTACACCGCACTGGTCCTTTTAAGTCTATTAAACTCTCCGTGATAAAAATTTTCAATTCCCATAAGTTTTCAAGGCTGTTACTCCCGAAATTCCCTTTACAATATATTTCCTTACCTGAACTATTCAAGGTTGTTACTTCTGACCGTTTCCCTACATACCAAATTCGGCATTTATAAACAGCCCAAAACGGTACCTTCTACATGACACTTTTGATTTTAAATATATTAAACTCTTCATATTACAATTTTTCCCTCTTCCCATTAATTTTCAAGGTTGGTGCTTCCAGAATCTTAATTCTCCCATTATACCAACTTCGGCATATGAAACAATAAAAAAAGCACATTTTTTACATAATATTCTTCCTTTTACAATATGTTTTTTTGCTTCCACACCATTTCACGATTGCAACTCTCGAAATGTCTTTTTCACTTTATATCAAGTTTGTCGTATACATTTAATCAAACTATGAAGAAAATCTTATACTTACTCTCAAGAAAGTTCAAATTCACTTTGACACGCCCAATGTATGACTCTCCTCAATTTTTGGAACCCATTGCATGCTTAAAAACTGACCCCTAATCTTAAAATTCCTATTCTTGACACCAAAAGAAAAGAATATCTATACCGATCTTTATAACTTAAAATTTTTTAACATCTTCCTTTTACCTTTAGATCACATTTAGTAGAGAAAATATCTTATACTTACTCTCATGACAGTTCAAATTCACTCTTGGTAGCCCAACTTATACTGCTCTTCAATTCTTAGTACCCATTTCATGCTAAAAAACTGACTTTTGTCTTATTCCAATGTCTTTTTCGTTTTACTTATAATTTACCTTCCAAGTGTTGTGCCTTTCAAACACTACTAGGATTCAGTAATACATTACACTATTTTGTTTGTTCTTATACTCCGTCGGGATTCTTAACTTGATAAGCAAAACGTATAGATACAAGTTCTTAATTGGAGGAGAAAATATTACGGTATTGTTACTGTTCTAATCATTGCCTCTCTATGCTTATGGATAATAGGCCAAAAAAAACTCTTGAACTTCGAACCTAAAACAAAAAGACTTGAACTACATCATTGTCTTTGCCACTTTTACACTTACCTTTACGTATGGCTGGAAGCTTGGAACTTTATTTATACTTTATATATTTTCATGTCTTTCCGATTATTGCATTATGATCATATTTGTTAAATGCAGTTCATCTCTTAACCGCACCGCTCTGAATTGGAAAAGAACAAGGTATGCTAACAAGTTCTGAACTGGAAAAGATAAAGATTAAGGTATATTTACACTTCTAATCATTGCCTATTTGTGCTTATGGTTAATGAGCTAAAAAATATTCCTGAACTGCATCGTTGTCTTAGCCACTTTTAACCTTTCCTTTTATGTATGGCTGGAGGCTTGGAAATTTTGAAACATTATGCTATTTTTGTATAATTTCATGCCTTTCCTGTTATTAAATTATGTTCATCTCTTAGCTGAGCTTTTGCCTAGATTCATTTAATTAGAGAAGTTCTCCTCTGCTCCCTTACAAGTTGTGCAAAATGCCACCTCAAATCCCTACGCACCATAAACCAAGATGACATATAGGTTTGACAATTGTATAAAATCAGGTGCAGCTACTATAAAATCTAACATATCGTAGAGATGGAAAATGTGAACCGGATGAAAGTTAATAACAATAACAGACCTTTGAAAGGGTCACAAAACTACTCTTTATTCCTTTCTTGCTATTGCACATGCTTTCTGAAATTAGTAATTTTCATCTTTGTTCATGTGTTTGGTAGATTAATGATATTTTCAAGTTGCTACCTACGCAAGTTCAAAAGAGAGTGTATTCGGTGATCATGCAACCAGAAGCTCTTGACATCACACAAAAGTTCATGAACACGACGTGAAAATCTTGGTTAAATGCATTGAATACTATAGGGTATCAAACAACTCTCTGATAATGTTGGCCAAGAGGAATGGAAACCTGGGACATTCTGTGTTCTATATGAGACATTAGCGATCACTCAGAGCATTTCTTTTGTGAATTTCAGGCTTAAGAGTGATTGGTCGACTGTAATAACGTGAAGCCATTAATCACATGGTTATATGTATCAGAATATTTGAGACATAATCATGTGTGGGTTTATATAAAACTACGTAAATTACCTACATTTTATTAAGCTTACATATGATCATTCGGTAATATTAGTATTTTTGATACATATACTACATTGTCAAGAACATTTTATCTTAAGGCAAAGCGTTCCTTCGAAATCGTAATTTGCTATATTTTTTTAATTTTTGTTTTTGTTATACAAAAATTATGAGTCATAGAGAAATTTTAAGTAAAGAAAAAAGTCTAAGAAAATCTCCATAGAAATAGTTGATGAGAAGTAATGAAAAATTTTAAATTCCAAGAAGTTATAAAGAACAACATCATACAATAAAGAAGAGACAACAAAGCTTCGAACAACAACACTCCCAAGTAAAGTGGAACCTCACATCCATACAAGAACATAATTAACTAAATTCAAATGGAGGACCTTCGGCTCCTTTCTTATGAACCTCCATTATTCTCATTTTTTTATATTGTGTTGTATCATGTATATGTTAAAAATGATCCTAAAATTGTTAGTATCATAATGATATTTTCTCATTGTCTCATAATAGTCATTACTATTGCTTAGATTTCATATCATTGGCCCCAACTTATTTGAAATTAAACCATAGTTATTGTTATAGTTATAGTATGCAGTTACAAAGAATTAATGCAATGATCAATCAAGCAGTAGGTGGTATCTGAATGGAATTATTCACAACGGGATATTCTATACAAAATTTTTGATACATAACATATTAACATCTCAGAACATAATTTTGTGAGCACTTGAACTCACAAATATCTACAAATAATAATGAAGATGACCTTACTTTCCTAACAATCAAGAAAAAAAAGGCATGCTGCTTAATATATTTTTCAAAAATATAGTCTGACGTCGAGCTATATCCAAGTTTACAGCTCACAAATTTAATTGAAAAAAGCCAAAAGAAAGAGTTATCACTACAACGATCTTTAACGATAATTAATAGCTTAATTTCCGCTAAATATGTATTTTCAGAGATAATTAGTACTCTCTATAAATATCCCTAAAGTCTATAGCGACATTAAATCTAATGACAATTAATTAATGTCGATAAGGCTCTAGCACTCTTCATTAATGTGCATATTTATTGCCGATAAAAATTATTTTTGTCGTAGTGTATTTTGGGCATCTATTAGTTTTAAGAAAACTTGATCTCGTATTATTCTCAAAAAGAAGATAGGAAGAAATATGGCAAATTATTCAACTTTCGATAAAAGAAGTGGACTAATTGTCTCAATACTAATATTCTAGGAAGAGTGCAATGTCATACAAAATGTTTGTACCTAAGATAAATCATTCAAAATAATATACTAACTGTGGAAAGCAAGGGAGCAATATGTTTGGTTCTTTTAACAAACTTCACTATTGGTTCCGTATTAGTTATCACATATTTGTTGTTGTGTGCTATCAAATATAGCACAACCCACAAGCAATTTTTTCAAAAAGTATATGAAGAAACCTGTAGAAAGGGACAAAAGAGAAGATCAATTTTTGTTACACCTCACACTTTAAGTTTAAGTCGTAGTTTCATGTTGAGGTGTTATGGCTGCGTATACGAGCATTTAGTGCTTCGATTTAGTAAGAAATTGGCTTGCAATGATCGGTATATGTTTCGGAGGTTGTATGGGATTAAACCGTGGGAACAAAGAGGAGAAGCAAGCAAAATAGGCAGCCCATCGACTATTTAACTCCCTTAGGGGCAATCTCATCTTTTTCTTTTTCCTTAACCCCAGGAGATTAACAAAACCCCTTCCTTTCAATCTGATTTCATACGCTATTTCATCATTCAACATTCCTTTATACTTCTTCTCCAAGAAAACTGACGCAAGAAATTCAAGAGACGGCTCAAAGACTTAAGCCTAATATTCCTTCACTTTCGATCACTAGTTCTCCAAACGTTTGAGGTATGTAGAAACTCCTTCTCTAATATATTTCTTAAATTTTTATTTCCCTTCAATTCAAATTACTCTCAAGAGGTCTAGGGTTGAAGGAATTCTCTGTCTTAATCAATGAACTGCGTTCTTTTGCACAAGTTGCTGGAAATATGGAAACAACCCAAGAGTTCATGAACATTCGATAAGTGTTATGAATTACATAAATTATGTAATCTTCTGCCAGATTTTTTATTGCTGTACAATATGGAATTCATGAAATCTATAAAGTTTGCAACTCATTTGTTAAAAATAGTTTGTAATTTGACAGCAACTACACACTTATTCTGTTGAAATTTTCATCGATCTGGGAACTAGTTAGAGGGCGAACTGTTTTGCTTATGATCTTTGTGGTTGGTTTTCTAATGAATATCTTGTGAACTATAGTGTTTGAATCTAAATGTTTTGCCAAGGAATCACGCTGAAAAGTCCAACTACTTGATATGAATGACGAACCATGATAACTCCATCTCAATTTGCTTCTTAGTTTCGTAAAGTGTCAGTGTAGTTGGGACATGAGATTGAAGTAGTGTATCAAGAAACTACTATTTTGATTCTCCAAAAATGCTAATTAACTATATTAGATCATGGATTATGGGTGTAGCATGGTTAAATCTTCGATATGATCCTTAAAGTGGCAAACCTATGACATGAGCCCAATAAGGCTAAAGCATGAACATAAACCGATAAGGCTAAAAATTTGGGTAAATGATCAGTAAAATAATTGTCGAGTTAGCTGGTTGACTGAGAAGGCATAAGTCTAAACGGCCAATGCTCGAAACTATGTTTGCCGACATAGGATAGAGATCTTTCCGTCGAATAAAACTTTTTTTTCTTTATGTGTCCCAAAAAGGGACAATTATGGATCCTTAATAGCAAATCATGTCATGTCATGTCCTATTCCTGACAAGGTATAGGATGGCTTAGCTGATCGAGCCGAGATTAGAATCCATGCGCTCACATGGTTGTTTATGTCGGTTCACCACTTACTCCAATAAATAACAAAAACGTTTAACTCACTTTATGTTGAAAAATACGACTTCAGTTTGTGCTATTGTATTTTATTGATTTACTGGTTCTTCTCTTGTGATTTTGTATACTAATACATTCCATGTATTGATTGTCTTTGGCGCTACATCATTTTATGATGTAGGTTCAGGTTCTCGGGTTCGTGATCAGGCACATCACTAAGATCCCTCTCTTCTGCTATTGGTGAGCCTCCTTTCCACTAGGGACAACTCAGACATATTAGGTTTTTTCTTTATGTTTATTTCAGTATTAAGGGTATACTGGGGCCTTGTCCCGACTGATTTTTATCATTTATTAGAGGCTTCACAGATTATGCCGGATGTCAAACAATTGATCTTATTTTCTAGAATATCGATTTATAACTTTCAGTTTAATACATTTATGTAGTCTTAATGTATTGTGATGAAGACTTTCCTCCTTTAAGGGATCGCGTTTAACTTCATATTATTTTCCGCTTTGTTATGTTCTTATAATTTCATGCTCATGTGATTTGCCAGAACGTTCGCTCATAGTAGCAATAGTGCTGGGTGCGTGCCATGTCAAAGGTCTTGGCTCGGGGCGTGACAAACTTGGTATCAGAGTCCAGAGTTCAAGTGTCCTAGGGAGTCTGTGAAGCCGTGTCTAGTAGAGTCCTAATTATGAGTGTGAAGCGCACCACACTTATAATAAGGAGGATATAGGGCATTTAGGAATTGTATCCCATTCTTTAATATTCTAGTTCATGTGATAAAGTTTAACTCTGTGAAATTATTCTAACACATGCTTACTGCTTGTTTCAAATCATGCCTTTAAAAAGAACTGCTAGCCAGAGAACCGCTACCAATGCTAGGGTACCTACTGGGACCAATGCTACGGTAGTGCCTCCAAACCATGTGAGGCAGACTAGGAATGGGGTTCGTACTTCTGGCCAAAATGATAAAATCGAGGCTTCAGATGTGCCAACAATTCCTGTGAGGGGTCCCATGTCATCTATTCAGCCTCCAGGCACTGATGCTACTAATAATGATTTCTAAAAACCATCCAGATGCTCACGCATATTGTGGCATCTTAGACCAGCCGTTCAGGCCATACCAACTCCAGTTCTCATTACTCCTCCGACACCTCCAGAATTTGAGAGTTCCTCAGGATGAATCAACTATAGTTTACAAGGTCCAAGGTCGAAGAGGATCCTCAAAATTTATTTAGGAGATTCAGAAGATTTTAAAGGTTATGCATACTATTCAAACGGGGGGGTCGAACTAGCTTACTACCAGCTGAAAGAAGTTGCTAGTATCTGGTATAGACAATGGGAGTTGTCTCATGGTAAAGAGGCACCTTGTGAAAAATGGGATGACTTCATGGAGGCGTTCCTTGACCACTTTTATCTGCATTAGCTAAAGGAGGCCAAAGTGGAGGAATTTGTGAATTTGAAACAAGGAAAGATGATGTGTGAGAGAATACGACCTCAAATTCACTCAGTTGTCATGATATACTCCGGAGTTGGTGTCAACAATGAGGGCTAGGATGTTAAAATTTGTGTTCGGAGTTGCATTACATGTAAAGAAGGAATGCAAGGTGGCATTACTCGTAAGTGATATGGATATAGGCCAATTGATGATGTATGCTTAGCAGGTCAATGAGGAAAAATAGAAGGATAGAGAGGAATTTCAAAACAAGAGGGCAAAGTCAGCAGGTACTGAATCTAATCAACAGTGGTTAGGAAATGGAAATAGAACTTTCTTTTCAAAAAGGGTTATCTGGACCTGCTCCATCTTCGGCTAGTGCACTTGCACCCAGGCCTAAGACAGACCATCGGGTTCAGACCAATCAGAATTTCAGAGTTCAAAATTCTCAATCTCAGGAAAGTAGTAGTCAGTGGGTCCCATCATATCATGTGTGTGTCACTTGTGGGAAGAAGCACCCGGGAGAGTGTCGCTTTGGCAAGTGTGTGTGTTATGGATGTGGTCAGCCGGGACATATTCAGGCGGAGTGCCCATCAGCGAGGAAGAGCAACAGGGTAAATAGAGTCCAATCTTCTGATTTGGCTGCCCCAGCGGGTCGAGGTACTACTTTGGGAACAAGCGGAACTCAGAATCATTTGTATGCTTTGGGAAATCACCAAGATTTGGAAGCTTCTCCTGATGTTATTACTGGTATGCTACAAGTTTTCTCTCATGATGTTTATCTGTTGCTTGATCCTGGTGGCACTCTATCCTATGTAAGCCCTTATGTTGCCTTGAAATTTGGGATCAACCTTGAACAAATTCTTGAGCCTTTCTCTGTTTCTACTCTAGTTGGTGAATCTATTGTTGCTAGGCAACTCTATAGAAATTGTATAGTAACTATCCTCCACAAAGACACCGTAGTTGACTTGGTTGAGTTGGACATAAGTCTACTTTGACATCATTTTTGGTATGGAGTGGTTATACTCGTGCTATGCCACCGTTGACTGTAGAACCAGGGTAGTCACATTCCAATTTCCCAATGAGCCAATTTTGGTGTGGAAGGGTAGCCCAGTTATGCCAAAAGGCAAATTCATATCTTATCTTAAGGCTCACAAAATGATTTCTAAGGGGTATATCTATCACCTAGTCCGGGTAAAGGATTCGAATGTAGATGTTGCATCACTCCAGTCAGTTTCTGTTGTTAATGAGTATCTAGAAGTTTTCCCTGAAGATCTCCCTGGAATCCCTCCTGATAGAGAAATAGACTTTGGGATTGATGTTCTTCCCGACACTCAGCCTATCGCCATTCCTCCATATAGAATGGCTCCCACAGAGTTGAAAGAGTTGAAGGAGCAATTAAAAGATGTCCTTGAAAAGGGGTTTATTAGACTTAGTGTCTCCCCTTGAGGTGCTCCTGTCTTGTTCATGCGTAAAAATGATGGTTCCCTTTGTATGTGCATTGATTATCGCCAGCTGAACAAGGTAACTATAAAGAATAAGTATCCTCTTCCCAGAATAGATGACTTGTTTGATCTGCTCCAGGGTGCCAAGTGTTTTTCTAAAATAGATCTTAGGTCTGGCTACCATCAACTGAAAGTCAGAGAATGTGATATTCCAAAGATAGCTTTTCAAACCCAGTATGATCACTTTGAATTTCTAGTCATGTCCTTTGGTTTGACTAACGCTCCTACAACTTTTATGAACCTCATGATTAAGGTGTTTGAGCAGTACCTTGATATGTTCGTGATTGTCTCTATTGATAATATTTTGATCTTTTCCCGAAGTGAAGGTGATCATGCCAATCATCTTAGGATCGTGCTTCAGACACTTAAAGACCATGAGTTATATGAGAAGTTTTCCAAGTGCAAATTTTGGCTAGATTCAGTGGCTTTCCTTGGTCACATCATTTCCAGTGAGGGGATCAAGGTGGATTCTCAAAAGATTGAGGTTGTGAAGAATTGGCCCAGACCCACAACCCCGATTGAGATTAGGAGTTTCTTCGGCTTAGCTAATTATTATAGAAGATTTGTGGAAGGTTTTTCATCTATTGCCGCTCCATTGACAAAGCTGACCCAGAAGACAGCTAAGTTCCAATAGTCCAAAGCATGCGAGAAGATCTTTCAAGAGATGAAATTTCGGTTGACTTTTTCTCCTGTGTTGACCCTACCAGAGAGAATATATGGTTTTATTGTCTATTATGATGCCTTGAGAGTCTGTATTGGCTGTGTTTTGATGAAGAATGGTAAGGTTATAGCTTATGCCTCCAGACAACTTAAGAATCATGAGAGAAACTATTCGACTCATGATCTCGAATTAGCAGCAGTTGTGTTCGCATTGACGATTTGGCGTCATTATCTCTATGGGGTACATGTTGATATTTTCACTGACCATAAGAGCCTACAATATGTTTTTACTCAGAAGGAGTTGAATCTCAAGCAGAGGAGGTGGCTTGAATTGCTTAACCATTATGATATGAGCTTTTTTTATCATCCTGATAAAGTGAATGTGGTTGGAGATGCACTTAGTAGATTATCCATGGGGAGTCTTGCTCATGTAGAGGAAAGATATAAAGGGCTCATAAAAGATATTCATCGGCTTGCAAATCTAGGAGTCCGACTGATAGATTCTGAAGATAGTGGTGCAGTTGTTAAAAATATGTCTGAATCATCTTTGGTGTTGGAAGTTAAAGAGAAACAGTACAATGACCCCATTTAGTTACAGTTTAAGGAGAAGGTTTGCAACCAGAGGGTTGTGGCTTTTGAGCAAGGGGGAGATGGTATTTTTAGATATCAAAATAGATTATGTATTTCAAATGTTGATGGCCTCCGAGAGAGGATTATGTCAGAAGCGCACCACTCTAGGTATTCCGTTCATCCGGGCTCCACTAGGTTACCTTTGGAGAATTTGTTGCTAAGTATTCGAATTGCTAGCAGGTTAAAGTTGAACACCAAAGACCTAGTGGTTTGGCCCAAAATATAGCCTTCCAGAGTGGAAGTGAGAGATGATAAATATGGACTTCATAACAGGTCTACCGCCTACTCGCCGTCAACATGATTTGATTTGGGTAGTAGTGGATAGGATGACTAAGTCAGCCCATTTCTTGCCAGTTAAGGTGGATTCTGCTGAGGATTATGCTAGGTTGTACATTCAAGAGATTGTTAGGTTTCATGGGGCCCTAGTGTCCATTATTTCGGACAGAGAAACCTAGTTCACTGCTCACTTTTGTAGGTCTTTTCAGAAAGGTTTGGGGACACAAGTGAATCTCAGTACCGCTTTCCACCCTCAGAGCGTACCATCCACACACTAGAGGACATGTTGAAGGTTTGTGCTTTAGACTTCAAAGGTAATTGGGATGATCATTTGCCTCTTATAAAATTTTCTTATAATAATAGCTATCACTCCAGTATTCATATGGTACAATTTGAGGCCCTGTACGGACGAAGATGTCAATCTCTGATAGGTTGGTATGAAGTAGGTGAAGCTAAGTTGTTGGGGCCAGATTGGGTTCACCAAGCTATGGAGAAGGTTAAGGTTATTCAGGAAAGGTTGAGGACTGCATAGAGCCACCAGAAGTCATATTTTGATGTGAGACGTAGGGATTTGGAGTTCGATGTGAGTTATTGGGTATACTTGAAAGTTTCACCTATGAAAGGTGTTATGCGATTTGGGAGAAAGGGAAAGCTTAGTCCTCGGTACGTTGGTCCTTACCAAGACTTGAGAAGAGTTGGGAAAGTTGCTTATGAGTTAGAGTTGCCTACAAACTTAGTTTCCGTTCACCCAGTGTTCCATGTTTCCATGCTCAAAAAGTTTGTAGGGGGCCCTTCGCTTATCGTCCCTATAGAGAATATCAGTGTGAAAGACTCTTTGAACTATGAAGAAATTTCTATTGAGATATTGGATCGTCAAGTTTGCAAGTTGAGGACCAAAAAAATTATTTCGGTAAAGGTGTTGTGGAGAAATCAAAAGGTTGGGGAAGCTACCTGGGATTCGGAACATGATATGAAGGCAAGATATCCTCACTTATTCACTCCCCAAGAGGGGAGCACTGAAGGTAGCAATCTAAATTCTTATTTACAATTTTCCTAAATTCATGTTCCGTGTTGTTTAGATCATGTTCCACAGAAAACCCTTTTTTTGTGTTTATGTTAATTATTGCCATTTGTGATTCGTGCTTATGTTTCCTCTTGGTGGGCTATTTCGGAAATTGCTTGTTATGGTGGTACCTATAAAGCTTAAGAAAAGTTCATTGGTAAAAGTCTCATTCCCTAATTCTTGTGCATAGAGTTTTCCATGATTCCATGATATGCATTCGAGGACGAATGATTTCAAGGGGGAGATATTGTAACACCTCACGCTTTAAGTTTAAGTTGTAGTTGCATGTTGAGGTGTTATGGCTACGTATATGAGCATTTGGTGCTACAAATTTAGTAAGAAATAAGCTTGGAATGATTTGTATATGTTTTGGAGGTTGTATGGGATTAAACCGTGGGAAAAAAAGAGGAAAAGCAAGACAAATAGGCAGCCCATCGGCTATTTAACTCCCTTAGGAGCAATGTTGTCTTTTCCTTTTTCCTTAACCCCAAGCGATTAAAAAAAAACCTTCGTTTCAATCTGATTTCATACGCTATTTCATAATTCAACATTCCTCTCTTCTTCTACTCCAAGAAAACTGATGCAAGAAATTCAAGAGACGGCTCAAAAACTCAAGCCTAATATTCCCTCACTTTCGATCACTAGTTCTCCGAACGTTTGAGGTATGTAGAAACTACTTCTCTCATCTATTTCTTCAAGTTTTATTTCCCTCCAATTCAAATTACTCTCAAGAGTTTTAGGGTTGAAGGAATTCTCTGTCTTTATCAATTAATTGCGTTCTTTTGCACAAGTTGCTGGAAATCTGGAAATAACCCAAAGTTCATGAACATTCGATAAGTGTTGTGAATTACATAAATTCTGTAATCTTCTGCCAGATTTTTCATTGCTGTACAATATGAAATTCATGGAATCTATAAATTTTACAAGTCATTTGTTAAAAATAGTTTGGAATTTGACAACAACTACACTCTTATTCTGTTGAAATTCTCATTGATCTGGGAACGAGTTATAGGGAAAACTGTTTTATTTATAATCTTTGTGGCTGGTTTTCTACTGAATATCTTGTGAACTATAGTGTTTGAATCTAAATGTTTTTCCAAGGAATCACGCTGAAAACTCCAACTACTTGATATGAATGACGGACCTTGATAAAACCATCTCAATTTGCTTCTTAGTTTCATAAAGTGTCAATGTAGTTTGGACATGAGACTGAAGTAGTGTATCAAGATTCTACTATTTGGATTCTCCAAAAATGCTAAGTTACTATATTAGATCATGGATTATGGGTGTAGCATGGTTAAATATTCGATATGAGCCCTAAAGTGGCAAACCTATGACATGAGACTAATAAGGCTAAACCATGAACATGTACCGATAAGGCTAAAAATTTGGGTAAATGTTCAGTAAAATAATTATCTTTCAGTATGAGTTTAAGGGAGTTAGCTAGTTGACCAAGAAGGCATAAGTCTAAATGACCGATGCACGAAACTACGTTTGCCGACGTAGGATAGAGATCTTTCCACAAGTGGAATAACTCTTTTTTTCTTCATGTATCCCAAAAAGGGATAATTATGGATCCTTGCTAGCAAATCATGTCATGTCATATCCTATGCCTGGCAAGGTATAGGATGGCTTAGCTAATCGGGCCGAGATCAGACTCCATCCGTTCACATGGTGGTTTATGTCGGTTCATGACAACTTGCTCCCATAAATAACTAAAAAGTTTAACTCAGTTTATGTTGACAAATACGACTTCAGCTTGTGCTATTGTATTTTATTACTTTACTGGTTCTCCTTGCATACCAATACATCCCATGTATTGATCGTCTTTGGCGCTACATAATTTTATGATTTAGGTTCTAGTTCTCAGGTTTGTGACTAGGCACATAACTAGGACCCCTCTCTTCTACTATTGATGAGCCTCCTTTCCACCAGGGGCAAGTTAGATGTATCAGCTTTTTTCTTTAAGTTTATTTCAGTATTAAGGGTATACCGAGGCCTTGTCCTGTCATATTTTTATCATTTAGTAGAGGCTTTACAGAATATGTCAGATGTCAAACAATTAATCTTGTTTTCCAGAATATGTCAGATGTCAAACAATTAATCTTGTTTTCCAGAATATGGGTTTATAACTTTCAGTTTAATAAATTTATGTAGTCTTAATGAATTTTGATGAAGACTTTCCTCCTTTAATGGATCGCGTTTAACTTCATATTATTTTCCGCTTTGTTTAGTTTTTATAATTTCATGCTCATATGATTTGCCAGAACGTTCGCTCGTACTAGCAATAGTGTCGGGTGCGTGCCACGTCCAGGGTCTCGGCTTGGGCGTGACAATATTCAATCATCCGTACTGAAATTTTTAACACACCAAAATAGCAAAAAGAAATTGAAATAGTTACATGAATCACTATGACTAATAGTAAAAGATTAATCTTCAGGAAATAGGAGGTATAAAGCTTTGAGAAATGAAACACACTTCATAAGAAGCTTAATTAATTTATTTGAATTCGACTCCCCTATAGCAGAAAAACACTTACCAATATTAGTGACAGAAATAGAAGTTTTGTTTACTAAATAACCAAATTTAATGAATTCAACCATTCCAGCAGCGTTATGAGTTGTGGACTGAGAGGTGCAAGAGTAGTAATGTCGCATTGCAATTGAAATCAATTTTCTTTATTTATTCTTTCTTCTTTTGGTGCCTTGGAATTAAGTGTTGGGTTTTTAAAGTGGTGAAAGAAAAATGAGGAGTTCTGACTTTTGTGAAAAGTTGTGACATTTTGCGAAAAGTTATGAGTATTGTGAAAAGTTGTGACTTATATGAAAAGTTGTGACTTTTGTGAAAAGTTTTGACTATTGTGAAAAGTTGTGACTTTTGTGAAAAGTTTTGACTTTTATGAAAAGTTGTGACTTTTATGAAGAGTTCTGACTTTTCTAAAGAGTTGTGACTTTTTCATAAGGTTGTGACATTTAAGAAGGGTTAAATAAGAATCATAATCTGTGAGGATGCCACACAGGCAAATCGGCTGTTGTAAACAAGCGCAACATTTATGAAGAGCGGCAAGAGTGGTAAAACAATGAACGGGAGAAGCGTCCTTTGAAGGCTGAAGCGACGTTCCTATTGCAAAGGGGAAGGGTAGTTTTGAAAATAAATTAATAAAAAGAGAATCTTTGCTTCGGGTAGTGCCACGCCACCGGGTTGAGGGTTCGTGATGTGTTACCACCACAAACTAGGAAACTCACGTATCTATTTTTATCAAATGCCCAAATCACGGCAAAAACTAATCTCCCCATACCTCCGTTCACATTCAAAATTCGCTTTCCCAAATCTACTGCTACAAAGGCTTGAAAAAATGCTTGGCCCATTCCCTTTGTATACCTATCAATCTCCTTCGTGCTTTTCATGTTCTTTCACACCATCATACCTTGAACACTATCACCATTAAATATTTTTAAAAATGCTTATCACAAACTACCGAAGACTATTTTGTGTTGATACAGAAAGGTTTTGCTTGTGGGAAATTTTGTCCTTCATTTAGTAGGAGGATAATGCTAAGTTATATGATAGCTCGTGAGGATTCAAATCTGCTACAGAATTCGACACCATTCTGAAGAAATCTTTGTCCTTTGATTATCAACATTGTATCTCAAAATCAAACTTTTTATTGGTTCTCTTTCAAAAATAAAGAAATGTACATTAATCTTTGTGGTCCCCCAATTCTAACTGATGGAGGACACTATGTTTTAAATTCATGATTACTTAAAGTGATTTTATTTTTGTCTACTTAAACATCATAATTACTTTTACGAATGACATTTCTAGGTAGGGGTAAGATGAGTGTCCACTCTACCCTCGCCATACCCCAATGTCTTTTGGCTAGGGAATTATTGCCGTCGATAATGAATGAACTTAAATAAGATGATTTGCTGAGACATTATTTAATCCAAAGGAACATATGTTGTTTGATCAAACTCAAGAAGATGTGTTTTCTTATGTTCATTAAATTTATCAACTACTCAACAATTAATATATTCTTAAAAAATCAGTGTACTCACGAACATAGGTAAGCTAATTGAGGTAGTTTATCACAGCGCGAAGCGGGGGAAATTTATGTAGTGTTAAATAAATAAGAAAAACATATATCTGATGCATAGGATACATTAACTTTGTACAATAGATCTGTTATCCGGAATAAATTGCTCGAATTAACAAAGTTTTAAAAAAATGAAAATAACAAAACCAATAGAAAACCTGAATTTTCAAAATTAATAAAGCCTTAAAAATAATGAATATTTCACCTTCACCTTTTCTATTAAAAAAATATGGATATTAAATAGATTTGCTTGATAGTTTTATTTAGTGTTACCATTATTTTTCAATTTTAGATGTGATATTAGTTTACCCTGAAAAATTTCAGATTAAATATTTAATCGATACATAAATTGATTTATTTTACATTTTAAATGTAAAAGGTCATTTAGTGAAACCATACTAAAAACAACAGTCAAATAACAATAATAATAAATGCGCAAATATAGTAAATATTTTAATTCACCATATATTTGATAAGTGAATGAAAGTACAAAATTTGAAGGAAAAAAACACAATAAATGGATACGAAAAATGAGGACAAAGAAAAGGAGATGTGGACAGTCCTATGATATAACTTAGATATGCTAAATAGTTGAAGACACAAATAGTCTATGGGACAACATGATCATATAAACCAATACTAATAAAAAGAGATACAAATTGGACCTAACTTTAGATATTGCTGGTGTTTTTAGGATCTTTAACATTAAAATTGTTTAATGATAGGTCCTCCAATAACGTCACTGCTTCATCATTATTCCAGTTTAGTAACTCAGAAAAGGACAGATTCTCTGAAATGTCAAGATAGTAGTTCGGGTAGTTATTCATTGGAATCGATGCACCCATTGGGGGGATAATTGTTGCAGGGTCTATTTGCGATGTCATTGAAGAAAAAACAGGAGCTGACAATGGAGGAGCTAACAGAGGTGAAGGAATAGGAGAAGCAATTGTTGTTGAAGGTACTGTAAAGGCCATATGTTGAGGTAGTGGAGAAAATAGTTGTGGATACATAGGAGGAAACACCTGTGAAAAAGATAACGGAGAAGCAGGAATCTGCAAGGGGTCCACAACAGGAACCTCTTGTAAAGGAGTTCTCAAAGGATCTTCTTGATTAAACATTCCTTGGGGCATTCTTGTTGGAGCCACATTAGGGACCAAAAGTTGATCCTCTTTCCTTTCAAAGTATGTCCCTCTAGGACTCGTAAATGAAGACAATAGAGAAGCTATCGACATTGGAGTAGGGGACAATATAGAAACCCTTGAACCCTCAATGTTGGTCTCATCATGTATAAAAGGCCCAACAAAGGATTGAGGGACATTTGATGTAGATTCCTCTTCACAAAATTTCTTTTTCATTGCTTCACATACTTGTATAAGCTTTTGCTTGATGACGTAACTGAGATCATTGAGATCATAAGGGTGCATGTCGATGGAAATTTCTTTACCCTTCAACACTTCATACATCTCATTCGTTATTTCCTTCACCTTATTTCCCTTCCTTACCTTTAGTAAATTTTCATTCAATTTCTCAATTCGTTTCTTTGTGAACTCATCCTTTGTCACCATTTTTTCAGATCTCTCTAATAATGGCAACTCCACAAAATTTGTGAAGGTAGTGATTGCAGCACCGTGATTTGGAAAAACTTTAGGTTCATTGTTGTAAGGACTGTAGAGGATGGCAGCCATTTCAACATCACAAAGAGTTCTGAGTTCTTGAGCCTTTGTCAAAAACCCTTTTTCTCTTTTCTTGTATGAGATTTCCCTAACAGTTTCATTTTCAATTAAAGTAAACATCACTTTACTTCTAGGCATGGCTAAAGAGAAGGAAGATGAAGAGAAATGTTTTTGTTTGAAAATGGCTTTGTTGTTGTTGGTTTTTCCCCCCCTAGAATTGACTCCTATTTATAGAAAAAATATTGGATAGGCAATTATGAAAAGTTGTGTCCTATTTTGAATGAATTGAGAATTTCTTAGTCGTAGGCAATTATTATGTTGGAATTATTGGTTTTTATTAAAAGGTGTGAATGGAAAATCAAGAGTTATGACCTTTATAAAGAGTTGTGACTTTTCTGAAGAGTTGCAACTTTTCTGGAAAGTTGCAACTTTTATGAAGAGTTGTGACTTTTTTGAAGAGTTGTGATTTTTATGAAAAGTTGTGTCTTTTTCGTAAGATTGTGATTTTTCCAAAGAGTTGTGACCTTATTGATAAGGCACACTAAGCACCCGTTACACTTCCCATTATTGTGTATACAGAGGGGTTTCCTCTTTTTTTCAACAACGAATTTCAGGACTTCTTCTTCTACTACTAAATCTTGTGTTGTAAGAGTACTTTATTGTTGTTGAGTGGTTTGTTGACACCGTTGTTTTAGATACCGATACATATTTGATTAAGATCATTCTATTATGGGAGAATATATTCCATTAACCTCGGGTACTTGAGGAGAATAACTTCCTTAAGGATACACAATGCATTCAGTGAGCTCTTTTTCTTCTTTGAGAAATATATTTTTTTTAATTATTTCTAATGTATTTCAGATTCTATATTTTGTTACTGCTTTTAAGTTTTTAGTTTTGAAAGAAGTATTAAGGTTGAAAACCATCTTAAGGAAATTATTATATTGTTTATATTTTTTGCATTCTACTGATTGAGTGAAAAAATCATGGAATTAGCAGATTATTGCACTACTTCTCAAAAATTTGGTGCCCTCTTTAGCAAGCCTGAAGTGATAATGTACCAGAAGGATTAATGATGTTTAGGTTGAACATTACACCAGGTAACCTTATGTATAACACTTATCCTTTGATTTAGCTTTTTACCAAGACATGTGTGTCGTTAGAATTTGATCTGCAAACCATTTGTTTTCTTTTTGAATGAATTTTCCTTCATATCTTTGTGACTTTCTAATTTCGGTTTTTGTAGACTAAAATCTCTTAATTTTGTACTCTTTTGGATTGAAGAATATAAAAACTTTACCTAATAAATCAGATTGTGCATTTGGTTAGAAGAATATAAAACATCGTCACGAATATTAAACGATTTGAACAATATAAAAACTTCATCGTTAACTAGAAACAGTGTTGTACTTCTGGTTTTTCTAGATTAAAACCTCTTGGTTTTCTACTCCATCTGAATTTGAAACTGATTTAAAGTCATATAAACTTCAGTAGCATTCAAAGTTCATTCGGTTGACTGCTTTGAAGTGTATAAAAACTTTATTGTTAACTAAAAATAAGTGGTACAAAGTTTCAATCTTTATTGTTAGTATTCTAAATACAAAGTGGTATGTCTTATTCTGATAGAAGAAAAAAATATTTGTGACATAAAGTCAGTGATTTTGTGCATGCAATAGGTGCCTCTATGGAATGAACTTTTACATTTTGTAAAGATTGTCAAAGGAAATTGAAACACTACAATTCTTTTGTAGATTATTATTTTCAAAAGAGACTTCATGCTACCAATGACATTTTGATAGTATATATCTTACAGCATGGTAAAAAAATATGTGGAAAATTATTTTCAAATGCTTGAAATTTTTTTTTGAGATCATATTTAAAATGTGGGGGTTCTTTGCTTGTGATAAAGATTTCACTAGTATATGGTATGGCCAGTATGAAACTACCAAATTATATATATATTTGTTCAAAATATTTGTATGTACATGGATAATTCTGCAACAACCAAAGTTGAAGGTTATGGAAAGGTCTTTCTGGAAAAAGACATCTGGCAAGGTGCTTACATTAAACAATGTATGCATTTGACAAAAATATAAAAAGTAAATAAAAAAATATTTGTGAGAAAAAAAAAGTTACCTCACAGAGGTTCTTTTCAAAATCAATATTTCTGCTTGTTCTTACTTACATGAGTCAAACTATTTGCGACATGAATACTTGGGATATATAAATTACAGAACCATGTAAAAACTGATCAACTTAGAAGTTTTTGTGTTGAATCTAAGTATGCTAAGCATTCTTATAAATTTGTATAAAACTAAAGTTTAAAATCAGTTGAATAAAAATATAAAATGATTAGAAGTGAGAGAAATGGAGAATATGAATATCCTTTCGCAGAAATATGTTTGGAAAGTGTAATCATCCATCAAACTACTATCCCTACTCACCTAAATCTAATTGAATTGAGAGAAGAAAAAATCAAACTTTGAAGAAAATGATGAATGTCTCACTTATAAATTTAGATTTATCACAAAACTTGTTGGGGGGGGGGGGGGGAGCTATCCTTACAATAAATTGAATACTCAATAGAGGGTCCCATAGCAACATGAATTCGGGTGTCTAGAAAAAGTCCAAATTCATATCCTTAAAAGCGTCAAAATAAGTCCCAAGACTATAAAGTGTATTTTCATTTGATATGCTACAAATAGTAAAGCATGTCTTTTTTTTCTTCATAAGTCCTAACATCCGGATAGTCATGAGAATATGGTAATTGAATCAGATGATGTTGAGTTCTTTGAACACATATATTTGTATAAAACTAAAATTTAGTTGTCTAGTGAAGGGTCTAAATGACCTTGGGAAGAACTAAATGAGAATGTACTTAATAAAGATATTCAGAGGCGTAGTAAACATCAAAGGACTTCCTACTTTCTTCGGATATGATTTTTAACATTTCTTCTTGAAAATGAGTCTCATTCATTCAAAGAAGCTATGTCATGTGTGAACTCATCCTTTTGGGAAGAGGTTGTCAATAGTGAGACTGATTCAATCTTTGAGCAACTATACTTGGAAGTTGATTGATCTTCCGTTAGGAAATAAAACCTTTGGATTCAAAGTGAATCTTCAAAAGGAAAATGAAAGTTGATGAAACTACTGACAAATACAAAGCAAGACTTGTTTTCAAAGGCTTTAGACAAAAAAATCTTGATTTTTTCAACACATACTCACTAGAAATAAGAATTACATCCATTTGGATGTTACCGAGGGCTTTGCGGTTCCTGGTAAAGACAAAAATGTGCAAACTTGTTAAGTTACTTTATGGACTAAGACAAACACCCAAATAATGACATGCAAAGTTTGATTAAACCATGTTTAAAATGGATTTATGATTAAAGAATGTGATAAATGTGTTTACATTAAAAACACTCCAAATCATAAGGTCATTATTTGTCTGTATGTTGATGACATGTTGTTCATCAGTAGAGACACTTCTGACATAACTGCTACTATGTGTATTCTAGAAAGAAACCTTGATATGAAAGACCATGGAGTTGATGATGTAATCTTAGGTATAAGAATCTTAGAAATCCACAAGGTTTAGTATTTTCATAGTCTCATTACATTGAAAAGGTACTTGACAAGTTCAAGTATTTGGATTTTAGTACTGCGAAGACTCCAATAGAAGTGAGCTTTGCACTTCAAAAGAATGAAGGTGAAAGTGACTCACAATTTGATTATGCTAGATTATTGGGATGTATGATGTATATCATGAGGTGTACGCAATCAGATATAACATGTACTTTTAATGAACTAAGTAGGCTCACGTGTAATCCCAATCAAACTCATTAGATGGCAGTGAAAAGAGTTTTGGGGTAGTTAAAACATACTCAAAACTATGCTATACATTATTATAAAACATTATCCTGTAGCATTGAAAGGATATAATGATGCAAATTGAATCACCGGGTCAAATAAATTAAAATCCATGAGTAGATATGTATTTACTCTTGGTAGAGGAGCAGTCTCTTGGAAATCTTCCAACAGACATGGATCGCTCGCTCTACAATGGAATTTGAGTTTATCTCTCTAGATAAGGCCAGTGAATAAGCTGAATGACTTTGGAATTTGTTGAAAGACATTCTTTTTTTGCCAATGCCTTTTGCATCAGTATGCATACACTTTGATAGTCAAGATGCAATAGGTAGGGCATGGAGCATGATGTCTAATTGTAAGTGTCATCATATAAAAAGTAGACATAATACTGTTAGAAAACTACTCTCTAGTGGAATTATCATTATTGACTATGTAAATTCAAAGGATAAGATCCACTTACAAAAGGCCTAACTAGAGAGAGGGTTGAAAGATCATATGAAGATATGGGTTTAAGTCTTAGAACACGTCATCATGGTGGTAACTCTACCTGGAAGACTAGAGATCCCAAGAGCTAGGTTCAAGAAGATAAAACAAATTTTTTTCTGACGGTTCGACATTTTCAAATAACTCAATCCATTCTCATGATGAAGACATTGTTCAAAAAAAAAAAGGACAAAACAATAAGGCTTCTTAACGAGTTAATAAAGCTTAAAGTTTTTTAATGGTTTCTAGGTTTGGTAGATTTGACCAAATAATGTATCTATATGATGACACAGTTAGGAATCACCTATGTGAGTGTGAAGTGTAAGCCGCTTCAAAGAGGATGATTATAAAAAACCAATTTCTCTATACACTCGTGAAACTAGGAGGTGTTCATGACTGAAACGAACACAACTATGAGAACCATAGAAGGTAAATGATTGATTGTGTGACATGTTGTTGTCTAGGTATACACCAGAGCTTGATGGTTCAAACATATCAAATCTATCGATTAACCAAGTATATCCGATATATGTTCACTACAGAAAGTTCAAAGGGAAACCTACTTATCTAGATGCAATTAATTCTTGTTTGTGAAATATACACACTTGTCCATTTCTTTGTCTTAGGGTCATTCCCTATTCATGTAGGGAATTGTTGGGTTTTAGAAAGTGTGAATGGAAAATAAAGAGTTATAACTTTTATGAAGAGTTGTGACTTTTATGAAGAGTTGTGACTTTTATTGAAAGTTGCGACATTTATGAAGAGTTGTGACTTTTATTGAAAGTTGCGACGTTTATGAAGAGTTGTGACTTTTCTAAAGAGTTGTGACTTTTATAAAAAAATGTGATTTTCCGTAAGGTTTTGATTTTTCCAAAGGGTTGTGACCTTTTTGATAAGGCAGAATAAGTACCTGTTCACACTATCCTTTGTTGCCTAAAAATAGAGGGGTTTCCTCTTATTTTTCAACAATGAACTTCGAGACTTCTTCTTCTACTACAAAATCTTGTATTCTAAGTGTACTTTACTACTGTTGAGTGGTTTGCTGACATTGTGGGTTTAGGTACCGATACACCGGTGAGTAAGATCGTTTTATCCTAGGAAGATATATTCCATTAACTTCGGGTTTACATGAGGGGAATAATGTATTCAGTAGGCTTGATTTTCTTGTTTGAGAAAAATATTTTGTATACTATTTCTAATCTGTTTCATATTCTATTTTTTACTAGTTTAAAGTGTCTAGTTTTGAAAGTGCGCTTTAAACTTTATTATTTATTATCAAGTTCTTCAAAATTATTATTCTAAGTATCTTAGTAATATAGATTGAACAACAGGAATAAAACTAAATGAGGGTATATTAGATAAAAATATTAAATCCTATATTCTTGAAATATATGTAGTTTATGGATTTGGTCTTATCCTGACCAACTTTTTTCAGTCAAACTTTTCTTAGTAGGAAAAGGACTAGTGCGGTACATCTAATAGTACCCACAAAAGATGGTCATAGAGTTATGTTAAATGTATTTGCTTACTCATTGACTTCATCAAGAAATTTTAAAAAATAATGTAGTTTAATTTATCGATGTACATAATTAAAGATAAAAACAAGCAAATGCTTTAAATATTGGCTAAGAATTTTGATGTATCAATTTTGACGATATTTGATTATGCATAAAAAAAATTAATTTAATGACTTATTTTTTATAAACACAAATATTTATTATATATTAAATGGTGATGTCTTATAGATTGTAATTGTTGTAACACTTATAGAAGTACGTTATTAATTTCTTCAGTTTTGGAACAAATCTTATGTAGTAGAAAGATTATATTACTTTAGTATATCTTAAAATTAAAATCCTACATGATTGGGTTTTTGTGAATGCACGATACACACCAACCTGTCAGCCGACTCACATTTAAATTTTTTCCAAGTTAGTTTTGAGGTGAAGAAATATAAAATAATTGCACAAAACACTTATCAAAATAATGTATTTATACATAGTAGGGTGACGTTATAGTAGATGTATTAAAACTTTTATTAGTTGACATTTGTTCAAATTTTACTTCTCTTCTATTACCACACCCCCCCCCCCCCTCCCTTCCCCTAATTTTTGACCATTTATTTATTAAATATTTATGTCTTTCAATTTTTAAATAAATAAGAAAAGCATGTTTCTTATGCATAAGATATATTAGTTTTTTCCAACATATCTGTTATGCGGAATAAATTTCTCGTATTAACAATGATTTAAAAAATAAGAATAACTAAACCAAAAAATAAATGTGATGATATAATATTATGCTTTTGGAGTGCAAAAATCAATTGTAGAAAATTAACTGAAAATAGAAGACTTGAATTTTCAAACTTAATAAAGTCAGAAAAATAATGAATCTTTTACCTTCACCCTTTCTTTAAAATATGGATATTAAATAGGCCTTCTTGATAGTTTTCTTTAGTGTTAACATTCTTTTTCTATTTTAGATGTGTCATTAGTTTATCCTGAAAATTTTAAGATTGAACATTTACTCGATACGTAAATTGATTTGTTTGACTTTTAAAGTGTAAGAGGTCATTTAGTGAAATCATAGTAAAAACAACATTTAAATAACAATAATTATTGTTGCACTTATCTAGTTTTCTAATAAATCCAAATAAACAAACCACTTTAATGGTAATCATTTATTAATTATAAAATTCTTAATATATATATATTTATTAATTATAAATTTCTTAATATATATATATATATATAACTATGCCCATATAATTATTGCACCAATTTCAAAGTTCACACTTAATTCACCTTCAAAGTAAATCAAGAAGGAATAAACATATCTCAGACACAGTATTTTTAAAATAAAAATTGCCCATCTTTGAGCCATTATAACAATTTTTAATTAAGGACCACATTAATAAGATTAATTCCATTACGGTAGTTGAAGCCTTAGAACAATTGTCACGCTGAGATGAGATAAAAATAAATTTAAGAAAATGGCGATTGATTCAATTGCAACAGTCTACGTGAGAATTTAATAAAAAGTTCCACCTATTGGACTTGATCAAATAATCAATTGGAGAAGGAATCAAAATTTATTTTAGATGAAAACGGTCTTTCGTCTCCTACTGCCGCCTAACTAGGCAACCATAATTCCTTTTACGTTGTTAAATCACAATCTCACAAACTTTAAACCAAAGAGCTAAAGACTATTCTGTCGGACAACCGTAGGTTATCACCTTTGTTTCCATTTAACAGTAAGATCATAAATTTTACACATGATTTCCGATAAGCTTATAAATCATGAAGATATGTATAATTCAACATACACATATCATCTAGGTTATTTATATAGATATAAGCATGGCTCTGATACCCATTGTTGGAAAATCATATGCACAATGGAAGCATACTAGAATCATACTGCTTACATGAATAATAGATAATTCATAAGTCTATGCTAGAACAAATAGGCTTTCTGAAATTTTATTCAAGAATTATCTCTTGAAGCTTGAGCCGATACCTTCAAGCGAATCCACAAGTTAGATTGTTGTTCTACGATCTTCTATAGTGATCCCAAGTTCACATCCAAACTCTCTCAATACATGGGTGGAGAAATATTGTATAGAAAACTTATTTTTTCTCTAGGTTAGAAGAATCCCTGCTTATAGAGATTTCTTCCCATGTCACAACCCAAAAATGGATGTGATGACACTTGTCTATTCTCACAAAGACAAGTCAGCCTCAACCTGACGAAACAAAAGAAATGTGGAAAGATAAAGCAAGAACAAGATAAAAGTGGAAAACTTATTCATTTCAAACAATAACCCAAAAACTCAATTGTCACGTGTACAAACCACTAATACATAAAGCGCGGAATGAAAGATAATTACAGGTCTCAATGTCTTTGTTTCTCAAATAGAATAAAGCATAACCAAAAAGGAAAAGAGGGTCTGCTGAGATGAGAAGAAACTATCTCTCAAGTCCTTCAACAAGCCTCAGAAAGATAAGGATATATGGACTGCATGTTAGCTCTGTCTCCCACGTCACCTCACCTACTGAACACTGTTTCCACTGCTCCTTCACTGAAGCAATCTTTTTGGTTCTAAGCTTTCGGACCTACCTATCAAAAATGGCTATAGGCTCCTTCTCAAAAGATAGGTCTAGACCCAACTCAACTGAATCAAGAGAAAGAACATGGACTCATCCGGCACGTACTTCCAATGCATAGAGACATGAAACACAGGATGAACAGCTGACAAGCTAGGTGGCAAGGACAACTTATAAGCCATCTCTCCCACCGGCTCAATATCTCAAAAGGTAAAATGAAATCTACGGCTAAGCTTGCCCTTCTTTTAGAACCTCATCACACCCTTTATGGGTGATACTCGAAGCCAAGCATGATCACCCTCTATAAAAACTTAAAGCTCAAACTCTCTTGCCTGCATAACTCTTCTGTCGACTCTGCGCTATCAACAACCTGTCCTAAATCATACAGACCTGCTCCATCGCATCTTTAAGCAAGTATGTATCCATAGAGTCTATCTCAATCGAATTTAACCAACTGATTGGAGATCTAGACTGTCTGCCATACAATACCTTAAGTGGGGCCATGTAAATACTGGAGTGGTAATTATTGTTGTAGGCAAACTCTGCCAAGGAAAATGCCGATCCCATCTACCACCAAAATCAATCACGAGAGCTCGGAGCATGTCCTCTAAAGCCTAAATCCTCTGCTTGGACTGGCCATTTGTCTGAGGGTGGAAAGTTGTACTCATATCTAATCGAGTACCCAAACCATGCTATAATGCCTTCCAAAAATGGGAGGTGATCAATGAATCTCGATCAGAGACAATAAAAAATAGGACTCCATGTAGTCACACAATTTGGGTGATATAAACCTTGGGTAACTTCTCTGTCGTATACTTCACCCGAATCGAAATGAATTCGATAGACTTGGTCAACCTGTCAACAATAACCCAAATGGAGTCATAACCACCAACTAGTAGGAAAACCCACAAAAAAGTCCGTAGTGATCAACTCCAACTTCTAAGTAGGAATAGGCATTTTCTAAGATATATCTCCGAGCTGCTGGTGCTCACACTTGACCTGTTTACAAGTCAAACACTTGGACAGAAAGTCTGCAATATCCCTCTTCATGCAAAACCACAAGAAATGTTGACATAGATGATGATACATCTTCGCCGCTCCTGGATGAATAGAATATCGAGAACAATGGGCCTCCTGAAGAATCAATCTAATTAACTCGTCAATCTTGGCAACACAAATCCTGTCTCCAATCCTCGAGACACTATCAGAATCAAGGAGAACCTCCTTAGCTTCCCCTCTCAATACTTCGTACCAAATGAGACACAATTTCTCATCATCAAACTAGTGCTCACGAATCTGTTCAACTAAGGAAGAATGGGCCTCTATGAAAGCAATCAAACCACCGTTCTCCTTAAAAATCTACAATCGAACAAGATTGTTGGCTAACCTCTAAACATCTCTAGGTATTGGTCTCTTCTCAACACTGATAGAGGCAAGACTTCCCATATTGGAAGTCTTCCTACTCAAGGAATCGGCCACCACATTGGCCTTTTTCGGATGATACAAGATGGTGATATCATAGTCCTTCAGTAGGTCAAGGCATCTGCGCTACCTCAAGTTTAGATCCCTCTAATTAAATATGTACTAAAGACTCCGATGGTCAGTGCAGACTTCACAATGAACCCTATATAGATAATGCCGCCATAGCTTATGCACAAACACTATAACTGCCAAACTCTAGATCATGGTTAGGGTAGTTCTTCTCATGGGTCTTGAACTATCTAGAAGCATAGGCAATCACCTTCCCCTTCTAGATCATAATACCACCTAACCCGACTCTAGAAGCATCACAATAAATGATGAAGTCTACACCCTCCTCGAGTAAAGTCAAAATAGGATCCAAATCAACAAGGTCTTGAGCTTTTAGAAGCTCTCCTCGCAATCATCAGACCATTAGAAGCTCACACTCTATCGAGTCAATCTGGCTTAAGTAGATGCAATAGAGGAGAAGCTTTGAACAAACCATCTGTAATAGCCTTTAAGTCCCACAAAACTCTAGATCTCAGTGACTGAAGTAGGCACGGTCCAACCTCTAACTGCCTCAATTATCACTGGATCCACCCTAATGCCCTTCTTGGACACCATGTGTCCCTGAAATGTAACAAAATCAAGCATAAACTCACATTTTGAGAACTTGGCATACAACTTCTCTTCTCTTAATCTTTGGAGCACCATCCTCAAATGTCGATCATGATCCTCCTTGGTCTTGGAGTACACCAAGATGTCATCAATGAAAACTATCATAAAAGAATCCAGATAAGGTTAGAAAACCCATTCAGCAACTCCATGATGCTACAGGGGCTCTAGTCAACCAAAAGACCTCAAAAGAAACTCACAGTGCCCTTAACGACTTCTGAAAGCTTTCTTAAGGATATCTGAGGCCCTAATCTTCAGTTGATGGTAGCTAGACCTCAAATCAATCTTAGAAAACAAAGATGCTCCTGAAGCTGATCAAATAGGTCATCAATACGAGGAAGAGGATACTTTTTCTTCACTGTCACCTTGTTCAACTGTCAATAATCCATACACATCCTTATGGTTCAATTCTTCTTCCTCACAAACAACAAAGGAGCACCCCATGAAGAAACATTAGGGCGAATAAACCCCTTACTCAATAAGTCTTGTAACTGATATTTCAATTCCTTCAACTCTACTAGAGCCATATGATAAGGAGGATAGATATGGGCTTGGCGTCGGCTCCAAGTAAATAGAAAAATCAATATCTCTATCCGGAGGAACACCTAGAAGACCATTAGGAAGAACATTTGAAAACTCTCGAACCACGGACAAAAAATCCATGGGAAGTGGCTCAATACTAGTATCCCAAATGAAGGCTAAATAGGAAAAACGCCCTCTATCAACAAATGTTTGAGCTTGAATGAAAGAGATAACTTTAAAAGTCTTCCATCCCAAGAATGATCAAGTCTACCAAAGTATCATACCCTGCTAAAAAAACAAGATATGATCGATACACCACTAAGGACTCACTCACTAGTGTTGAAACATGAATAGGAACATGCATTCTATCAGACATCATATAAAACCCAGTAGTAAAATAGGTAGACACATACGAGAAAGTAGACCCCACATCAAACAATACAAACATAGGTCGATGGCAACCTGGACGATACCTATAATCACAACATTAGAAGTTTCAGCTTCAGGCCTTCTTGGAAAAGCATAACAATGTCCCTCTCAATCGCCACCCGTCTAAAAACTACCCCGACCTCCACTCTGTGGAGCTATAACACCCCTATCACAAGTTTTGTTGCCTCTACAAAGTTGACCTCTATCTCAACCCCTAGTCGGAGGCACTAATCTCTAGCTGGAGCAGCTGAAGAGGTATGTTGGGGACCTAAGTGTGTCTGTAATGGATACTGTCGAATCATATGACCCAAATCCCCACAACCATAACACGACCTCGCCATGGATAATTGCTGTTGTGAACCAGATGAGCTACCATGGACACCTCGGCCAGATCCATTAGATCCTCGGGATGATTGCCCACTCTCACCTACTGGCATACATTCATGAACCAGCCTATGACACTGAAAGGAGGCACTACCATTATATGAACCCTTGCCTCCAAATGAGGCACCAGAAAACTGATCAGAAGAAGGGGCCCTCTTGGGATCCCCGAACTTCTCCCTAACCATCAACTCCACCTCCTTGGTGGTTCTCACAATGGACTAGAAGGAAGCCCCCTGGATTCTCTGAAAACATATGACCTAGTAGAGAAAGTCAACCCTCTCACAAACCTACAAACTCTCTACGTCTCATTGAGAACAATCGTCATGGCATGCCTGGATAGCTCACAAATAGGAACCTTATAGTCAGTAACGGTCAAAATGCCCTATTTGAAATCCTCAAACCTTAGTCGAATCTTCACCCTCATGCTCAAAGGTATGAAGCGGTCCTAGAAAGCATTGGAGATCGCATCTCAATATGTCGGAGGAGATCTAACTTGTCTAGACCTCCCACAAGTCCTCCACCATTCTCTGGCGGCTCCACGATGCTGAAGTGAAACAAGATGGATATAACGAGCATCCACCGTACCCACTGCCTAAAACGTCTCATAGCATATAGTCAAGGACCCATGAGCATCCTCGTTCTTACTACCCTGAAACTGGGATGGTTTCATCTTCTGAAATATTTCATAACACTACTACTCAATTGTGGTCAGAATTACCTCAAGAGCAATTTGAACACCCGCAACCAGTGCCGGAACAACTGGTTGTTGACCCACCTGATCCTTAGTACCTAGAGTCTGTTGCTGACTTGGATTGTACCCCCAATCTAGTCTGAAAACCATGTGGTGCACCTGTCGCACCACCCTGAGATAAGTTCTCCAGCACACACAACATCCTTTACAAAGTCTCGTGAAACAAGAGAGCTCCAAATTTGGGAGGAACCTAGTCCTCATCAACCTCAACATGTGGCTCAAGTGAAGCCTCTCTAGCTTTGCCTCTACCTGGTGCCGCTCCACGGGCACGACCTTTAGCTGATGATACTCCATGAGCACGTCCTCTAGCTTTGGTCACACCATTACCCCTAGCTGGGCTGCCTCCCCTCTACCACAAGAAGCAGAAGCTCTGATCCTCAACATCTGCCAAAACAATGCGCGTCAACTCAACACTAGAAAAGGTAACCACACACGATAAGAAAGAATGAACAAAAGGAAGTTTCCTAATATTCTTCATAGCCTCTCGAAGATAAATAAAGATGTCTCCATAATGATCCTTGAGACTCTACTCAGACTTAGCTTGTACACATATGAAACATATGAACCTAGGGCTCTGATACCATTTGTCACGACTCAAAAATAGACGTAATGACACTTGTCTATTCCAACCAAAACAAGTTAGCCTCAACCTAACAAAATGAAAGAAATGTGAAAAGATAAAGTAAGAACAAGACAAAAGCGGAAAAGTTATTCATTCTAAAAAACAAATCCCAAAACCTAGTTGTCACGTGTACAAACAACTAATACATAAACTTCGGAATGAAAGATAATTACAAGTCTCAATGTGTTTGTTTCTCAAATAGAACAAAGCATAAACAAAAAGTAAAAGAGGGTTCGGCGAGATAACAAGCAACTACCTCTCAATTTTTTCAACAAGCCTCAGAATGAAAGAATAAGAAGAGCAATCACACAGTACCGGGCTCAGAACCTACACAAGTTTAGAAGCAAGGATTGAGTACCAAACAACACGGTACTCAGCAAGCAACCTAGAAATCAAGGTAAACTAGCTAGAAGTCGAATACTCCTTTTATGTGAATTGAATCTCCTCAAACTACAACCTGTATAGAAATCAGCCCAACCTAACAGTTCTATAGTACACAGTTTGTAAGGTATAACCACACCGTTCAATAATCTTAGTTCAACAACTAACACGTATTAAGTATGCCAATTCACAAGTAACAAGTAGATTAATCACAATTATTGAGTAGTTCAATCATAAGTATAAAAAGGAATTACATCATATTAATGAACTCTTGCTGAAACTATTTCCCTTCCGCAGAATATCACTAGCCAGAGCCATTTCTATTTAGCTTTATATTACATCACTAGCCCGAACTATTTTCCTTTGGCTTTATATCAAATCACTAGCTGGAACCATTTCCCTTCGACTTTATATCAAATCACTAGCCTGAACCATTTCTCTTTGACTTTTTATCACATGTCTTATCACGGTGTTCAACAATCAATACAAATAAGCAATTTTACACCATAAACATGAGACAACATTCAAAGTAATTCAAGTCCACATACATGCCATCAAAGCATTTCATCAACTAATAACATAGGGTCCACAACAAGGTAATTTACAAAAAATTATGATCAATATGTTGCCTTTTCATTAATCCCCCTTTTATTAGTTAAGATTAATCAAGTGCAATAATGAACCCTTTCTCAATCCCATTACTCTCCAACACACACACAATGAAGGGAATACACGAATTCTACTAAATTACAAAGTTTAAGAGATCACTTGCCTTAATGCAATCAATTAATCAAGCCAAAGCTTGATTTTGTACCTTCCAAATGATATACAATGCCCCACAATCTAGTTCAATCAAGTAACTACAATAAGAACTCGGAAATAACAACTCCTAATTCATGCATTTGAAAAATTAGTCAATCAACTCAAGAATCTGATTCTCAAAATAAAGTTTAAATCCAAAAATCTATACTTGAAAACATTATCCAAGGCATTTGGAACTCATTGGTGAAAACCATTTCGAAAAAGGGATAAAAATCAGTTCGCAATCAACATTTTAGTTTAGAATTCAAGTTCTTGAAACACCTTGTCATTAGCCAATCAAAATCACAAAAGATTACCCAAATAATTTAGCAGAAGAAATCTCTTCAAAATTGCCTCCAAGGATTGCACAAGCTCAAAAATGGAAAATGAGGCTTAAACCCTGAAATATCAGGTCTAAAACCCTATTTGATGTCGCAAAAGCGGACTCAAATTCGCTTAAGTGGGCTTCACTAAAGCTAACAACAAGTTCATTTTTGCAAACGCCGCAAAAGTGGTGACTCTCGCAAAAACGAAGGCTCCATCACTTTTGCGAAATTCACTTAAGCGAACAAGCCTTCACAAAAGCGAAGCCTTCATATACCAGCAAAAACACAGCCCAACACAAATCATCGAAAGAACCCTTAGGATTCATTCAGAACCCCATACACACAAACCATATATGTGAATCGACTATACTCGATGTTCCAGAAAAAATGGAACCATCGAACATGAATCCAAGGTCTCCTTAACCCGAAACTCGTGGAAGTCACAAAAAACTAACTCAACACCTTAAAAGGCCAAAACAATTTCGGGATCTCTCAAAAACAAACCAAGACCTCACTTAGGCCTTAAATCATCCACGAATCAAAAGAAACTCTCGAAATTATTATCCAAGCATCCGAACCTTGAATGTTGACCAAAGTCAACCCAAACGCTAAAATCTCAATAATTTCTAACTTAGGACCTCAATCCTCAAAATGACTCAGAGTCAAAAACTGACAACTCTCTTAGAAAAGATTCCACATTTTGGGATTGATGAAATCGATGGAATTCCATTCTAACACTCAAAAATCCAAAAGACACCAAACACCACTTTTAAGCAACTTAGCCTTTCAAAAGTAAAACATACAAAATTCTTAACTTTTTACTCAATGTTTAAAACCATCTTTCAAAACTTAATCAAGAATAACTCAAGATCAAAAGTCGTGACGGGCAAAAATGTACTTTAACAAAAAAATTTAATAATGACCAAACGGGTCATTACATCCCAGTCCAAAAAGAAGAAGAAAATCATGCCTCTTTTCTTGAAAAAATCAAGAAAACACTCATTACTACTCTTCCTTTTCAACTAAAAATAGAATTCTGAGTTCTAGTTAAATATAAGCACAATAAAGACCACAAAATTAATTACCGAGGCTTCCTATTATGAAAATAATTTTAAATAATTAATTTGAATTATTCTGACCATAATAAATTACAAATCATTCTACTAGAAATTCGTAATTGCACTCCAATTATATTTTGAAATTTCTCATTAAACACTTATGTAATTTCCCAAGTTACGATTACAAATACTACTCAATAAATTAAATTACTGATGAATTTATTTTAATGATTAATTTCCTTTAGAGAACTGCTTAACTTATTTCATGTGTCGGATGCAAAAATCTACTTGCAAGGTTTGACATGATGAAAATTTATAAGCTTCTCATAACGGCATATCATCATTCTCTATATCGAGACATTTATTTCATCAACTAACTCATTATTTCATCAATATATATTATTATCATCCAATCTAACAGACATATTAACCCATCTCAGAATCTCACCTTTTAATAAATTTAAACCATAATTAATATATACAGATCTTAAAAGTTATATCTGAATAAAGAATATAAGTCCATTTAAGAGTTTAGAGAATATGGTTTGGTTCGTCTGTCTAAAGCAACTATCTCTATTCGACCACATTCAATACATACCAAATGCACCATCACAAGAAGTTTGAACTATACCGTTTCCATAATCAAAATAAATTATATATAATCATCACAAGAAGTTTGAACTATACCGTTTCCATAATCAAAATAAATTATATATAATCTTGTGCTACAATCGTAGCGATGGCATGTTCAATATCCATCGTGGATTGTGAATAAAAAACTTTATACTTATAAGAACCAATGATTTAATCCTATCTGTATAAGCTAAAACTCTATACATCAAACTATCTACTATATAAGTAAACAAACACCATAAATGAATATTTGATCTATACTTTTTTTTTAATAAAATTGAAAAACTAACTATTCTATAATAAATACTATATCTAAATATATGGTTAATAGTATATATCCCAATAATTGTGTATACATATTATTATTTCGGTGGCAATTATATATGTTTTGCTACCAACTAAAAAAAATCATAGCTACTTATCCATATAATGTAGTTGCAATTTAACATGTAATTTATATTTTAAAATGTGTGCAATATATTAAGTTGTGCAATAAATACAATATATTGGAGAAAATACTTAATAAAGATTCAACATTGTCATTCAAAATAGTGAAACATCATTTTACTCAAACATATAAATATTATTTTACAAGAGAAAATAGTTATTTTTGTCCCGTCAATTTTTGTGCTTTCATCACTCCTTCACAAGCTGCTATAACAATTAAAAATTACATAAGAAAACAAATCACGTATTTACTAAATTAGTGATATGGAACTCTAGAAAAAAATACTTATGGTTAGAGAATCATTTGATTGTCGACCTTGAGCTTAAATAATCATTTGAAAATTTTCTTTCCACCTTTTACTCAACACTGCTAATTTTTTATCTATTTCTTTTTTCATTTTTTCCTTAGCTTCTCTTTTGACTTCTTTGACATGCTCGTTTGATTCTTTTCTGAGTGATTCTAATTGCTTTATGAGTTGTACCTTTGTTGGTCTACCACCAAAGTATTCACTAATATTTTTTTAGGACCATATGTACGAAGATATCCATTTTCATCCCAAGTACTTTTTTGAAGATATCGTCATCATTTAAAGAAATTTCTCCATTTTGTTGCTGCTTTTTTAATTGGTCAAATTGATTCAACAATTAAAAGAATCATCAAATATATATGAAAATATATAAATATTAAGCAGACAAAGAAGAAAGCCAGCATCTACTTGTTTTCCTTTTTTTCTCGTGCGGGATTCCATCAAAACATCAACTCGAGAAGGAGTTTTTTCGTCCTTTACCTATTAAAATAACAATCATTATCGTTAATTGAACTTAGATAATGCAATAATTTCTTTTAAATTTATTCAAAATATTATTATGTGTATCATTTCATGTCCAAGTCTTGCATAACTTTTGGTTCCGATATATGGAAGTAAGGAGCATTTCGATCTATTCGATTTGTTTTGCATGCTTTTTCTAACACCCTAAAAATTTCTAAGCTAAGGCCCGAACCATTCTTCATTTGCATATAAGGTCGTATCGAGTAATTCTTAAATTATTCTTTGGTGTTAAGGTCAATTCTTTAGTGTAAGAGTAGATTTGGATATAAATTAATGCCACTACAATTCCCTAGCACAAAGTTCAGTTGAAAGGTTCTTTACCAATTAAGTTTTGACATAAGATTCTACTTAAGTCAACTTCAATAGATCATAGCTCTTAGAACATTATGAATTAGGCGTCCCATCACCTATCAAATTGAAGATCTACGAGTCTGTCACGACCCAAGGTACCCCCTAGATGTGACCTGGCATACAAGACCTCGAGAGGCCCCATACAAGCCCTTAGCATACATTACATACAAGATAATAGAGAATAAAAGTTCAAAAGAGAATTTCATATCAAAGCTTTTAAAAGAAACAGCGGAAGTCTACATCTCATGTCTCGAAGCCAATCTAATATAAAGAACAAGGTTTGGGACGTAACCTAATACAATTCAAAGACTGAAAGGAAATGACATGAAAATAAGAACAACTAGGCTATGTCCTCGGATGGATGAGGACTCACCAAGTCTTCTATCAATATGCTACTATAAAGCTCTAGCCACGAATGGAAGGTTAATCGCCACGTCCTACACCAAAGAAGTTAATGTAGGCAAAAGTATGTGTTAGCACAATTAAGTACTAAGTATGATAGCAATGAACATAAACACCTAAATCATGCTAGATAGAGACAGACATAATCATGACATGCAATGTCCAAGATAAAAACATGAAACATAAAGCATATATCAAGGCCAAAGCAAGCTAAATCATCTTTCTTTCTTTTCTTTACTTCATCATGAGAACACTTGTTCATTAACTTGTGGGGAATAGCCTTAACCGACATGTAAGACCATTTGAGCTATCAACATGGAATCCGGTGTCTACCCCACACCGAAAAGAGGTGTCTTACTTGCCAAGGTAAGACCATGAACTTCTTAGCTTATGTGGATCCACTAGCTAATGTCTACTTAAAGACAACATCCTATGGTGGAAACATAGCTTATGGGATAGAGATTGCTTTAGGACACTCGGCCTCAACTAACGGGAGAGCTCCATCTAGAAAACCCCGCCTCTACTAACGGGAGAGCTTTCACTAGAAGACCCGGCCTCTACTAACGAGAGGGCTTCCATCTCAATATCCACTCGGTGCTAAGCATAATTCCCACGGATTAGTCATTAGCATATTATATCATTAAACATGAAAAGTAGGGTTACCAATTATAGCTAAAATCATGCTTATAGACGTTTCATCTTCCATGGAATTTGTCAAAACTTACGTAATTAGAATAGCTCCTTAAGAACTTGGGTAATCACCTCTTTGTTCTTCTTTTATCATAGTGGGAGAATTACGTGAGAAAACCTTTCACTACTCAACCATAGCATCATCGTATCATAACTTTGGTATTTTACTCTCAAAGCACCCTTAATTCATCATGCTCATATTTCAAAGTTCATAGAGTTTATATGGCTTCATGCAAGTTCAACTCATATCATGCAATTCAATGCAAGCTCATGCTTAGAAAGCCATAATTAGGACAATTTACCCATACTTGAAGGAACTCACATAATAGAGGAAAATCATGCTTTTGACTTGATCATGCTACATTCATAAGATTATCCTCAATTCATTCATATTTCATGCTTGATTTCATAGAGAATTCATAGACTTCATCAAATCATAGCTCAACCCAACAATAAAAGCATAGATTATCAAATTGGGGAGAATTAGCTTGGGATCATGGGGATTCATGCAATCTTTCCATCAAATCATGTGATTCACACTAATTCGTGCACTAAGTTACTTTATCACGCTAGATCATGCACTACAAATCATAAAATCAATAATTGGAATCATAATATAAGAACCCACAATGATTGATCACAAACCCTAATTCAATTGGGTTAGTGTAAACCTTTGAAAATCATGAAGAAGAGAGATGACCCATTGGAGGAAAGGACTCCTAACGGTGAACACTATCATACCTTAAAGAAATCCACAAGAAATTGGAGAATATTGAAGGTCTTCAATGGAGGGTTCAAGCTTTCTTCTTCTTCCTTGAAGCTTGAGAGAGTTTCTTTTAAAGAGAGAAATATTTGAGAGGATAGTTTAGGAATGAGTTCGAATGAAAGGAATTAGGCTTAGAAAGTATTTATAGGTCTTAGATTAAGGGTATAACCGACTTAGTTTAATAGGCAAACAATTAGGAAAAAGACCAAAAAGCCCTTAATTAAAAACTTTCGGGGCCAATCGACGGACAGGATCTATGGTCCGTACATCAATTGACAGACCGTCCTGCTCTTCCGTCAATTGATTCAGAAAGTTCATTTTGGGCTGAATATTTGGCTAAGTCTCGAAGGCATCTACGGAACCCATCTACAGCCCGTCAACTGAGCTACGAACTGTCCTGCTATCCGTTGGTCAAAGTTCAAAAACTTGGAAATCCTGAAAGTTCACAGCGCCATTGACGGTCCCCACCTACAGCTCGTAGGTGGCCTCCGTAGGTCACTATTTTCAGGTGAGTTTTGCATTTAAAATTCATTGAAATCTTGGGGTATTACAATATCTCCCCCTTGGGAACATTCGTACTCGATTGAGAATCAAGACATCATGAGAAGGGTAATAGACACGGACTAACAACCCAACCTAGCATGCAATCACATAAGTGCACATATCCGAGGAGGAAGCATCAACTCCAAGCTAAGGCATGATCAACAAATCATACCATGAAGACTTTATGCAAGTCATACTCAAATGCACATAATCATATAAGACTCTTCATGAACATGCATAATCAAGAAATCATGGAAATCAACTATGACACATGAGACCAAAACAATGGACCATGAGGATCAAGATACCTCAAGCTAGAGTAGGATCGGATGGAAAGAGATGAGGATATCGGGACATCATATCGTCCTCGGCCTCCCAAGTAGCACTCTCAACTAATTGATTCCTCCATAGAACTTTCACGGAAGCAACTTCTTTATTTCTTAACTTCCGGACTTGCCGGTCTAAAAATCTCAACCGGAACTTCCTCATAAGAAAGACTATCCTTTATGCCAAGATTCTCTAATGGCACAATAGAGGTCAGATCACCAACACACTTCTTCAATAATGAGACATGGAAAATCGAATGCAGTGATGCCAAATCATTAGGCAAGTCAAGCTCATAAGCAACCTTACCAACGCGTCTTAAAATCTAGTAGGGGCCTACATAGCGAGGACTAAGCTTCCCTTTCTTCCCAAATCTCATTACACCCTCCATGGGTGAGGTTTTCAAGTAAACCCAATCATCAACATTGAACTCTAATTCTCTTCTTCTAACATCGGCATAGGACTTTTGTCGACTTTGGGTAGTTTTCAACCTTTCCCTAATAAGTTGAACTTTCTCCATAGCTTCATGCACAGACTCCGGACCTATCAAAGCAACTTCACCAACTTCAAACCAACCTATAGGAGATATACACCTTCTACCATGGAGAGCCTCAAATGGAGCCATACCAATACTAGAGTGGTAGCTATTATTATAAGCAAACTTAATCAAAGGCAAGTGATCATCCCAAGTACCCTTGAAATCAATTACACAATCTCTCAACATATCTTTCAAAGTTTGAATAGTACGCTCCGCTTGCCCATCGGTTTGGGGATGAAAGGCCGTACTAAGCTTAACACGAGTACCAAGACCTTTTTGGAACGACTTCCAAAATTGAGAAGTAAATTGTGCACCACGATCGGAGATGATGGATAAAGGCACTCCATGCAGCCTAACCATCTCCCTCAAATACAACTTAGCATAATCCTCCACCGAATAAGAAGTCTTGATGGGAATGAAATGGGCTGACTTCGTCATTCTATCAACAACAACCCAAATCGAATCATATTGTCGCCTCCTGCGAGGCAAACCCACAATAAAATCCATATTCACATCTTCCCACTTCCAAGTAGGAATACTAATATCTTGGGTCAAACCTCCTGGACTTTGATGCTCAACTTTCACTTGCTGACAATTAGGGCACTTAGCCACAAACTCTGCAATATCTTTCTTCATTTCGTTCCACCAATAAATTTCCCGCAAATCACGGTACATTTTTGTAGCTCCTGGGTGGATGGAATATCGAGAACTATGGGCTTCCAATAAAATTTGCTCTCTTAAACCCTCTATATTGGGAACACACAAATGACCTTGGTATCGAAGTACACCATCTCCCCCTTTAGAGAAAACCTCTATGGACTTCTTGAGTACCACTTCCTTAAGTTCAACCAAGTTAGGATCAAGACCTTGCTTAGCTTTCACATCATGCACAAAAGAGGATTCGGAACTCTTGTGAACCGTAATACCACGTTTAGTAGAACCAACAAATCTAACACCTAATCGAGCCAATCTATGGATATCCCGAACCAACTCTTTATTACCATCCTCAACATGAGCAACACTATCTATAGATAATCGACTAAGAGCATCTGCCACCACATTAGCCTTACCGGGGTGATAGAGAACACTCATATCATAGTCTTTTAACAACTCGAGCCACCTTCTTTAGTGGAGATTTAAATATTTCTATTTAAACACATATTGTAAACTCTTATGGTCGGTGAAGACATCTACATGTACCCCATACAAATAATGTCACCATGTTTTCAAAGCAAACACAACTGCCGCTAATTCCAAGTCATGAGTAGGATAGTTCTTTTCGTGCACCTTAAGTTGCCTTCAAGCATAAGCAATGACTTTCCCGTTTTGCATAAGAACACATCCTAGCCCAATTCTCAAGGCATCACAATAAACCACAAAATCATCAGATCCTTCCGGTAGAGTCAATATCGGAGCCGAAGTAAATCGATCCTTCAACTCTTGGAAACTCTTGTCACATGCCTCAGACCATACGAATTTAACGTTCTTTTGAGTCAAAGCCGTCAATGGAGAAGAAATAGATGAAAACCTTTCAACAAACCTCCTATAATAACTGGCTAAGCCCAAGAAACTACAGATATCCGAAGGTGATAAAGGTCTAGGCCAATTCTTAACCGCTTTCGTCTTCTTAGGATCTACCTCAATGCCCTTACCAGAAATAATGTGACCAAAACAAGCCACAGACCTTAACCAAACTCACATTTACTAAACTTCGCAAAGAGTTGTTGGTCTTTGAGGACTTGCAACACAATCCTCAAATGATTAACCTATTCACCCTCATTCTTTGAGTAGACCAAAATGTCGTCAATAAACACAATCACAAACATGTCAAGGAATTGCTTAAACACTCTATTCATCAGGTCCATAAATGCGGCCGGAGCATTTGTCAACCCAAACGACATCACCAAGAACTCGTAGTGACCATACCTAGTTCGGAAGGCCATTTTCGGAATATCATCTTCATTCACCCTTAATTGGTGATAGCTCAAACGAAGGTCGATTTTAGAGAAATAAATAGCCCCTTGAAGTTGATCAAACAAGTCATCTATCCTTGGTAGAGGATACTTATTCTTAATGGTAACCTTGTTCAATTGGCGATAGCCGATACACATACGGAGTGAACCGTCTTTCTTCCTTACAAACAAGACCGGAGCACCCCATGGAAAAATACTTGGCCGGATGAAACCCTTATCCAACAAGTCTTTCAACAGCTCTTTTAGTTCCTTAAGTTCCGCCGGAGCCATTCTATAAGGAGGAATAGAAATAGGTTGCGTATCTGGGAGAAGGTCAATGCCGAAATCTATTTCCCTTTCGGGAGGAATACCGAGCAAGTCATTGGGAAACACTTCTGGGAACTCATTAACAACGGGGACCTACTCAAGATTAGGGGTCTCGAAATCTATATCCCTCACCCTACCAAGATGGTAAATGCACCCCTTTGAGATCATCTTTCTAGCATTTAGATAAGAAACAAATTGACCTTTAAACATAGAATTTTCCCCCTTTCACTCTAGGATAGGCTCATTTGGGAATTGAAATTTGACCATTCGGGTCCTACAATCAATCGAGGCAAAACAAGCATGCAACCAATCCATCCCAAGAATAACATCAAAATCTAGCATATCAAGCTCGACAAGATCAACATGAGTGACTCTATGGGATAAGGAGACGGGACAATCTCTATAAACCCTCTTAGCCATGATAGATTTTCCAATCGGAGTAGAGACACGAAAAGGATCTAGCAACACATCCGGAACAACATCAAACCTCATAGCCACATATGGCGTCTCAAAAGACAAGGTAGCACCGGGATTAAGCAAAGCATAAACATCAAAATGGAAAACTCTTAACATACCAGTAACCACATCGGGAGAGCTCTCTTGCTCATGACGAGCCTGAAGTGCATAAAATTGGTTTTGCTTCTGAGCATTCGAACCCGATCCTCTAGGTGGAGCTTGTTTATTCTCCCTTCCCTTGGCCGTGAGAGATGGACAATCCCTCATCTTGTGACCACTCTTTCCACAATTATAACAACCATTCGTACCGGCTAGACATCTACCCTCATGCTTTTTCCCACACTTGGCACAAGGAGCCAATAAAGAACCACCATTATTCCCTCCCTGAGACTTGGGGTTAGACACCCCATCATTGTTGAACTTTGGAGGAACATTGGATGAGCCTTGGCCAGAGAACCTTTGTTGAAATCTAGGACGACCATGTCCATTGGACCTTGCATGCGAAAAGTTACCTTCTCCGGTCCTAGCCCTCTTGGTCACTCTAGACCTTTCCTTAAGCTTTTCTTCCTCAATTTGTTGAGCATACATCATGAGACAAGAAATGTCCATATCATTAAAAAGCATAGCGGTGCGGCATTCTTTAACCAACATTTTGGAACCCCCCGAAACAAACTTACTCATTCTTGCCCTTGGATCGGCAATGATGGAAGGAGCATAACGGGAAAATTGTGTGAACTTCAAAGCATACTCTTTCACACTCATATTTCCTTGTCGAAGATTGATGAACTCGAGCACCTTTGCCTCCCTCATTTCAAGGGGAAAGAACCTATCAAGGAAAGCAACATTGAAATTCTCCCAATCAAGAGGACCTTCATTAACCGTCCTCTCACTCTTCCATTGATTGAACCAAATTTGGGCAACACCCTTGAGTTGATAAGCGGCCAACTCAGCCTTTTCTTCCGACATCACACCTATGATCATCAACACCTTGAATACTTCATCAATGAATTCTTGAGGATCTTCCTCAACCTTAGAGCCATGGAATTTCGGAGGATTCATCCTCGTAAAGTCCCTCACTCTTGATTCCGCCGTACCCATATTTGGGTTCACGAGAGCCACCACCTCTCTATTGGCTTGAGCCGTCACGGCTTGAACCAACACTTGGAAAGCAGTCTTAAACTCCGCATTAGTCACTTGTTCCGACAAAGGGCCGGGACTTGAGGAGCTTGAGGAGGAGCTTCTTGTTTCACATTCTCTCCCTTGTTTCTTCTAGCATAAGCTCTTTGGGTTGCCATATCCTGAAACGTGTAGGATAGGGATTAGGAGAGATATATATAGAGTTAAACTCTATGGCACGACTTAAGTGTAATGAAAGAAGTGGAATTTCTTAAATGTCTTATAGCCTCTCATTCATAAATGTGACGCGCTTCACACTCATGAACAAGACTCTACTTTACGCGGCTTATGAGACATCCTAGGATCTTTCTAAAACCTTATGCTATAAATACCAAGTTTGTCATGACCCAAGGTACCCCCTAGATGTGACATGGCATACAAGACCCCGAGAGGCCTCATACAAGCCCTTAGCATACATTACATACAAGATAATAGAGAATAAAAGTTCAAAAGAGAATTTCATATCAAAGCTTTTAAAAGAAACAACGAAAGTCTATATCTCATGTCTCAAAGAAAATCTAATATAAAGAACAAGGTTTGGGACGTAATCCAATACAATTCAAAGACTGAAAGGAAATGACATGAAAATAAGAACAACTAGGCTATGTCCTCGGATGGATGAGGAGTCACCAAGTCTTCTATCAATCTGCTACTATAAAGCTCTAGCCACGAATGGAAGGTGAATCGCTACGTCCTACACCAAAAAAGTTAATGTAGGCAAAAGTATGCGTTAGCACAATTAAGTACTAACTATGATAGCAATGAACATAAACACCTAAATCATGCTAGATAGAGAGAGACATAATCATGACATGCAATGGCCAAGATAAAAACATGAAAAACATGAAACATAAAGCATATATCAAGGCCAAAGCAAGCTAAATCATCTTTCTTTCTTTTCTTTACTTCATCATGAGAACACTTGTTCATTAACTTGTGGGGAATAGCCTTAACCGACATGTAAGACCATGTGAGCTATCAACATGGAATCCGGTGTCTACCCCACACCGAAAAGAGGTGTCCTACTTGCCAAGGTAAGACCATGAACTTCTTAGCTTATGTGGATCCACTAGCTAATGTCTACTTAAAGACAACATCCTGTGGTGGCAACATAGTTTATGGGATAGAGATTGCTTTAGGAGACTCGACCTCAACTAACGGGAGAGCTCCATCTAAAAAACCCCGCCTCTACTAACGGGAAAGCTTTCACTAGAATACCCGGCCTCTACTAACGGGAGGGCTTCCATCTCAATATCCACTCAGTGCTATGCATAATTCCCACGGATTAGTCATTAACATATTATATCATTAAACATGAAAAGGTACAACTAGGGTTACCAATTATAGCTAAAATCATGCTTATAGACGTTTCATCTTCCATGGAATTTGTCCAAGCGTACGTAATTAGAATAACTCCTTAAGAACATGGGTAATCACCTCTTTGTTCTTCTTTTATCATAGTGGGAAAATTACGAGAGAAAACCTTTCACTAATCAACCATTGCATCATCGTATCATAACTTTGGTACTTTACTCTCAAAGCACCCTTAATTCATCATGCTCATATTTCATAGTTCATAGAGTTCATAGGGGTTCATGCAAGTTCAAGTCATATCATGCAATTCAATGCAAGCTCTTGCTTAGAAAGCCATAATTAGGACAATTTACCCATACTTGAAGGAACTCACATAATAGAGGAAAATCATGCTTTTGACTTCATCATGCTAAACTCGTAAGATTATCCTCAATTCATTCATAATTCATGCTTGATTTCATAGAGAATTCATAGACATCATCAAATCATAGCTCAACCCAACAATCAAAGCATAGATTATCAAATTGGGGAGAATTAGCTTGGGATCATGGGGGTTCATGCGATCTTTACATCAAATCATGTGATTCATGCTAATTCATGCACTAAGTTACTTTATCACGCTAGATCGTGCACTACAAATCATAAAATCAATAATTGGTATCATAATTGAAGAACCAACAATGATTGATCACAAACCCTAATTTAATTAGGTTAGAGTAAACCTTTGAAAATCATGAAGAAGAGAGAGGACCCATTGGAGGAAAGGACTCCTAATGGTGAACACTATCATACCTCAAAGAAATCTACAAGAAATTGGAGAAGATTGAAGGTCTTCAATGGAGGATACAAGCTTTGTTCTTCTTCCTTGAAGCTTGAGAGAGTTTCATTGAGAGAGAGAAATATTTTAGAGGAGAGTTTAAGAATGAGTTCGAATGAAAGGAATTAGGCTTAGAAAGTATTTATAGGTCTTTGATTAAGGGTATAACCGACTTAGATTAATATGTAAACAATTAGGGAAAAGACCAAAAGCCCATAATTTAAAACTTTCAGGGCCACTCGACGGACAGGATCTACGGTCCGTACATCAATTGATGGACCATCCTACTTTTCCGTCAGTTGATTCAGAAAGTTCATTTTGGCCTGAAAATTTGGCTAAGTCTGGAAGGCATATACGGAACCCATCTACGGCCCGTCAACTGAACTACGAACCATCCTGCTATTCCGTAGGTCAAAGTTCAAAAACTTAGAAATCTTGAAAGTTCGCAGCGCCATTGACGGTCCCCACCTACGGCCCGTCAATCCATCTACGGCCCGTAGGTGGCCTCCATAGGTTACTGTCTTCAGGTGAGTTCTGCATTTAAAATGCTTTGAAAGCTTGGGGTATTACAGAGTCCTCTTTCCAAAGCCACAAAGTTTGCCTCATTTCGGGTTCAGAGTAAAACGTTATGACCATTTTACCAGAGACTACCACAACAACATTTTCTGAATCACTGACCTACAAATCACCTCTACGGGCCGTAGAAGTTTCTACGGCCCTTACTGTTCACTCGTGGAAAAAGTATTGGGAGTCAAAATTTTGGGTTTAATTCTTACAAATTCGATCTACTGTCCGTAGAAACTTCTATGGGTTATAGTTTGGACCCATAGAATAAACCTTTGAGCCTTAAACTTTCAATATGAATTCCACAGATAGGATCTATGGTCTATAGATCAAAGCACGAACCGTAAACTATCCCGTGGAAGGTTTTTCACATCTTTTTAAGAGGGGTAATTCAGTCTTTTTCCACCCCTTCTAGGCCTAAACCTCGATATTTTAACACCTAAATAAAGTTCTAAATAGTATTAATTGATCCTATTACTCTCATTAACGCTCCCAAGTGTAAGAGAAAGGATCCAAGAGGAGAAAGCTAGGGTTTTCAAACGTTCTTCCCGTTTTGTCAAGAACTTTGTTCTTCCAAGTATGTAAAGCTAATCATAGTGATGGACTAAGTTCATCCTCACACCCTACATCTAAATTCAGTCATTAAAAGGTTATGTCTAGAGTTTTATCTGTAGTCTCTTGAAATTTGAATTCAGTTTTTATTTCTATTATGCATATTAAATTCTAAAATTTGTGGTTCAAGCTTTGTATCACATGAACCCATGTGTTTATAAAATTCATATTTGTAGAGATTATTAAATGATATTTCTTATACATTGATTTCGAACTAGAAAGGTGAGCCTAGAAGTATACATTTTAAATGCATGTTTTGAAAGGAGTTTTTAAAGAAAGGATACAAATGGTTTCATATGTACTATTTGACAGTGATTAAGAGAAAGAGTGTAATTGATTTTCTAAAAGTACTTCAGTAAAGAAAAGTGAAAGTAATGTGAAGTAAGTTCTCTTAGAGGACTATTGAGCATATTGATATTGATCGTTTTGGGAGTAGGATCGAGCACCGAACTGGGTAAGAGTCTATTTTTACTCTAAGCTCTATAAAACTACGTTGCAAACGTAGATAGGATTGTAGCGACTTTTTGGGCGACTCCTCACTGCCTCAAGAAGGTTTATTGGATAGATCCATAGTTATAGTTAGCATCCTATACCCCGGCAAAGTATAGTATGACTCTTGCAACGTGGGTGAAACATTGTATCATCGCTAGGCTCATAGTGATGGTTTTCAGTTAGAGAAACTCCCCACGGAGTAAAGTTTTCTACCTTCATATTGCTTATATTGCGTACCTAATTGTATAGTACAAATAGTTTTCACTACTTGTTTATACATTTTTTTTCTTGATATGTATCTAGTCATCAAATCGGTTATTGTACTACTCAGTCATATTACTTGCTTGTACATTAAATGTTCTAATGTCATTAAATCTGCATCTTTTTATGATTCATATATTGGTGTTCAGGATCATCAATAGGTGCTCATGAGATAAATCCACACTTCTTGATAGCTTTTTGTGAGGCCTTCTTGCTTCCGGAGGACCCCATTTCTATATTCTATTTTAGTGGTATCTAAGGTGTGGCAGGTCTTGTCCAGACACCTTTCCTGGACAATAGAGGCTTCATGGATAGACAGAGTTAGACTGTTTCTAATATATTTCTCAGATGTTTTATTGAAACTTATCATTTATTTCAAGTATTTTCAAACAATGTTTTAGAGTTTTATATAAATGATTTAAATGTTCCTCTATTAAAGCTTTCGAGTATCCCATAGAGTCATGTGAATCATAGTTAGCCAGGCCAAGGGTTTCCTTTGGGCCAGAAATGGTTTCCGAGTGCTGGCCACGTCCAGGGTGTAGGCTCAGGGCGTGACACTTTTCTTCTAAATAAAGATTAAAAAACAATAATTAACATTAGTTTCTATAATAGTTAAAGAAAAATATTTCTCTAATAGATAAAAATTTAAATATAATACATCATATATACCTGAAAGTCAGCATCACTTTAAAGATTAACCAAATAATTCTATTCATCGGTGCTAACAAGTTTAGGCTTGTTCCGCAAGTGAAGTTGATAAGATTCTTTTGAATTAAAATACTTACTTTTTATTTTGTGACTATATAGATATATGTATCTTTGATACCAGATGCATTCTGAAATATAGTTAATTAGAGAGAGAGGCGAACGAGACAGAGTTAGCGTGTCTAGATATGTGTGAATTACATTTGAATACAATGTATCTGGAACAAATTAGACCTAATTTGACCCGCATGTATTCGATATACATGTATTTGAGTCGCCAGATACATGCCTCTGGTGATATAAATATTGTACCAAAGGTAATTTCAAAAATTAAAGTGAAGGCATGTAATTAGATCCTAAACTAATAAAATTTGTATTGTTTGCTCTAAAAATAACGAAAGATTACCTCAGTTATCCCTTTAATAGTTTGAATTCATATGAAATTTTTTAAACCTTTCTTGAATTTACAAAGAAAACTCATAATGGCACTCATAAGTCTTTATATCCGTTTGTCCCCATTTTGCAAAGTAATTATCAAATTTCGAATTTGTTAATTATTAGTTGGAAAAATCTAATTACCTATAATTCAAGATTAAATATCCCAATTAGATATGAAGAAATTAGTTCATGAAATTATGATCACACAATCCGTTTACGTTTGGGTTGATTATTGTCTTGTCCATTTTAGCTTCAATCAAAGTTTGTGCTAATATTAAGTCTAAATTGATCTAAAAGAAATTTTGTCGAAATGTTTTCTAAAAGATATTTTATTTTATTCAATATATTATACAGTCATAATAAAGAAAAAATAATAGGTTTATAAGATATTTAAAAAATTCAAAACTAACAAATAAAAAAATTTAAACTTAGTAAAAGTAGGACTGATTGGGTTATGACCTGCATTTTAGTCCATTTCAGCCCAAGTAACATTTGGACGGGCCAATAACACATTATTGAGAATTTTACAGAAATCTCATAGTGTTAAGAGCTAATTACATCCTATCCCTACTTTTTTCTAAATTACAAAAATTCCTTAAATTTAATGGAATCCAGATACATCCAAAAAACATGTCGATACATCACGTCTTGGTATTAGATACATCCTTCAACATCTCGATACATCGTGTCTCGGTTTTGAACACATCATTCAATGTCTCGATACATCACGTACGTCCTAATATATCACATAAAGTGATATATTCGACAGATACATCACATAAAGTGATGTATCTGAATATAGGAGAGAGCATGGATTTTTGTAATTTTTTCAAGTAGTAGGGAATTTTTGTAACACCTCAGATTTGAAAAGAAGGGAAAATGCAGGTTTTCTAGAACTGGTGTCAATACCGATGGAAGCCAATGACGGATCATAAGTTCACTTACGGGTCGTAGGTGGGAACCGTAGATGGTAAGTTAAATGATTTCAAAAAGTCAAGTTTTTGAACCCTTTTTACGGCTCAACTGGATGGACCACCATTCCTTTTACGGGTCGTAGATAGGTCTCATAGGTGACTCTCAGACTTAGTGAAATTTTCTGGCCTTAAGTGGGTTTCTACGGTTAGTATGTTTGGTCCGTAAGTGCACCAACAGACTGTACATAGGTCCCGTTATTCAAGGCCCAAATTTATGGTTTCTGAATCTTTCTACAGTTGGCCAGGACGGTCCGTAGAAGGACCTATGGATCATACGTCCAAGCCGTAGGTCGAGTCCGGCAATTAATTTTAAAGGGCTTTTTGGTCTTTTCCCTAATTGATTATTGCCTAAGCTAGATCGTTTTGATCCTAATCTGAGACCCTATATAAGTCTTTTAAGCCGTAAATCTAACTACTCGAGATCATTCGTCCAACTCCCCCAAATCCATCCAAGTTCTCCTCTCAAATATTTCTCTCTCTAAAGCTTGAAGAAGAATACTAGGGTTTCACATCAATACTTCAAATTCTCCGTTGATTGTGGGCTTTGAACTCCAAGGTATGATGGCTTTAACCTATGGAGTCCTTTCCTTCATAGGGTTCCTAAATTCTCCAATTTTTACAAGTTAGAATCTCCAATTAAAGTTAGGGTTTCATTTAATCTTACGGGTTCTTTCGAATTATGATCTAATCGATTGATTTATGTCTTTTTATGCATGAATTGAGATAATAGCATGGTTTTAAGATAAATTCACATGAATCCATGCATGATCCATGATTTCTGTACTATGATTCTATGACGAACCTTATGAATGATCAAAAGATGAAATTTTTGAAGATATGCATGTTTCTTTATGAAATGGATAATAATTTATGTTTGCTTTGAGAGTGAAGCATCGTTGTTGTTGTTTATTGTGAAATGATTTTTCTCACATGAAGGATTCATAGGGTTGAAAGGTTTTCTCAACTAAATATTTAATCAAGAACTAAGAGCTATTCTAATAAACTTTAGCTTTGATGGGATACTTGATGTGTCTTCCATGTATGATAAGTCAAGCGGCGGTTACCCATGTCCCCTAATGATAAAACAAGTGGCGAATACCCATGTCTCCTAATGATAAGACAAGTTAAAATTAATGACTAATCCATGGGAATTGTGCTTAGCACCAAGTGGACAAGTGACGATTACCCGTGTCCCGTAACTATGTGCCACCATAGGTTTGTCTTATATAGACATTAACTAGTGGGTCCACTTAAGCTAGAAGTTTAAGATTCCTACCTTGACAAGTAAGGAAATCTCTTTTCTTTGAGGGATAGACACCGGATTCCATGTTATAGCTCGAATGATCTATGTCGTTTAACTAACCTCCCACAATAATGAACTAAGGTTACTTATAGAAGTATCTCAAATGTGGTTTAAATGATGTTTAGCTTGCATTGACCATGATCATGCTTATGTTTTCTACCAAGTTATCTTATGAATTAGCTTGGCCATTGCATGGTATTTAAAGTACCTTTTTTGTATGATTTCATAATTCCTATGCATTGCCATCATACATGATACATTCTATGTACCAATGCATACCCTTGCCTACATTGTTTCACTAATGTAGGATCCGACGTTTCTATTCCACATACTCTTGGATAGTGATCCCATAACAAGCTTTAAAGATTGGTGAGTCCTCATGTTCCGAGTACCGAGGCTTCTTTTATTACTATCATGTTTTTACCGTTTGAATTTTGTATTTGATGTATGGGTTGCGTCCCAATCACCTTCCTTATCTTGTATTAGATGGCTTTGAGACTATGTTAGACTTCCGTTATGCTTTGTCAACTCTTTCTAATATAAAACTTTCCTTTGAACTCTTTAACTCTATTATCTTGTATGATGTATGGTAAGTGGCTTGTGTAGGGCCTCTCAGGGTCCTATACGCAATGTCACATTTGGGGGTACTTTAGGTCATGAAGAACTTGGTATTCAGAGCATAAAATTTTAGAAATGTCCTAGGATGTCTCATAAGCCACGTTGAGTACAGTCTTGTTTATGAGTGTGAAGTGTGCCACACTTATGAATGAGAAGCTATAAGATTTTTAGGAATTTCCGCTTCTTTCATCATTCCAAAGTCATGCGATAGAGTGAAACTCTATATATCTCTGTCCTAATCCCTATTCGATGCTTTTTAGGATATGGCCCCTCGAAGAGCATATGTTAGAAGGAATGCAGGAGTGAATTTGGAACAAGAAGCTCCTCAAGTTTCGGTCAACTCTTTGGCTGGAAAAATGACTAATGCAGATTTTAGGGCTGCTTTTCAAGTATTGGCTCAAGCCAATAGGGAGGTTGTGGTCCCCGTGAACCCAAATGTGGGTATGACAACATCTAGAGTGAGGGACTTCACGAGAACGAATCCTCCGGAGTTTCATTGTTCCAAGGTTGAAGAAGATCCTCAAGAGTTGATTGATGTGGTGTACAAGGTGCTAATGATCATGGGTGTAATGCTGGTTGAAAAGGCGGAATTGACCGCTTTTCAACTTATGGGTGTGGCTCAAGTGTGGTTTGAACAATGGAAGAGTGAGAGGGCAGTTGATGTGGGTCCTCTTGATTGGGAGAAATTTAAGGGAACTTTTCTTGATTGTTTCTTTCCTCTTGAAATGAGAGAAGTAAAAGTGCTTAAGTTCATCAACCTTCGTCAAGGAAACATGAGTGTGAAGGAGTATGCTTTGAAATTCACACAATTATCTAGCTATGCTCCTACTATTGTTGTAGATCCTAGGGCAAGAATGAGTAAGTTTGTTTTGGGTGTGCCCGAATTGGTTGTCAAAGAATATCGTACCGCCATGTTTATCAATGATATAAACATTTCTTGCTTGATGGTTCATGCTCCATAAATTGAGGAGGAGAAACTTAAGGAGAAGTCTAGGGAGGCAAAGAGGGCAAAGATCAGTGAAGGTGACTTTTCACGCTCAAGGTCCGATGGACATGGTCGTTTTAAGTTTCGATAACAGTTTTTCGATCAAGGTTCATCCAATGCTCTGGCTCCTAAGCTCAACAAGGAAAGGGTGTCTAACCGTAAGCCTCAAGGAGGAAATAGTAGTGGTTCTTCATTGTCTACTTGTGCTAAATGTGGAATAAAACATGAGGGTTAATGCCTAGCCAGTTCCAATGCATGTTTTGGTTGTGGCAAGACGGATCATAAGATTAGGGATTGTCCCTCCATTGCAAAGAATGAAGGAGATAATTATCGATGGGATCAACCTTGTCCTTCGTCAGGTTCTAGTGGGAGTCAGAAGCAAAAAAGATTCTATGCACTTCAGACTCATTATTAAAAGGAGGATTCTCCCGATGTTACGTTGTTACTGGTATGTTGAAATTCTTTCAACTTGATGTTTATGCTTTGCTTGATCCCGGTGCTACCATATCTTTTGTGATGCCATATGTAGCTGTGTGGTTTGATGTTCTTCTGAATGTGTTGATAGATCTTTTTTCTATCTCTACTCCTATTGGTGATTCTATTGTGGCTAAGCGAGTCTATTGAAGTTGTCTCATCTCCTTATCCCATAGAGTCACTCATGTTGATCTTGTAGAGCTTGATATGTTAGATTTCGATGTTATTTTTTGGATGGATTGGCTGCATTCATGTTATGCTTCTGTTGATTGTAGAACCCGAGTGGTCAAGTTTAAATTTCCAACTAAACCCGTTCTAGAGTTGAAAGGCGGAAATTCTATGTTTAAGAGTCAGTTTGTTTCTTGTCTTAAAGCTAGAAAGATGATTTCTAAGTGTTGCATGTAACATCTTTTTCGGGTTAGGGATATGGATTCTGAAACCCCCTATCTTTGAGTCGGTTCTCGTTGTTAATGTGTTTCTGGAAGTCTTTTCTTATGAATTGCCCAATTTTCCTCCTGAAAGGGAAATAGACTTCGGCATCAAGCTTCTCCGAGATACACACCCTATCTGTATTCCTCCTTATCGAATGGTTCTGGAAGAACTTAAGGAATTGAAAGAGCAATTGAAAGATTTGTTGGATAAGGGCTTCATCCAACAAAGTATCTCTCCATTGGGTGCTCCTGTTTTGTTTGTTAGGAAGAAAGATGGTTCACTTCGTATGTGTATCGACTACCGTTAATTGAATAAGATTACTATTAAGAATAAGTATTCTCTCCCAAGGATAGCTAATTTATTTGATCAACTTCAAGGAGCGAGTTACTTCTCCAAGATTGAACTCCGACTGGGCTATCACCAATTGAGGGTGAAGGAAGATGACATTCCGAAGATGGTTTTTCGGACTAGATATGGTAATTATGAATTTTTGGTAATATTGTTTGGTTTGAAAAATGCTCCGGCCACATTTATGGGTTTGATGAATAGGGTGTTTATAAAACACCTAGATATGTTTGTGATTGTGTTCATTAATTATATTTTGATTTACTCAAGGATTGAGAATGAGCATGCCGATCATTTGAGGATTGTGTTGCAAGTTCTCAAGGGCCAAAAATTCTTTGCATAGTTTAGTAAATGTGAGTTTTGGTTGAGATCCATGGCTTTCCTTGGTCACATTGTTTCTGGTATGGGTATTGAGGTAGATCCTAAAGAAAATGGATGTGGTTAAGATTTGGCCTAGACCTCTATCCCCTTCGGATATTCGATGTTTCTTGGGTTTGACTGGTTACTATAGAAGGTTTGTTGAAGGGTTTTCTTCAATTGCCTCTCCATTAATGGCTTTGACCCAAAAGAAGGTTAAGTTTGCATGGTCTAAAGTGTGTGAAAAGGGTTTCTAAGAATTGAAAGATAAACTTACCTCCGCTCCGGTGTTGACTTTATCGGAAGGACCCGATGGGTTTATGGTTTATTATGATGCTTCAAGGGTTGAACTAGGATGTATTCTTATGCAAAATGGGAAATTTATTGCTTATGCTTCACCAAAACTTAAGATCCATGAAAAGAACTATCCTACCCATGATTTAGAACTAGCAGCAGTTGTATTTGCTTTCAAGATTTGGAGGCATTACTTATATGGTGTTCATGTTGACGTTTTTACTGACCACAAAAGTTTTAATTATTTGTTCAAGCAAAAGGATCTAAATCTTTACAAAAGGAGGTGGCTTAAGTTGCTAAAAGATTATGATATGAGTGTCCTCTATTACCCAGTAAGGCGAATGTAGTGGCATATGCTAGCTCTTAGTCGGTTATCTATGGGTAGTATTGCTCATGTTGAGGATGATAAGAATGAATTAGTTTGGTATGTTCATAGATTGGCCCGATTTGGTGTCCAATTGGTTGATTCTCATGAAAGTGGCGTTATGGTTCATAATGGCTCAGAATCGTCTTTTGTCTCAGATGTAAAGGCAAAGCAAGGTCTTGATCCAATCTTGATGGAGTTGAAGGAAGTGCTACATAAAAATTCTGTTGAGGCTTTCTCCCAAAGGGGAGATAGGGTACTTCGATATCAAGGTCATTTGTGTGTTCCCAATATTGATGATTTAGGGGAGTAGATTTTATTAGAAGCCCATAGTTCTTGATACTCCATTCAACCGGGAGCCACCAAAATGTACCGTGACTTGCGAGAGGTCTATTGGTGGAATAGGATGAAGAAGAACATTGTGGAATTTTGTGGCTAAGTATCCCAATTGTCAGCAAGTGAAAGTTGAGCATGAGAAGTCAGGAGGTTTGTCCCAAGACATTAGCATTCCTACTTGGAAGTGGAAACATTTGAATATGGACTTTATTATTGGTTTACCCAACACCCGGTGACAACATTACTCAATTTGGGTTATTGTGGATCGTATGATGAAATTGGTTCATCCCCGTCAATTCTTACTTGTCAGAAGACTATGCTTAGTTGTATCTAGGGGAGATGGTTAGGTTTCATGGAATTCCCCAATCAATTATCTACGATCATGGTACCCAATTCACTTCTTAGTTTTGGAAATTTTTCCAAAAGCATCTTGGTACTCGAGTTAAGCTTAGTAAGACCTTTAATCCACATAATGATGGGCAAGCGGAGCGTACTATCGAAACTTTAGAAGATATGTTGAGAACTTGTGTAATTGGGATGATCATTTGCCTTTGATTGAGTTTGCATATAACAAAAGCTATTATTCAAGCATTGGTATGGCTCCCTTTGAAGCTCTATATGGTAAGAGGTGTAGATCTCCTATGGGTTGGTTTGAAGTTGGTGTAGTTTCTTTGATAGGTCACAAGTTTGTACAAGAGGCAATGGAGAAAGTTTGGCTTATTAGAGAAAGGTTGAAAATGGCCCAAAGTCGACAAAATTCCTATGCTGATGTTAGAAGAAGAGATCTAACATTTGATGTTAATGATTAGGTTTACTTGAAAATTTCATCCATGAAGGGTGTAATGAGGTTTGGAAAGAAGGGAAAGCTTAGTCATTGTTATATGGACCCATATCAGATTTTGAGGCGTATTGGTAAAGTTGCTTATGGACTTTATTTTCCTAATGATTTGGCATCAATTCATCCGATTTTCCATGTCTTCTTATTGAAGAAATGTGTTGGTGATATGACATCTATAGTACCATTGGAGAGTCTTGGTGTAAGAGAGAGTCTTTCTTATGAAGAAGTTCCGGTTGAGATTTTGGACCGGCAAGTTCAGAAGTTGAGAAATAAAGAAGTTGCTTCCATAAAGGTTCTTTGGAGGAATCAGTTAGTTGAGGGTGCTACGTGGGAGACCAAGGCCGATATGATGTCCCATTATCCTCATCTCTTTCCCTCCGATCCTACTCTAGCTTGAGGTATTTAGTTTCTCATGGTTCACTCTTTTGGTTTCATGTGCCCTAGATATTCCCAAGATTCCTCATTAATGCATATTTATGAATAGCTTAAATTTTGACAAAAAATGAGTTAAATTGATTGATTCTTCATGTTTATGTGCATTTGAGTATGAGTTTCATATAGACCTTATGAAATGATGTTTTGAACATGCTTTAGCTTGGAGTTGATGTTTCCTCCTCGGATATGTACATTTATGTGATTGCATTCATGATTGGGCTGTTAGATCTATTTCCTACCCTCCTTATGATGTCTTGAGTTCCATTTGAGGATGAATGTTCTCAAGGGGAGATATTGCAACACCTCAAATTTAAAAAGAAGGGAAAGTGCAGGTTTTCTAGAACTGGTGTCTGTACCGACGAAAGCCATCGACGGACCGTAAGTTTACTTACGAGCCGTAGATGGTAAGTTAAATGATTTCAAGAAATCAAGTTTTAGAATCCTTTTTACGGCTCAATAGGACAGACCATCATTACTTCTACACTCGTAGATAGGTCTCCTAGGTGACTCTTAAACTTAATGAAATTTTAAGGCCTTAAGTGGGTTTCTACAGTTCGTATGCATGGTCTGTAAGTGGATCAATGGACCATACATAGGTCCCATTTTGAAGGCCCAAATTAATGGTTTTTGAATCTTTCTACGATTGGCCAGGAAGGGCCGTCGGTCCAAGATGTAGGTTGAGTCCGGTAGTTAATTTGTAAGGGCTTTTTAGTCTTTTTCCTAATTGATTATTTCCTAAGCTAGGTCATTTTGATCCTAATCCTAAATCCCATATAAGTATTCTTAGCCTTAAAACTAACTACTCTAGATCATTCATCCAACTACCCCAGATCCCTCCAAGTTCTCCTCTCAAATATTTCTCTCTCTAAAGCTTGAAGAAGAAGACTAGGGTTTCAAATCAAGCCTTCAAATTCTCTATTGATTGTGGGCTTTGAACTCCAAGTTATGATGGCATTAACCTATGGAGTCCTTTCCTCCATAGGGTTCCTAAATTCTCTAATTTTTACAAGTTAGAATCTCCAATTGAAATTAGGGTTTCATTCAATCTTATAGGTTCTTTCCAATTATGATCTAATCTATTGATTATGTCTTTTTATGCATGAATTGAGATAATCGCATGATTTTAAATTAAATTCACATTGAACCTATGCATGATCCATGATTTCTATACTATGATTCTATGATGAAGCTTATGAATGATCAAAAGATGAATTTTGTGAAGATATGCATGTTTCTTTATGAAATTGATAATGATTTAAGGTTGCTTTGAGAGTGAAGCATCATTGTTGTTGTTGATTGTGAAATGATTTTTCTGACATGAAGGATTCATAGGGTTGAAAAGTTTTCTCAACTAAACTTTGAATCAAGAACTAAGGGTTATTCTAGTGAACTTTAGCTTTGATGGGCTACTTGAGGTGCCTTCAATGTATGATAAGACAAGCGGGTATTACCCATGTCCCCTAATGATAAGACAAGTGGTGAATACCCGTGTCACCTAATGATAAGACAAGTTAGGATTAATGAATAATCCGTGGGAATTATGCTTAGCGTCGAGTGACAAGTGACGATTATCCGTGTCCCATAACTATGTGCCACTATAGGTTTGTCTTAGATACACATTAGCTAGTGGATCCATTTAAGATAGAAGTTTATGATTCTTACCTTGGCAAGTAAGGACATCTCTTTTCGGTGTGGGATAGACTCTGGATTTTATGCTATAACTGGCATGGTCTATGTCGATTAAGGCTAACTTCCCACAATAATGAACTAAGGTTACTTCTAGAAGTATCTCAAATGTGTTTTAAATGATGTTTAGTTTGCATTGACCATGATCATGCTTATGTTTTCTACCAAGTTAACTTATGAATTAGCTTGGACATCACATGCTATTTAAAGTCCCTTTTTCCCTGATTTCATAATTCCTATGCATTGACATCATACTTGGTACATTTCATGTACTAACGAATACTCTTGCCTACATTGTTTCACTAATGTAGGATCCGATGCTTCTATTCTGCATACTCGTGGCTAGTGATACCATAGCGAGATTTGAAGATTTGTGAGTTGAAACGACCCCAAAAATGCCCGAAAATGTGCTTCGGAAACACCTATAATTGTAATTTCCATATATCTCAAAATCCGTGCATGATTTCGGAAATCAGACTTCATATTCTTATTTGTGGGGTCAAATTGAGTGGGAAATGGGTCTAACCCGAATTTTAGAGCAACCGTATCAAAATTCAAAAATCGCAAAAATTGCGATTTGGAGGGTCAGCTTTAAAGGGGCATATCTCTTAGCACACAAGGAACTGGAAGGGCTGCAAACTATCAAATTAAAGCTCTTTGAGTTAGCTTTCCAACGCACTTGGTTTCACCTTAGTCCGAGTTAGGATGAGGGAGTTATGACCATTTTCGTAAAACCTGTCTGTGCAGATTTGCAATTTCCAGTGAGCTATTTTTTTTAGGCGGGTTGGAGACTTTTTTTTTTATAAAAAGGGGATATGTCCCATACTTAGTCATTTTTCTTAACTCCAAAAACACTCTCTAAGCCCTCTCCAAAAATTCCACCAAGATCTTCAACCAAATTCAAACATCTCAAGCTCTAATTCCGGATTCAAGACTCAATCTCAAGCTTCGATTCTCCATTCCAATCTTCATCAAGGATTCTCCAAAGTTGAGGTATGTGGGTTTGATTGTGGAAACCTTCCTTTCCACAAGTCCAACCATTTATCCTCTATTTCTACTCCAAGTTTATGGGTCCTTATGATTATTTATGAACTCTTGAGTTATGGAATTACTACTACACACCCTATTATGGTCCATTTTGCATATTATCATGAAATGGAATTATTATGTGATGTTTATGGTTTACATGCTTCCATGATCAAATAATGAAGGTTGATATATATATGTATGTTGTTGGTGGGCTGATTTATATGGATTTTGGAATTGGTTGGACTTAGTATTCTTGAAATACATGATTTCATTTACATGAACAATTGCCCACCTTGTGTTTGATAAAATACCCATTTATAGAATTCTTAGGAAAGGGAAGGTCCAAGGTACGTCCTATGAGTCGGATGGTTATGTAATTACTGAAATGATGATGAAATGGACACATGTATACGATTTTCTCTATATAAGTGTTGTGAGTCGACCAAGCCTAGTACGGGGGGTAGTAGGCCCGTATAACCGTATCGAGGGGTTGGTACCTTGGTTGCCTAGTACGGGGGGTAGTAGGCCCGTATAACCATATCGAGGGGTTTGTACCTTGGTCCCTAGCTCGGGGGGTGGTAGGCCCGTGTAACCATATTGAGGGGTTTGTACCTCTTTCGCCTCTCCAAGGGGGTGGTAGGCCTTGGAAATACTATATTGATGGTCACTCGCCACACATGTACTACGTCCCACTAAATATGATTTTTATGTAAGCATCATTATACATATCATTTCATTAATATGCTATTTATCGGGTATGATTACGCATTTTTCCTATGATGTCCATCTAATGTAGCATTGCATTGCATCCCATATACTTAGTACATTCAAATGTACTAACGCATACTCTATGCCTACATGATGTCACCATGTAGGGACCGGAGCACCGCTTGACCATCCTCCTCCGCGTGGCTAGTACGATTTTCTATAGTGGTTATTGGTGAGTCCTCCATTTCGGGACGTTGCTCATGATCTTTTGCTATGTATAAAACTTTTCCTTTCTAGTTATGTTTTGACTATGAGGGTGAGCCCGGTAGTTTGTCTTGGCCCCCGCTAAGTACTCATGTTTAGAGGTGGTGTTGGACAAGTCGTGTATTATGCTTGAGCTTGACTCATCTATGGTATTTATGTATCATTTCTTTTTTTTCTTTCTTGCTCCCTTAGTCCCGATTTCCCCCTTGATTATGCTTATCGCTTATGGTCATTTAATTGCTTCCGCGACCAAGGATGTGTAATGATACGCTATGAGGCTTGTTTGGGGTTCCTTCGGGTTCCCCATTCGCCGGTCACATCTAGGCCCTAGGCTTGGGTCGTGACATGAGTCCTCATGTTCTGAGGACCGAGGCTTCTTTTATTGCTTTCATGTTTTTACCTTTCGGATTTTGTATGTGATGTATGGGTTACATCCCAATCACCTTTCTTATCATGTATTAGATAGCTTTGAGACTATGTTAAACTTCCGTTATGCTTTGACAACTCTCTCTAATATATAACTTTCTTCTGAACTCTTTAACTCTATTATCTTGTATGATGTATGCTAAGTGGCTTGTGTAGGGCCTCTCGGGGTCCTATAAGTCATGTCACGTCTAGGCGGTAATTTAGGTCGTGACAATTTTAGAGAATATGATAAAAGAAGTTGTGTATTTTAATAACTCAATCACTTTGACAAGCTCAAATTCAGCCCGACCTGCCCATTCACCACCCATAGTCCCAATCATCACCTAATTAAGATGGGTTGAAACACACTTATCTCATTAAATTAGTAACAAAATCAATTGTTTCCATTTTCCGACATACTGTATAATTTGCACAGTAAATATATTACATTTGGTAACAACATTATAAGAAAGATCTATCTAAAGGGTTTTTTCCTTCTTCAGAAAAATTAAAAATATTAAAGAAACATAATAGTTTTATAAGATACTAAAATTTTTAAAGTACTAAAGAAAAAATTAGGTTATCACGTGCATTTTAGTCTATTTCAGCCCAAGTAATAATTGGACAAGCTCCATTCACTTGTTAACTAAATCATTTTGATTATCTCAAATTCGGTCCAACCGGCCCCATTCACTATCCATAATCTCAACCATTGCCTAATTAAGATAGTTTCAAACACACTTATTTCATGAAATTAGTAACACAATCAATTTTTTTACTATTTTCTAACATATGACTACAATAATATGAACGGTAAATATATTGCACTTGGTAAGAACATTATGAGAACGATCTATTTAAAGTACTTTTCCTCTCTTCAGATGTGAAACAAGTGATATAGAAAATTAAAATAAATCAAGCTTCTTTATCCTGATTTAGCTCCAAATTATTGGCAATAGCTTCTTTGGATCAAATCCTTAATGAGTGGGTTTTCTTTTCATGTCTTTTTATTTCTTCACACAATAAAGAAGTAGAAATTAGATATGAAATTCATCATCAATCTTTCACTGAAAGATCTTAGATAATAATTTTTTTGATATTCATTCGTTAAATAAAATTAGCGATAGAATTTATTGTTTAGCGATTTTTTGTGTCTGTAAATAACATAAAAATTGTTATTTATTCTACAATCTTATTATTTTTTTATGATGCTTAGAATTCTTGAGGCCTGGAAAGAAACTGAAAAACTTAGGTTGCAAAATAAAATGTTATCAATGGAGAACAATATGCTCAAAGAAATACTGGAGATATGTATTTGCTCTGCATGCATTTGGGAGAATTATTTGCCTGGGGAGAATGTCCAATTAAAAATACAAGTTAGCGTTATAGTGTTAGTATATATAACTTAAATCCTATAAATTATTATTAACTTTATATATATATATATTATAGTATGAAAAGTTGTTACGTGTTTTCCAAATTTTGGAGAACAAACATGATGAGGAGTAAAGTGGGCCATTGGAATATCTAGTGAAATTGCATGATACCAACATATTATATTAGTAGTCTAAGAATAAAGTATTTGTGATTCTCTCTAGAACGGAAATTTTATTGTTATGATTCAGTTCATTAAATTCTAATGACACTGTAGTTCTCATTTTCATATTCATGGTATATCATTTATATTTTATCTTGATGAAATTTGTTATATTTTTCTTGAAATTACTTTGTATATGTTAAAAACTATGTAAATAAAATAAAGGAAAACAAACAAAAAAAATATACAAAATGAATTGGGTCTCAAAATTTTAATGCAGAGGCAAAAAAGGAAATATAATTAGTAAAATAAGATAATAATGCAAGTTACATATTCTAAGAAATATATTGTGCAATAAGGCATGCAAATCCTTTGTTCCCAAAATTGTAAAATTGAATTATATATTAGGTGGTATTCAGAAAAATAATCGAATTAAAACATGATGTCGTATCATAGATTAATTATCATGGTTTAAATTATTTTTAAGTACATGAGAATAATATTCACTTGGTTTGATACATGTATATATACTAAACAATTCATCATATATATATATAAACCATATTTATTATTTTTGTTTTTTTAATCAAGCACCTTGGGTAGACCTCGCATTGAGCTTATTCGATAAAAATTTCAGAATAGCCTCTGTAGAAGGATAAGGAAGGAAATAGGGGCATATTGATTAAAAAAATAAAACTACAAATATTGCAACAACATTAAAAATAGTATAAAATAAGGAAAAATTATCTAATTACACATAAATTTCTATCCTAAATACTAATAATCTCTATAGTTTGAAATAATAACATATTGTCTCCCTAATTAATAATTTCATATCATATTTCAAGCCAGTTACATCTAATTATGTGTATCTAAATATGGACTGTAAGTGAAACACACCAATTAAGGAGAAAATCACGCACTCTTCCTTAAAATTTTGAATTTCTTCTCAAAAAAATAAAAAATTCTAAATTTCTTCTAATATTTTGAGCATCAAGTTTTCATATATACAATTTTTTTTAACATAGATACATGAACTATTAATTAAATACATGTGTATATTTTGTCAGATACATATTTTGACCGCTGTCTTGCCTTCATCTCCCTCTCTCTCCTTTTCGACCATATACCAGTGTCTCCGGTGAAAACTCCACCAAACCAGCGAGGGGGTGTTCTAACGACTTAGATATATGCATATATTTTAACAAATACATATTTCAACCATAATCTTTCATCATCTCCCCTTCGTTTCTCTTTCCTCATTTGCCAAAGATCGTCATTTCCTAGGCTGGACTGGAACTCCATCAAACCAGCGAGGAGGTATTCTATAAGACATATCATTGACGAACTGGAACTTTCTGGTCATGGTTGTTGCTTGTGTAAGAACATCTCTCCTCCTCTCCCCTTCGTCTCTCTTTCCTCTCTAACAAAAGACCATCATCTCTAGCGAAATAATTTTGGAAATTTAGCCTTTGGGTTAACTTTGGTCAATATGTCGGGTGCTTGAATTTGAATTTTGAGAGTTCCGTTGGATTCGGGGGATTATTTTAGGCCTAAATGAGGTCTTGGTTGATTTTTGTGATGTCCCGAGGTTGTTTTAGCCTTTTTAGCCGTTGAATTAGTTTCTTGTGGTTTTCATGGATGTCAGGTCAAGGATACCTCGGATTTGTATTTTCATGGTTCCATTGAGTCCAGAGTATCGAGTAGAATTGATTTGCATATGTGGTTTGTGTGTACGAGGTTCTGAATGAATCCCGAGGGTCCTTTCGAAAGATTTTGTGTCTTATATATTTTGCTTGTTTCTGGTTCTGGTGCATGAAAATTTTGGTCATCGCAATCGTGAGGCTCCCTCATCACAATTACATCATAGTAATCTGGGGTGCATCGCTATCGCATGGGTCTTGCCGTGATCATGATGGTCAACTTTAATGATTTGACTATTTTACTCATCGTGATCGCATGACTGCGGGTAGCGATAGCAATGAGCATCTGAGACCTGGACATAATGATTTTCCTAAAATCGGGGTTTCAACCCCATTTCACCATTTTTGAGTTTTGGGAGCTTTGGGGTGGCGATTTGGGTAAGATATTCAAGGAAAAACTTTTGGGTAACGATTCTTAACTCTAAATCTTCAATTACCCATTATTTTATTGGAGTTTATGTGTTCAAATAAAGATTTTTGATTAATAGATTTAGGGTTTGGCATGAACTTGAGTTTTTGAAGTAAATTGGGATTGTGAATGGATTTCAAATCCTTTTTCGAAATGGTTTTCACTAATGAGTTCATAAAGCCTTGAATATCATTTTCAAGTATTGATTTTCGAATTCAAGCCTTATTTTCAGAATTGGGTTTTATGTTGGTTGACCCATTTCTCAAAATAATTGATATGGGTATTGTTGTTTATAGAAATTTATTCTAAATAATTGATTGCTATAGATTGTGTGGCTTTAGAAGTGATTCGGAAGGGAAAAACTCAAGCTCCGGATTGATTAATTGATTGTTTTTAAGGCAAGCGATTTCTTAAACTTTGTAACCTAGTAGAATTGTTTACTTCTCTTCATTGTATGTGAGTTGGGGAGTAATCGAGATTGACGTGAAGGGTTTATTGTTTCACTTCATCGTTGTTAACTAAAAAAAGAAGGGGAAAAATAAAAGACTTCAAGCTGAAAATGTGAAATCGTGAAATGCCTTGTTGTGTTCCCTATTTGATTGATTGACGATATGCTTGATCGCATGAAAGTGAACTTGAATTAATTTTAAATTGCTCGAATCGTTGTCTCTTCCTTGTGGTGTGATATTGCTTGTGTGCATTGATTGTTGACCACGTTGATGAGACATGTGATAGCTTGTGATGCTGAGGTCATTTCCGACTAGTGATTGATATAATTCTGAGGCAATTTCTGGCTAATGATTCTATAAATCCGAGGTCATTTCTTGCAAGTGTTGTGATTGATACATTTTGATGCTTATGAGTGACTTACTTGTTAATTATGATTGATGTGTTTGATACTCGTGAATAATCATCTTGATACTTGAGATTGACCTAATTGATTCCTGTTGGTTACCAAATTGTGACTATTGAATTCGTGATTGATAAATCTTGTGAGTTGTTTGTTGTAGAACTGTTCGATTGGGTTGTTCTCTATGCAGGTTGTAGTTTGAGGAGGTTCAGTTGGAACGGAAAGGGGTATTCAATTTAGAGCTAGTTGCTTGTTTATTAGGTTGCTTGCTAGGTATGGTGTTGTTGGTACTCACCCCTTGCTTGTACACTTGTGTAGGTTCCGAGTCTGGACTCGTGCAATCTTCTTCTTTTCTTTGGATTTCGAGGCTTATCAATGATTTTAAGAGGTAGCTGCTTGTCATTCGGCGGTTCCTCTTGTCTCTTACTTTATTCTTTGTTCTATTTGAGAAACAAAGATATTGGAGACTTGTATTTTTTTTAAAATTTTGTATTTACATTAGTGGCTTGTACACGTGACAATCAAGTTTTGAAGTGTTAATAGAATGAATAAGTTTTCCGTCTTTGTCTTGTTCTTGCTTTATCTTTATGTTCTGTCTATCTTTATTTTTATGAGGTTAAGGCTGACTTGTCTTTGTGGAAATAAACAAGTGCCATCATGTCCATTTTTTGGTCGTTACAAATGGTATCAGAGCCAGGTTCATAGGTCTCACGCAGTACAAGCCAAGCCTAAGTAGAGTCTTGAAGATTTTTACAAAGATGTCTATACATATCTTCGAGAGGTTATGAAGACTGTTGGAAAACATCCATTTGTTCATCCTTTCTTATCGTGTGTGGTTGCCTTCGCTAGTGCTGACTTGTCGCGTGCTATTTTTGTATATCCCGAGGATCATAGCTTCTATTTCTAGTGATAGAGGGGAGGCAGTCCCCAAGGTAGTTGCTAAAGCCCCAACTAAGGGTAGAGGTAGGGCCAGAGCTAGAGGTCATGCTCGTAGAGTAGCACTGACTAGAGGTCGTGCTCATAGAGCAGCACCAACCAGAGGCAGAGGTAGAGAGGCTTTACTTGAGCCACGTGTTAAGGTTGCGGAGGACTAGGTTCCTCCCGGGTTTGGAGCTTCCTTGTTTCAAGAGACTTTGTTGAGAAAGCTTGGCGTGAGGGAGAACTTCTCTCAAGGTGGTGCGACAGGTACACCACATGGTTCTTAAACTAGATTAGGAGAACAGACTCCAGGTCAGCAGCAGACTACGAGTATTCAAGATCAGGTGGGTCAGCCACCAATGGTTGTGGGTGTTTAGATTGCTTCTGATGTTATTCTAATGATAGATGAGCAGCAGCATTATGATAGGTTTCGAAAGATGAATTCACCCCAGTTTTAGGGTGGTAAGAGCGAGGATGCTCATGAGTTCTTGACTTTCTGCCATGTGATGCTTGATGGACTAGGTGTGGATGATGCTCGTGGTGTTCATTTTATTGCACTCCAGCTGTGAGGACGTGCAGAGAGCAGTGGAGGACTTTTGGGAAATCTAGACCAGTTGGGTCTCCTCTGGTAGAGTGGGATGTGTTCTTTAGTGCTTTCCAAGACTGCTTCATTTCTTGGAGCGGGAGAGATGAGAGTCGACCGAGGTTTGAGGACTTGAGATAGGGCAGTATATCTGAGGCCCGTTTGTATGAGCTTTCTAGGCATGCTATTACTATTATTCCCGATGAGGTAGAGAGAGTTCGCAGGTTTATGAGATGGTTGACTTTCACTACTAGGTCGTACGTGTTCCCAGCGGCCAAAGAGGGGTCCTCCTTCTAGTCCATTGTGAGCACTACCAAGGAGGTGGAGTTGATGCTTTTAGAGGAGTTTGGAGAGCCCAAGAGGGCCTATTCTTCTTATCAATTTTTGGTGCCTTATCTGGAGGCAATGGTTCACACTGAGGTAGTAGTTGCTTTCAATGTCGTGGGCTGGTTCATCCATGTATGCCAATAGATAAGAGTGGGCAATTATCTCGAGGATCTCTTGTTTCAATCCGAGGTGGCCATGTTAGCTTATCTAGTTTATAACTGTAGTTATCCATGCCGAGGTCTTTCTTCGGGTGTTGGGATCCAGGTCACATGATTCAGAAGTGTCCTCTACGGTCTCACTCAAGACCCAACGTACTTGTTCAGTTGCTCCAGCTAGATATTCAGTGCCTCCGATCAGGGGTCCAGGCATAGGTGAGTCTTGCAAAGGCAGCAGAACTTCTAGTATGGGTGCTTCAGCTCCACAGGGTGGAGATCGGGGTTCTACTCAAACTACAATTGGCTGAGAGGGCCAGTGCTATGCTTTTCCAAGGAGATCTAAGACTGACACTTCTGATGTTGTGATCACAGGTATCGTCCCAGTTTGCCATCGACCTGCATCTATATTGTTTGATCTGGGGTCTACATTCTCGTATGTGTCTACCTATTTTTCTGCTGGGTTTGATAAGATGTCTGATTACATGCCTGTGCGTATTCATGTTTCTATACTAGTGGGTAAGTCCTTAGTGGTGGATCCAATGTATCGAACATGTCTTGTTTCTTTGGCTGGGTATGATACTTGGGTAGACTTGATCATTTTGGCGATGGTAAACTTTGATATTATTTTGGGTATGGATTGGCTCTCCCCGTATCATGCTATTCTTTATTGTTTTGCTAAAACTGTGACTTTAGCGATGCCGGGTGTCCCAAGAGTTGAGTGGATGGGTGCTAGTGGTTCTTATCCTAGCAAAGTTGTCTTCTTCATTCGAGCTCAGAGGTTGGTTGATATAGGGTGTTTTTCCTATTTGGCCTTCATTCGAGATATTACTATTGAGCCACCTCCCCTAGATTATATGCCCTTGGTTTGAGAGTTTTCTGATGTGTTTCCTACTGATCTTCCAGGTGTTCCTCTCAATAGGGATATTGACTTTGTGATTGACTTAGAGCCAGGCCCCAAGCCTATCTCTTTTCCTATATATCATATGGCTCCAACTAAGTTAAAAGAATTGAAAGATCAGTTATAGGATTTGTTGAGTAAGGATTCATATACCTTTTTGTTTCTTTATAGGGTGCTCCTATGCTGTTCGTGAGGAAGAAGGATAGATCCATGAGGATGTGTATTGATTATCGACAGTTGAAAAAAGTGATACTGAAGAACAAGTATCCTCTTCCTCGTTTTGATGACTTGTTTGATCAGCTTTAGGTGCATCTTTGTTTTCTAATAGTGATTTGAGATTCGGGTATCATCAGCTGAAGATTACGGCAACGGATATCCCTAAGATAGCTTTCAAGACTTGTTATGGGCACTATGAGTTTCTTGTGATGTGTTTCAATTTGACAAACGCCCTTGCAGCGTTCATAGAGTTTGTGAATAAGGTGTTCCGACCTCACTTGGATTCTTTTGTGATAGTTTTCATTGATGACATCTTTGTGTACTCCAAGACTAAGAAGGATCATGATCAGTATATGAGGATTGTACTCTAGAGATTGAGGAAAGAGAAGTTATATGCCAAGTTCTCAAAGTATGAGTTTTTGCTTCATTTAGTTGCATTTTCAGTTAGTGATTGATATAAAGTCGAGGTCATTTCCGGCTAGGGATTTATATAAAGCTGAGGACATTTTCGACAAATGTTGTGATTGATACATTTTGATGTATATAGGTGACTTACTTGTTCATTGTGATTGATGTGTGTGATATCTGTGAATAATCTACTTGATACTTGAGATTGACTTACTTGATTTGTGTTTGTTACCAAATTGTGACAATTGAATTCATGATTAATAAATCTTGTGAGTTATTTATTGTAGAGCTATTAGGTTGGGCTTTTCTCTGTGCATGTTGTAGTTTGAGGAGGTTCGGTTGGAATGGAAAGGGGTATTAGATTTATAGCTAGTTGCTTGTTTATTAGGTTGCTTTTTTGGTACCGTGTTGTTGGTACTCACCCTTTGCTTCTACACTTGTGTAGGTTCCAAGTTCGGACTACCGTGATGTTCTATTCTCTTCAGATTTTAGGCTTGTTAAGGATTTTGAGAGGTAGCTTCTTGTCATCCAATGGTTCCTCTTGTTCCTTACTTTATTCTTTGTTCTATTTGAGAAATAAAAACATTTCAGACTTATATTTATCTTTTTTTTTGAATTCTGTATTTACATTAGTGGTTTGTACACGTGATAACTTGTTTTTGGGGTGTTAATAGAATAAATAAGTTTTGCACCTTTGTTTTGCTCTTGCTTTATCTTTCTGCTCCATCTTTGTTTGTTTTCGTTGGGTTGAGCTGACTTGTTTTGGTGGGAATAGACAAGTGTCATCACGTCCATTTTTGGGTCGTGACATCACTACCCATAGTCCAAATCATTGCCTAATTAAGATTGATTCAAACACTTATCTCATGAAAAGTCACAACCCGATTCCTCGAGTCATGATGGCACCTACAAACCCACCAGTAGGCAAGCCAAACCCTATCCCAGAACTTAATAGTAACGGGACTAAGAGTGGAAACTAATCTCAACTACGTGGCAGCATAAGTAAATGAACATATTAAGGAAAGGTGAAAGCGAAAACATCTATATACATCAACAATACATCCCAGAACCTTGAAGTCACATTTATAGAGCTTCTACAAAATGAGTAAAAGTCCCAAAAGTGGACAACAGAAACAAGACTTTTACAAAAGCAAAAGACAATCAAAAATACATATAGAGAAAGAGACAAGTAATCCCAGAATATGACATGTGCTCACCCTCGTCTCTGGAATAGATTGCAGCAGGTTCGAACTCAACGCTAATAACTGGTGCTCGGACCTACATCACGAAATAGATGTAGAGTGCAGCATGAGTACCAAAACAACAGGTACCCAGTAGGCATTATAGGCCGACTGAGCAAGAAATGTAAAAACATACTGAAAGGACAGAATCAACAAAAAAAGAGGTCAAAGGAAATAAGCACAAAACTAATCGATAGCAAATCTAAGAAATACCTAAACTAAACCCAACTTAGGCCCCCATAAGACCCAGAAGGCACACTCAAGCACAGACAACGAAAACCCGATTATACCCCCATAAGCCCGACAGGTACACAGAATATCCAAATCTATGGGACCAAAGGAAATCCAACTCTGAACTGGAACCACCAGGACACTCATACCTAGTAAACAAGTTTGACTTCCAATTCGGGCAACCCTGCCTGCCAGCAATTTTGGTGGCCCTACCCTGCCAGTCGGGTGCTGCGTGGGATGGGGGATATAACAATCCCCTCCAAAGGCCCTGATATCCAACCGCCCAATAGGGTAACACTCTGGGAGCCCTACCCTAGCAGACGAGTGTGCAAGCTAACACTCTGGGGGCCCTGCCAAAGCCAGACGAGTGCACGGGGCATGTCGACTCTGAAGAGGACCTCAAATAACTCATATCCAATTGCTCAGCCGGCAAATCACTCTGAGGGCCCAGCCCAACAAGAAAAGTGAGTCAGCAAACACTCCTGGGGCCCCTACCAAGCCAGATAGAGCGTATTAGGCGAATCAACTCCGTAAAGGATCTTAACTGCCTAACCACCGATGATCGACATTCACTACTGACCACATCGCAATGAGCGTATCAACCCCAAACCGTAGTAGATCGACGTCCACAACCAATCACCACACCACAGAATCGACCTCGAAGCTTCCAACCAAGAAGATACCATGCCTCAGATAAGGCATCAACATCGAAGAAAAAGAAGAGAAAGACAGAAGGATTGCAAGCACTACAAGCCAAAACTAAAATCAACTATCAGACCCAATCTGCTATGCCGGCCTACAAGGACCTAGTCCATCTGAATCGACGTCGGATACATACAAAAGTCAACCAGGTACATGGGTGTAGGTCAACACTAGTCTATCCTAAACTAAGGTCAAAGATATACTTCAATACTATAACAACCAACCAGAAAATTCGCACACAGCAGCATATAACCAACATAATAAACAATCCACACAATCATAGATAAGGAATCCCTCCGATAACATGGTACTAACCCCGAAATAACCTGAAAATCAATCCTAAAGCATGGTTTCTCAGAAGAAGAGAAGAGATACGAGCGACCCACCCCAGATTCACACAAATCTGCATGCAATAACACAATCAAGCACAATCTAAGGGAAGAGGAGTCGTAGCCTACCTGAAGGCCGACCACGCGTGCTCTAAATCACTCTGCAAGAGTCTTCCCCTTATGAATGGCCTCCGATTGCTGCCACGCTATCAAAAATTGAGTCACAACATCAGCACGGTCGTTTAGGGACTAAAATCATCAAAACTGGAGACAAACCCATTTCAAAGTCAAAATTGAGAAATGTGGGACCCACTCCAAAAATCCTAGACCCTCCACTGAGCTTGTGTTCCTAAACAAAAAACCTCTCGGTGCTCGGATCATCTCCATGCAACAACAAACCCAAGAAGCAAAATTTTACACAATTCTAGCTCAAGGCAGCCACTTATACCTCATATTCACAAAAATCGAGGATCACCCAAAACTATCCGAGCACTAACCCACACTGTCAACAAGATTCTAAGCACTGGGACTTCGAATCATCCAAAAAGGAGGTCTAGAACTCGAGATATCAAAGTTTTATAATGAGGGTTGAATTTGATTTTTCACTAATTAAATAGCAGCAATTCTGGTCGCTAAAAGACTAAATTCTAGTCGTTAAAGGTCTGCACCAACAACACCAGATTTTGCTATATTTCAAAGTCTTTGAACGGATCCCCGAAATTCGTTCGGGACCCGACGAAAATAAACTAGATATGCTACCCTACTAAATTTGACATTTCGAACTCAGTGACACAATCAGAAATTCCATACAAGGTTGTTTTGACAAAAAGTGGGTCCCACACCCAAAACGCCATTTTGCCGAATTCTACCAAGGGCCTCAGAATTAGACCGGAAGCCTCGAGAAGCACACGAAGGGGCAATCTAGACAAAACTCAGCATTCCAAAACTAACCACACTAAAGAAATTTTCATTCAAGCACGTTTACCAAGAATATTGACCAAAGTCAAACTTGAGCCAAATTTTCAAGGCTTAAGCGCCAAATGGCTCCAAAGTCACACAAAAAGCCTCGGGACTCGTACCAACCATGCTTCTAGCCTAATTTGGCCACTCCAGAGTTGATGGAAATGCCTGAATTCCCATTTGAGTTTGTTTACCTAAGGTTATGACCGAAATCAACTTTTTAAGTTTCAGAAGCTGCAAAATAGGAAAATGGGTATAAAACCCAAACGAACGACTACGCGACCGAACAGTCGGTGCCAGCAAGTCATAAATTACTTGGGGTCACTACAAGAATGCTTTAAACGATAGGAAGAAGGCATTAACACAGAAATGACTTGGAGGGTCATTACAATGTCCACTACTAAAGAACTTTCATATGCAAAAGTAAATGTCAAGAAGTACTGAGGGCTCAAATATGCTGGGGAACCGCTCCGCATCTCCCACTCGGTCTCCCATGTAGCCTCCTCGACTGGATGATGCCTCCAATGAACCTTAACCACAGGAATTTCTCTAGACCTCAGTTGCCTCACATCTCTGGCCAAAATAGCAACAGGCTGCTCAATATAGCTCAGGCGATCATCCAACTCAACAGAATCATACTGGAGCACATGAGACTCATCTGAAACATACCGGCACAGCATCAAAACATGGAAAACTGGATGAATATCTTAGAATGCTAGAGGTAAAGCTAACGCATAGGCCACCTCACCAACTGTCCTCAAAATCTCAAAAGGCCCAATATACCTTGGGCTATGCTTGCCCCACCTCTAAAATCTCATCATGCCTTTCATGGGTATTACTCTGTGGAATACTCTATGACCAACGGAAAATCTCAACGGTCGGCGCCTGTGACTCGCATAACCCTGGTGTCTACTCTGAGTCGTCTTGAGCCGATCTTGTATCATCCTCACATGCACCAAGGCCTCCTGAAACAAGTCTGTACCACGTGGCCTAGGCTCCGTAGACTCAAACCAACCTACTGGAGTGCGATAACACCTACCATATAAAGCCTCAAACGGGGCCATCTGAATTCTAGAGTGGTAGCTATTGTTGTACGCAAACTCCGCAAAAGGAAAGAACTGGTCCTACTGACCTCCAGAGTCAAACACAAAGGACCGCAACATATCCTCAAGAACCTCAATAGTACGCTCTGACTGGCCATCAGTCTGGGGGTGAAATGCTGTGCTAAGATCGACACAGATGCCCAATTCCTCGTGAAATACCCTCCAAAAGCTGGAAGTGAACTGTGAACCCAGTCTGAAATGATAAAAGTGGGCACATTATGAAGACGAACCACCTCTCGAATGTAAAGGAAGGAAGTACGAACTGGAAGGAAGCGTGCTGACTTGGTCAATTTATCCATGATGACCCAAATGTTGTCAACACCTCTAGAAGTTTGAGGAAAACCACAATGAAATCCATGGTGATACGCTCCCACTTCCACTCAGGAATTGGCAATTTCTGCAACTCCCCACCATGCCTCAAATGTTCGGCCTTCACCTGCTGACAACACAAGCAACGGGACATATAGTCTGAGATGTCCCTCCTAATATCACTCCACTAGTAATGTTGCCTCAAATCACAATACATCCTAGCGCTGCTCAGATGGATAGAATATCTGGAATCATGTGCCTCGCTAAGGATCACCTGAATCAACTCCCCAACTATCGAAACACACAAACAGCCAGCAAACCTCAAAACCCCATTTGAATCTAAGGGAGCCTGCCCAGCATCACCTGCTAATACTCTATCTCTGAGTGCCACCAAAGACTCATCCTCGAACTGACGACTACAAATCTAATCTAGCAGGGATGACTGAACTCCCATATAGGCTAACACCCGACTGGAATCTGAAACATCAAGCCTGATCATCTGATTGGCGAGGGACTGAATGTCCAAATCCAAGGGTCGCTCCGAAACATAAAGTAAGGCTAGACTACCTATACTCACTACCTTACGGCTCAAGGCGTCTGCTACCACATTCGCCTTGCCCAAATGGTAGAGAACAGAGAGATCATAGTCCTTCAGGAGCTCAATCCAATGGCGCAGCCTCGAATTAAGATCCCTTTGGACCATAATGTATTGAAGGCTCCTGTGATCAGTGTAAACCTCGCAATGAACTCCATATAGGTAATGCCTCAAGATCTTAAGCACGAAAACTTCCGCCGCCAACTCTAAGTCATGAGTTGGTTAGTAGCGCTCATGCAGCTTAAGCTGCCTCGATGCATAAGCAATAATTTGGCCCTACTGCATCAATACACAACACAAACCAACACCAGATATGTCACAATAAATTGTGAAGCCCTCGCCCTCAACTGGAAGAGTCAAGATAGGAGCGACGGTAAGAAACTCCTTAAGCCTCAGTAAGCTCCTCTCACACTACACCGACAACCCAAAGGGAACATCCTGGGAAGTCAATCGAGTCAGAGGCACCGCTATAAAATAGAAGCCCTTAACAAAACACTTGTAGTACCTTGCTAATCCAACAAAGCTCCGAATCACAGTTACAGAGGTGGGCCTAGCCCAATCACGGATAACCTCAATCCTCGCTGGATCCACCATAATACCACCCTTGGACACCACGTGCCCCAAGAATGCTATAGACCCAAGCCAAAACTCACACTTGGAGAACTTGGCATAAAGCCGATGATCTCTCAAAGTCTGGAGCACTATTCTCAAATGCTGCTCATACTCGCCATGGCTCCGCGAGTATACCAAGATATCATCAATGAAGACTATGACAAAGGCATCGAGATAAGGCCTGAATACACAAGTAATCAAGTCGATGAAAGCGGCAGGGGCATTAGTCAACCCAAAAGACATCACTAGGAACTCATAATGGCCATAACGAGTCCTAAATATTGTCTTAGGGATGTTCGTTGCTCTAACCCTCAATTGGTGGTAGCCGGATCTCAAGTAAATCTTAGAAAATACTGCGGCACCCTGAAGTTTGTCAAACAGATCATCAATACGAGGCATGGGGTAACAATTGATCACCGTCACCTTATTTAGCTACCCGTAATCAATACACATCCACATGGTACCGTCATTCTTCTTTACAAACAGGACTGGGGCACCCCAAGGTGATACGCTAGGCCGAATGAATCCCTTACCTAAGAGATCCTGAAGCTGGACATTGAGCTCCTTGAGCTCTTCGGGGGCCATACGGTACGGTGGGATGGAATTAGGATGAGTACCCGGCTCCAAATCAATGGAGAAGTCAATATCTCAAATGAGGGTAGGCCAGGAAGGTCGGCAGGAAACACATCTACGAACTCTAAGAATATAGGCACCGAATCCACTGTAGGGCCCTCCCTACTAACATCTCTAACATACGCCAAATAATCCAAACATTCGCTATCTAATAGACTCCAAGCTTGGACATAAGAAATCACCCCAACCGGCGTGTGACTACAAGAACCCTGCCACACCACCGATGGAATACCAAGCATCGCTAAAGTAACGGTCTTGGCATACCAATACAAGACCGCTCGGTGAGGGGCTAACCAGTCCATACCTAGAATCAAGTAAAAATCCAACATACCAAGAACAATAAGATCAACTCGAGTGGCCTACCTTGAATAATCACAACACAGGATCTACAAACCTGATCCACTACAAAAGAATCCCGTACCGGGGTCAAGACACGCAAACGTACCACAAAGGGCTCAGGACTCACCATCAACCAAGGAACACAATAAGAAGACACATACGAATAGGTGGAACCAAGGTCAAATAAAGCTAAAGCGGACTGATGGCATAAGAGAACCGTACCTATAATCACATCATCTCACGAATCGACCTCTACTCTGGATAGAGCTGCATAGAAATGGCCCTGGGTGCCTCTACACCATTCATCCACCCTGCCACCTGTCTGGCCTTCTCGGGGACCTCCCCGTGCACCATAATGCTAACCTTCTCCTCTAGCTAGAGGTGATGCTGTTGAAAGTGGTCTCATAGCCTGAGGAGCTGGTAAGGCTGTTCTGGAGATAGGGCACTCCCTAGACCAATGACCAAGCTTTCAACACGTAAAGCAATCGTGAGAAGACCTACTCAAAACTAGAGGCCGGCCTCCCCGACCTAAGGAACCTATATGAAAACCACCTGGGCCGTGACTCGGACCGACACTATAACCACCCTAAAAGTGTTGGTCACCCTCTGAAATATGCAATGATGCCTGAAATGGGCTACTAGGCTGACCTGATTGGAATCTCTGATGGCCCTGGTCCCGAGTAACTCTAGGCCTAGAACGGGGCCCACTAACTCTATCATCCTACCTGTCCCTCTTTGCGCTGCCCCTATGGGCCTCGCGACGGAGCTTCTCAAGCGTATGGGCATGGTCCACAACATCCAAAAAATAGGGGCCCACTGAAACCATAGGCGGCGACTCAATACGCAGTTACAACCTCATGTCTCTAACAAAGCATCAGACTCTCTCCTCCTCCGTAGGCAGGATCATAGTGGCATGACGGGATAACTCATGAAATCTAGCCTCATACTCAGATACCATCATAGAGCCCTACTCCAACCTCGAGAACTCATCATGAAGATGGTCTCTGATGCTCTGTGGAAAAAATCTAGCCAGAAAGGCCTCAGAAAACTATGTCCATGTCATCGGTGGGGACACAACCTTTTTGGTCTCCATAAAAGAACGCCACCACTGCCTGGCCAGCCCATCTAACATATACGCTTTGGAGTTAGTTCCCCTCGACCCCACTAATCCCAGAGCATGTAGTCGCTCCTGGCAGAAAGTAATGAACTAATGGGCATCCTCGCCAACTGCCCCAGAAAACCTCGACGGTGACAACCTCAGAAACACCCCGAGCATCTTCTGCTTCAAAAGTGGCATGATCCCGTCCAAAGCATCCGGCTGAACCATGGCCAGTGCTGGCAGCCGCTGAATATCTGGGGCCACTGCTGCAGGCTGACCCTGCGGTTCTGGAGCTGGGGCCTGCTGTTGCTGATGAATACCCCCTATCTCAGCTTAAAACTGTGCAAGCATCGTCTGAAGATCAGGGGCGGCAACAGGTGTGTGCGGTGGCTGGGCTGGTCCTGGCCCCATCGGCTGAGGAGGAATCTGCTCAATCCGATACTCTGGCTCCGGCTCCGGCTCCGGATTCCTTGCTCTGTCCGGCCTGGTGCCGTAGCACCACCTTAACCTCGGGGTCGACTTCTATTACGCATGCGAGCCATCCTGCGATAGAATGAAACAAGTAAGATTCCAAGAAACAAATTAGAAAACAACACACGAAAAAGATGAAAGACATGAAAACCCCCTAAAGACATCCTGTAGCCTCCCAAATTTAAGTCACAGACATCTCCGCATTTATCCGCATGAATCTACCAGATGCTAGCTCTGTAGAAGGGAGACCGGCGAACCTGGAGCTCTGATACCAACTTGTCACAACCCGATTCCTCGAGTTATGATGGCGCCTACAAACCCACCACTAGGCAAGCAAAACCCCATCCCGCAACTTAGCAGTAATGGGACTAAGAGTGGAAACTAATCTCAACTACGCAGGAGCATATGTAAAGGAACATATAAAGGAAAGGTAGAAGCGAAAACATCTATATAAAATAACGATACCTCAAAGAACCTGAAAGTCACATGTACAAAACTACTAGAAATGAGTACAATTCCCAAAAGTGTACCACAGAAACAAGACTGTCTCAAAAGCAAAAGAAGAGCCAAAATACATATACAGAAGGAGACATGTATTCTCATAACGCCATGTGCTCACCCTCGTCTCCGGAACAGACTGCAACATGCTCGAACTCAACGCTGATAGCTGGTGCTCAAACCTGCATCATGAAATAGATGCAGAGTCTAGCATGAGTACCAAAACAATAGGTACTCAGTGGGCATCATAGGCCGACTGAGCAAGAAAGGTAAAAACAGACTGAAAGGATAGAATCAAAATTAACAGAGGTAAAAGAAAATAAGTACAAAACTAATCGACAACATATCTAAGAAATACCTAAACTAAACCTAACTGGCCCCCATAAGACCCAGAAGGTACACTCAAGCATAGACAACGAAAACCCGAACAGACCCCCATTAGCCCAACAGGTACACAGAATAGCTAGATCTACGGAACCAAAGGAAATCCAACTCCGAACAGAAACCACCAGCCAACTCCAACCCAATCAACAAGTCTGACTTCCAAATCGGGCCACCCTACCCGCCAGCAACTCCCGGGGCCCTACCCTGCCAGGGGGGAGGGGGTATAGCAATCCACTCCAAAGGCCTTGATATTTAACCGCCCAATAGGTTAACACTTCGGGGGCCCTACCCTGCTAGACGAGTGCGCCAGCTAAGACTACGGGGGCCCTGCCCAAGGCCAGATGAATACGCACGGCATGTCGACTCTGAAGAGGACCTCAAATAACTTATAACCAATTGCCCAGTCGGCTGATCACTCTGGGGGCCCTGCCCAACTAGACAAGTGAGTCAGCAAACAATCCCGGGGCCCTACACAGCAAGACAGAGCATATAAGGCGAATCAACTCCGTAGGGGATCTCAACTCCCGAACCACCATGGATCGACGTCCACTACCAACCACATCGCAATGAGAGTATCAACCCCAAACCATAATAGATCCACCTCTCCAATGAATCACCACACAATAGAACCGACCTCGAAGCATCCAACCGGGAAGATACCAATTCTCCGATAATGCATCAGCATCGCAGAAAAAGAGGAGAAAGACAGAAGGATCGCAAGCACTACATGAAGAAAATAAAATCAACTATCAGACCCAAGTCTGCTATGCCGGTCTACAAGAACCTAGTCCATCCGAATCGACGTCGGATACATACCAAAGTCAACCAGGTACATGGGTCTAAGTCAACACTAGTGTATCCTAAACTAAGGCCAAAGATATACTTCAATACAATAATAACCAACCAGAAAATCCCCACACAACAGCATGTAACCAACTCAACAACAATCCACACAATCACAGATAAGCAGTCCCTCCGATAACATGGTACTAGCCCCAAAATAACGCGAAACTCAACCCTAAAGCATGGTTTCTGAGAAGAAGAGAAGAGATACTAGCTACTCACCCCAAATTCACACAAGTCCGCATGCAATTACACAACCAAGCTCAATCTAAGGGAAGGGAAGCCATAGCCTACCTGAAGGTCGACCGCGTGCGCTCCAAGTCACTCTGCCAGAGTCTTTCCCTTCTGAACGACCTCGGATTGCTGCCACACTATCAAAAATAGAATCACAGCATCAGCACAGTCGTTTAGGCACTAAAATCATCAAAATCGAAGACAGACCAATTTTAGAGTCAAAATTGGGAAATGTGGGACCCACTCCAAAATTCCCATGATTGACTCTGTGAAGAGGTCCTAAACCCTCCGCCGAGCTTGTGTTTCAAAACGGAACACCTCACGGGGCTCGAATCAGCTACATGCAATAACAAACCTAAGATCCAAAACTTTACACAATTCAAGCTCAAGGCAACCACTTACGCCTCAAATTCATGGAAATCGAGGATCACCCAACACTAACCGAGCACTACCCCATATAGTCAAGAAGATTCCGAGAACCTGCGACTTCAAATCACCCAAATCAGAGATCTAGAACCTGAGATATCGAAGTTTTAAAATGAGAGCTGAATCTGATGTTTGACTATTTAAATAGCAGCAATTCTGGTCACTAAAAGCTAACCCTGGTCGCTAAAAGACTAAATTCTAGTCGCTAATGGTCTGCACAGCATCACCAGATTTTGCTATTTTTCAAAGTCTCCGAACAGATTCTCAGAATTCATTCGGGACCCGATGAAAATAAACCAGATATTCTACCGCATTAAATTTGACATTCCAGACTGAATAGTGCAGTCGGAATTTCCATACGAGGTCCTTTTGAAAAAAAGTGGATCCCACATCCAAAGCACCATTTTAGCCTTATTTTACCAAGGGCCTCAGAATTAGATCGAAAGCCCCGGGAAGCATATGAAGGGTCATTCTAAATTAAACTTGGCATTCCAGAACTAACCGCGCTGACGAAATTCTTATCTGAGCGCGTTTACCAAGAATGTTGACAAAATTCAATCTTGAGCCAAATTTCGAAGGCTAAAGCGCCAAACTGCCCCAAAGTCACACCAAAAGCCTCGAGACTCATGCCGACCGTGCTTCTAGCCTAATTTGCCTGCTCCGGAGCTGATGGAACCATCAAAATTTTTATCTGAGGTCGTTTACCTAAGGTTATGATGGAAATCAACTTTTCAAGTTTCAAAAACTCCAAAATAGGAAAATGGGCATAAAACCCAAACGAACGACCACGTGACCGAACAGTTGGTGCCAACAAGTTATAAATGGCTTAGCATTGCTACAGGAATGCTTTAAACGACAGAAAGAAGACATTAACACAGACATAACCTGGAGGGTCATTACATCAAATCAACAACAAAATTAACTTTTTACCATTTTCTAACATATGATTACAATATGGATAGTAAATATTATATTTGGTAAAAACATTATGAGAACACTCTATTTAAAGAGCTTCTTTATCCTTATTTTGCTCAAAGTCTTGTCAATTGGTTCTTTGGATCAAAACCTTAATGAGTAAGTTTCTTTTTCATTTCTTTTTATTTCCTCACAATGAAGAAGTAAAAATTAGATTTGAAATTCATCGTCAATCTTGCATTAAAAATATCTTAGATAAAAAGGCCTTTTTGATAATCCGTCATTTATTAGAATTAGCAACGAAATTTTATTGCTTAGATATTATTATTTGTGTGTGTGTGTAACATATAAAGTGTTATTTATTCTATAGTGTTATGAATTTTTTTTATGATACTTAGAATTCTTGAGGCTGAGAAAGAAACTGAAAAACTTATGTTAGAAAAGAAAATGATAATAACAAAGAACAAAATGCTCAAAGAAATATTGAAGACAGTAATTTTCTCTACTAGCATTTTTGAGAATTTGCGCAAGGAGAATGTCCAGTTAAAAATACAGGTCAGCTTTACAATATAATATATAAATTAAATCCTATAAATTATTTTTGACTTTATGTCTCTTTTTTTGTAGTATGAAAAGTTGTTACGTGTTCTCCAAATTTTGGAAAAGAAACTTGAAGAGAAGTAGAATTGGCTATCGGAACTTCTAGTGAGATTGTATGAAACCAACATATTGTAGTAGTAGTCAAAGAATAAAGTATTTGTGACTCTCTCTAGAAGGTAAAATTTTTATTATGATTAAGTTCTTTAAATTCTAGTGGCACTCTAGTGATCATTTTCATATTTATGGATTATCATTTAGTATCTTATCTTGATGCTATCTATTATATTCTACTTGAAATTACTTTGTATATGTACAAAGGTATGCAAATAAAATGAAGGAAAAACAAACAAAACCAAAGATACACAATAAATCGGGTCTCAAACTTTTAGTGAAGAGGCAAAAAATTAAAATAAAATAATTTCTTCATATTTATCTATATTGTTTTGGCGAATAAAATTATTCGATACCTAGCTAAGTAGGACGCCATTGGTAATAATATATAACGTTATTAATTATCCAAAAAAGAAAAACACAAACACTTATATTATATATACAAACTCTATTATATCTAAAAGGTCTTGATAACAAAGCATCATCATCAAATTTATTAATAAAATGCTTACACTGAATGGATATGAATAAGAAAAATATATAGTTTAAACCATCAAATTTAATATTTAATTAACTTATAAATATTGATATAATTTTAGTCTATTAAATCATCTGTAAGATAATTAAATACTAGTAATCACTCTTACCAAAAGTAAAATATAATTATGTTATATAACTAATAAAATAAAATAACAATGCAAGTTACCTAATTCTGATTCTTTTTGTCAAGAACATGGTTTGAGTATTAATTCATCATCCCATACTGATTCACTCATAGAGTTTTCATGAAAATAAAATAAAAATTAGTTTATTTGAAACTTTGGAAATTGGAGTTGTGTTTGGTCATATTTTTTGCAAAAACAAAAATATAGGATTTAAATATACATATTTTAAATAAGGTTTATATTTCCAATTTTTAAAAACTAGCAAAATCACCAAACTTGTCCAATTTACGTGGAATTTACAATTAGATTTGCTCTAAAAGAGTAATATTTCAAAATAGATAGTCACAAAATGTCATAGATTAGATCTCATATATTAGCTACTACATACTATTACAAAAAAATTTCAGTTTGTTTGAATATTTTGAAGTTGGAGTTGAAGGTAAAATTGCATTTGATTATAATTTTTGCAAACAATATTTAGTTGTTTGAATAAACTTTGGCAAAATGGTTTGATGGACCCCTGTACTTGTATGAGTTTGTATTATGAACCCTCCTACTCAACACTTTGTCAACTAAACCCTTAAACTCATTAAAACGCAGTATTTACACCCTTTTCTCATCAGATCACTTTGTAATACAACTGATTACACGTGTAATTCCATGTCATTTTTCAATGACATGTAATAAATTAAATATTAAAAAATAAAAAAAATTAACTATGTCACTTTTGTAAATTTTTGAATAGTCATGTTCTTCTATCTTCATATTTGCTCAAAACTTGAGCATCAAATTCTTGTCAAATAGATGAAATTCTTCTCTATTTGACTTGAAATTTCAACTACAAGTGCACCAAAACAAATCAAAAGAGCATCAATCACAAATTTGTATTAATTTCACAAATTCATAAGACACTTTTGTTGTTCTTCAAGCTTTCTTAAGCTTATGAATTGAGTTTTCAAAATATTCAGTACCCACCATTACCCTTTACGTTGATCCATATACATACTTCCTCTTTGAATCCAACTAACACAAATAATGATCTCAATTTTTTTAGAATAAAAAATACTAAAAATTTAGAAAAAGTCGGGGCAGAAAAAAGAAATTAGTGATAGGATTTTGATTTGTTGCAAGAGGAGAGTGAGCTAAAGATAAAGAAGAAAAGGATTCTTTATGGTAGGTGATTAAAAAGAAAAAGAAGAAAATGAGTGTGGTGGGTGATTTTTTTGAAGAAGAGAAGAAAATTGAGGGTTACAGATGGGGAGAGGGTCGGGGAAGAAGAGAAATTGGGGCAGCATGGGCGTGGGGTGGGGTGGGAGATGGTTGGAGAAGAAATAAGTCTTTTTTAATTAAAAAACAATATTTTAAATATAAAATAGTGTATTTAAGCACTTGTAAGTGAGTGCATTAGAAATATATATGCCACATAGGTTCGGTCAATGGTTAGAGGGTTTTCAAATATTGTGTTTTAATAAGTTTAAGGGTTAAGTTGACTAAGTATAGAGTAGAAGGGTCAACAATACAAACTCATACAAGTACAAGGGTCCATCAGACCATTTCACCATAAACTTTTCCTAAAAGGTATGAAATATAAATTTGATCGGGTTGTATTTATATAAAAAAAATAGAGTAAAATCATAAAAGGAAAAATATGTAAACATCAAAAGAATGAAAACAAGCTTTTAGGTTGTTTTCTGTTATGAAATATATTATAGGGATGTCCACTAAATGTAATGTCCCAATTACTTTTCATCATTATGTGTAGTAGTAATATACATATCTCCACTTCCTCCTCATTTATCTTCCGCTCCCCCATAATCTTTATCTCTTTCTCAAGGGCTAATGTCATGTTTATGACACTCTTTGATATAGGGGTAAGAGTTTATGATCTGCATTTTAGTCCAGCCCAAGCAATTTTTGGATAGGCTAATAATCCATCCATTTATTAACTCAATCAGTTTGACCAGCTCAAATTTGGCCAACCAGCCCATTCACCACCCATAGTCCCAATCAGCCTAAGTAAGATGGGTTCAAACACTTATCTCATTAAATTAACAACAAAATTAATTTTCTTTTACCATTTTCTAACATATGATAACAATAATATATACAGTAAATATTATATATAGTAAAAACATTATGGGAACAATCTATTTAAAGAGCTTTACCCCACTTGAGATAAGAAAAAAGTGATATAGAAAATTAAAATAAATCAAGATTCTTTATCCTTATTTTGCTCTAATTCTTGTCAATGACTTCTTTGGATCAAAACCTTAATAAGTAAGATTCTTTTCCATTTCTTTCTAAGATTCTTTGCCATTTCTTTCTATCTCCCCGCACATTAAAGAAGTACAAATTAGATCTGAAATTCATCGTCAATCTTTTACTAAAAATCTCTTAGATAACATGTGCTTTTTGATAATCCCTCATTTAATAGAATTAGCAACAAAGTTTTATTGCATAGCTATTTATGATTTTTTGTTTGTGTAACATATAAATTGTTATTTATTCTATAGCATTGTCATTTTTTTAATGATGCTCAGAATTCTTGAAGCCTAGAAAGAAACTGAAAAACTTATGTTGGAAAATAAAATGCTAGCAGTGGTAATCTCCATAGTAAGCCTCAAACTTAAAAGAGAAGAAGTAATCACAATGATCTGGGCTCGTAACCTACACAAGTGTAGAAGTCAGGGAGTGAGTACCATACAACACGGTACTCAACAAGTAAACAACTAACTCAAGTAAAAATTTGTACAGAATACAGGTACTCCCAACACTCCAACCAAACCTCCAAAACTACAACCTGCACTGAATTACCCCAACCAACCACTTCACATTTGTATAGCACATAACAAGTATAACAATACTTTAATGTATACAGATCACCAATACAAAAGTTCATATTCTCCAATCACAAGTTCCATAACAAGCATTCTCAAGGTTCACAAATGGTAATGATATGCAATGCAATAAAATGAAATGTCAAATAAAGGGATGCATGTATGTCCTATCGATAAACACCCGTTGAATATCAGGCAGGGACTCATGGGGGACTCATAAGGTCCATGTATTTGCTAAAACTATTTCCCCTCGGTATACACATAAATCGCCAAAACCATTTCCCCTCGGCATAGTCATCAATCGTCAGAACCATTCCCTTCGGCATAGTTATCAACCGCCAAAACCATTTCCCCTCGATATAATCATTAAATAAATCTCATCACGGTGTTTTAGAACCAATGCAAATAGGCATGTTCACACAAATAATGAGACGATAATAATTTACATATCAATACACTATCCATAACCACACATTCATGAAACATTCTCCCAAGTTTGTCATCTGAAATGATTTCTTCATTTTTTCCTTGAATTCCTCTATCAACTAAAGATTGATCCCTTTTTGGGAAGCAATAGCTAACAATAGTATTATAGTATCAAGTCGAGCAACTAGAGAAAATATGTCTGAATAATCAACTCCAAAAGTTTGTGATAACCTTTTACAATAAGTCTTGCCTTGAGCTTTTTAACAAAACCATCTAAATTCAATTTTGTGCGGTAAACCCACTTCACAACAATGATCTTCCTATCTTGAGGATTTTCCACAAGATGCCAGGTCTTGTTTTTCTCAATCATTGCAAGCTCCTCCTCCATTGCAGCTTGCAACTTGGGATCTGAAACGACTACTTCAAATCCAGAAGGCTCTAAAATGGCCACATTGCATCTCTGGTATATGTTATAGAGAAACCTTCTTCCTCTCACATGTTGATCATCAATGTTCTCATCATATTCTTGTAGATTGTTCATAATCTGATTTTGCTTAACTTCCTCCCAGTCCCATTGATCATTCCCCATTAAAAATACATCTCTACATACAATACTTTTTCCTGTTTTAGGTTAAATTTTTTGTAAGCTTTAGATATTTTATTGTTTCCAATAAAGACCCCAGGTTCAATTTTCTTGCCTCACTTGTCCCTCTTAACCTATGTAATATGAGAGAAACACAAAGAATCAAAGATTTTTAAGTTTTTTAAGGATAGATTATACTCGTGCCATGCCTCAAAAGGTTTCTTTCCCTCCACTACATTTGTAGGTAACCTGTTAAGCAAAACAAACAACAGTGTTAGCTACTTCTAACCATAAATTCTTCGGTAGGTCCTTTTCATATAACAAGCACCTTGACATCTCCATTATCGTCATATTGTTCCTTTAACTGATGCCATTCTTTTGCAGAGTATATGGGGTAGGGAGTTGATTCTCAATTCCTGTATTTTGACAAAACTTTTCAAATCAATCAGATGTGTACTCAGTACCATTATTTGATCTAAGTATTTGCCTCTTGCAACCACTTTGATTTTGTACAAATGCTTTGAATTTCCTAAATACTTCAGGTGCTTTAGATTTGAACCTAAGAAAATAAATCCAATACATTCTTGTCATATCATCAATGAGTATTATAAAATATATTTTTTTAAGTGAAGCAGTCTTATTTGGTCCACACACATCAATATGGACTAATGAAGCATCAATGATGCTCTCCAGGTTTCATGTGAAATAGGCATTCTGCTTTTCTTTCCCAATTAACATGTGTTGCAGCTTGAGTGTTCGTTCTCCATAGATGGTAGTTCTTGAACCATATATTTCTTCATCATGTACAAGAGTGCCCTATGATGGAAATGTCCGAGTCTTTTGTGACATACATATGCTGTCATCTCTTAGCTTGGATAGGCAGTCTAATTTTCCTCCATTGGATCAAAGGAAAAACTTTTTCCTTGCATTTTAACTTGACATATTTCTTAAACTTTTGTTTCAAATATCACGCACTTCTTGTCTTCAAAATTAAGCTTGAAACCATTCTCTAAAAGCTTCCCTATGCTCAACAGATTTTGATCAAGTTCAGGAACAACGAGTACATCTGAAATTAACTTTGTACCTGAGTAGCTTTCAATAGCTAATGTGCCTTTCCCTTTGGTAGGAAGATAATCATTGTAACACCTCGGATTGCGAAAAGGAAAAAAGGTTGTAGATATTTTTGTTTACTGGTTCAGGTCTATGAGACGAACCTATGAGACAAGTCTACGGTTCGTAGAACTTTTTACGGATCGTAGACCAGTCTCGTAGAAAGGGTGAAAATAATTTTTGAAAACGAAGGTCTCTGAACTTTTCTACGAGTGAACAAGAAGGTTTGTTAAATATTTTATGAGTCATAGATGGGTTTCGTAGGTAGGTCCCAGCAATAGTGAATTTTTAAAGGTTAAGTTGGTTTCTACGGTTGGTGTCTATGGACTGTAGGAAGACCGACTAGTCGTAGATAGGTCCCATCAAAGATTGGTCTAAGTTGAGTGTCTGAACTTTTCTACAGTTGACCAGGATAGTCCGTACGAAATCCTACGGACCGTAGGTCCAAGCTGTTGGAAGTTTCGACAGTTATTTTTTAGGGTATTTTAGGTCTTTTCCTAAATGTTATAAGCCTATTCTATGTCATCTTGGCCTTCATCCTAAGACCTATATAAATACTTTAAGTCCTCAATCTACCCACTTTAAACCCCTTCTCTTATTTTCCAAAAACCTAACCAAATTCATTCTCCCAAATTCCCTCTCAACCTAAGGAAGAAGAAGAAGCAGCTAGGGTTCACTCCAAGGTCTTCAATTCATAATTCATCTTGGGCTCTGAGTAGCAAGGTATGTGGATATTCACTCATGGAGTCCATTCCTCCATGGGGTCCCCAAGGTTTTCAATTTCTCAAATTTAATTTTAGTTGATCAAATTAGGGTTCTTAATTCTTCATGGGTTCCACTCAATTAGGACTCAATTGTCGTTTTTCAATCTTCTATTTCATGATTTAATGTAATTACATGATATTTAGTTGAAATTATATGGACCCATGCATGATTTATGATTTTCAACTATGAATCTATGAAGAACCCATGAACCCATAAACTATGAATTTTAGAAGGTTATGCATAACTTATGAAAATGATGTTTATGATGATAGGGTTCTTTCAGACGAAAGTATCAATGTTGTTGTGAGAGGTTTACTCACATACGAATATGATCACGATTGTGAAAGGTATTTCTCACATATGGATTCACATTGGTGAAAGGTTTTCTCACCTACGTTTGAGTTGTATTTTAAGGAGCTATTCTATGTTTTGATTTTTAAGATATGGATTAGTGTTGATAATTGCTTTTTCTATGAGATAATGATATTGATTTATTTTCTATTCCATTGGGATTTAGACTTAGCACCGAGAGGGTTTTGAGGTGGAGCCTCAAATAGGATAGTGTCTAGTAGCAACCTTTTGTCTCTAACTACGTGCCCCCATAGGATTGTCTTAAATGATCTAGCTAAGGGATCATGTGTACGGGTTCTACCTTGGTAAGTAGAATCCCTTTCTTTCTCTATGAGGGATATATCGGATTCCATGATATAGCTCTCATGGTCTTCTTGTCAGTTAAAGCTAATATCCCAAAAAAAAAATATTTCTTTAAAGCATTCTTATGTCTCTTATTTTAAATGCATTTACCATATCTTATGATTTATACGTTGTTGCTTCTTTATGCCTTTAAATGTTTCAAATATTGGTCATACCTTACATCTTTAAAATATTCATGTTATCATGTCTATTTATGCATATTTCCCCATACTTAGTACATTCCATGTACTAATGCATACTTTTGCCTATATTGTCTCATTGATATAGGGTCTGACGCTTCTACCTCTCACACTCGTGGCTAGTTGATCATTCTACAGGATTCATGAGTCGGTGAGTCCTCATGTTTCAAGGACCAAGACACATTTACTTGCTTTATGTCTTTCTAGTTTTTGGATGATGTACCTGGTGTATGGGCTACGTCCCAACCACTCCTTTTGATGTTTTAGATTGTTTGTGTAGACTATGTTAGACTTCCACTTTGTTGAACTCTTTGGATATGAAAATGCTAGTTTTGGCATCTTTACTTCTATTATCTTGTATGATATATGCTAAGTGGCTTGTTTAGGACCTTTTGGAGTTCTATATGCCATGTTAAGCCTAGGCTATACTTTGGGGCGTGAAAAACTTAGTATTAAGACCACAAGGTTTAGAAAGGTCCTAGGATGTCTCTCAAATCATATCAAGTAGAGTCTTATTCATGAGTGTGAAGCGTGCCATATTTATGAATAAGGGGCTACAAGATTTTTAGGAAATTCCACTTCTTTTATAATTCTAAATATATTCAATAGAGTTTAACTCTATATTTCTCTCTCCTAATCCTTATCCGATGCTTTTCAGGATATAGCCCCTCAATGATCATAAATTAGAAGGAATGCAAATGAGAATGTGAAACAAAAAGCTCCTCAAGTTTCAGTCGACCGTTTGGCCGAACAAGTGACTAATGCGGAGTTCCAAGACACTTTTCAAGTGTTGGCTCAAGCTATGACGGTTCAAACTAATAGTGAGGCTAATTCTCTTGTGAAACCAAATATGGGTACGATGATAAATAGAGTGAGGGAAATCACTAGAATAAATCCCTCGGAGTTTCATGGTTCTTAGGTTGAGGAAGATACTCAAGAGTTCATTGATGAGGTGTACAAGATTTTGATGGTTATGGGAGTGACGCCAGAGGAAAAGGCAGAATTGGTCACTTATCAACTTAAGGTTGTTGCTCAAGTTTGGTTCAACCAATGGAAGGAAGAAAGGGCAATTGATACAGTTCCTCTTGATTGGGAGAAGTTTAAGGTTGTGTTCTTTGGTAGTTTCTTTACCCTTGAGATGAGGAAGGCGAAGGTACTTGAGTTCATTAACCTTCATCAAGGTAATATGAGTGTGAAAGAATATGGTTTGAAATTTACACAGTTGTCCAAATATGCCCCTATCATGGTTGTCGATGCTAGGGCAAGGATGAGTAAGTTTGTTTCGAGTGTGTATGAAATGGTCGTTAAGGAATGTCGTACCGCCATGTTGATCAAGGAAATGGGTATTTCTCATGTAATGGTTTATTCTCATAAAATCGAAGAGAAAAAGCTTAAGGAAACTTCTAGGGAGGTAAAGAGGGCAAGGACCGGTGATAGTGACTTTTCACATTGAAGGTCCGATGCACATGGTCGATCTCGATTCCAACAAAAGTATTCTAGTAAAGGTTCCTCCAATGCTCTGTCTCCTAAACTCAACAAATATAGGGTGTCTAACCCTAAGCCTCAAGGAGGAAATAGTGGTGGAAATGGATCTTCGGTTTTCACATGCCAAAAGTGTGCCAAGAGTCTTCAGGGAAACTGTTTGATGGGCACGGATATTTATTTTGGGTGTGGTAAGACTGGTCACTGCTTGACAGATTGTCCATCTAGAATCGACAATGGAAAAGATAGTAGGCAAGCTCCTCCTAGTGGTTCGAGTTCGAATGCTCTAAAGCAAAGCCAATTCTATGCACTTCAAACTCGGTATGATCAAGAGGGTTCTCCCAATATGGTTACCGGTATGTTGAAAGTCTTTCACCTAGATGTTTATACTTTTCTTGATCTAGGTACTATCTTGTCTTTTGTGACGCCATATGTGGCTATAAGATTTGGTGCATTTCTAGATGTGTTGTTAGACCCTTTTTGTAACACCTCAAAAGTTGGAGAGTCGAAAGGAAATGGTTACTGTAAAAATCTGTGTGAGACTGGTTTTACGAGTCCAAACAATGGACTGTAGGAAGTCCTATGGGCCGTAGGGAGGAAACCGTAAAACAAGGGCAGAGTTTCTGAAAAATCATGTTTCAGTACCTCAATAGATGGTTGACCAGGATGGACCGTCAATCCATGTACGAGTCATAGCTTTTTCTCGTAGAAAAGTCTTAGACTTAGAGAAATTTTGAGGGTTAGGTTGGTTTCCACGGTTAGTGTCTACGGACCGTAGGAAGACCTACAAGCTGTAGATAGGTTTTGTCAAAGTTAGTCAAAATTCAAATGTTTCTGTACTTTTCTATAATTTACTAGTACGGTCCGTAGAAAGTCTCACGAACTGTAGGTCCAAATTGTAGAAAGGGGACGACAGTTATTTTAAGAGGCTTTTAGGTCCTTTCCTTAAGTGATTAATGTCTATACTAGGTCATGTTGGTCCTAATCCTAAGTTCCATATAAGTCTTTTAAGCCTAAAAACTACCCACTCTAAATCATTCCCCTAAATCGCTAATTCCCTCCAAGTTCATCCCCTTCAAATTCCTTCAAATTTAAGGAAGAGCAAATTAGGGTGTCAAGCATTAACGTCTCAAATTCACCATAGCAATTGGGTTTTGAACTCAAAGGTTTGTTAGCATTCACATACAGAGTCCTTTCCTCCATAGGGTTCCTAAATTCTTCAAGTTTTACAAGTTAGATTCTCATATCAAAGTTGGGGTATTATTCAATCTTCCTAGGTTCTTATGAATTATGATTCAATTAATTATTTTCTATCTTTTTATGTATGAATTGAAGTAATTATATGTTTTTAAGTTGAATTCACATCAACCCATTCATGATCCATTATTTTTAGCCTATGATCATATGATGAATATTTTGAACTATGAAAGATGAATTTATGAAAATATGCATGTCATTTTATGAAATTGATATAAAGGATTTAACATTGCTTTGAGAGTAAAGCATCAATGTTGTTGTAGTTGTTGTGAAGGGTTTTCTCACAAAAGGATATATAAGGTTTTCTCAGCTAAGTTGAATCAATTTTAAGGAGATATTCTAAATGAACTTTAAATTGGGTTGGTTGCTTAATTGTGCTTTTCCATGAATGATGAAATTAATAAAGTTAATGACTATTTAGTGGGATTTTTTTTTAGCACTGAGAGGATGTTGAGATGGAGGCTCTCCCGGTAGTGGAGGACGGGTTTCTAGTAGCAATCTACTTATCCCTTAACTATGTGTCACTATAAGATTATTTTCTTAGATAGACATTAGCTAGTAGATCCACTTTAGCTCAGACTCATGGTTCTTACCTTGACAAGTAAGGACATCTCTTTTCGGTGTGGGTTAGACACCGGATTCTATGTTATAGCTCACATGGTCTATATTGGTTACATAAGAAACTTTCCCCAATAATGAACTAAGGTTACTTCTTAAGTATCTCACAAGTGTTTTAAAGATGTTTAACTTGGATTGACCATGATTATGATTTACGTTTTCTAACCCTTTTATCTTATGATTTAGCTTTGTCATTGCATGTCATGTAACGTCTTTTTTAGCATGATTTTATAACTCTTATGCATTGATATCATACTTAGTACATTTCATGTACTAATATATACTTGTGCCTACCTTGTTTCACTAATGTAGGGTCACACACTAATGTAGGGTCACACACTCCTAATGTAGGGTCACACACTCCTACCTCTCACACTCGTGGCTAGTTGATCTGTTAGGCGTTCACGGATTAGTGAGTCCTCATGTTCCGAGGACTGATATACTTTTACAACTTTATATCATTTCAGTTTTCTGACTTGTATGTGATGTATGGGTTATGTCCCAATCACTTCTTTTGATATAATAGATGGCTTAATGAGACTTGTGTTTAGACTTCTGCTTTATCAAACTCTTTTATGATATAAGATTGTCTTATGAAATCTTAATTTTTATTATCTTTTATGATGTATGCTAAGTGACTTGTGTAGGTTCTTTCGGGGTCTTATACGTCATGTTACGTCTAGGATGTACTTTGGGTCATGACAAACTTTGTATCACAGCACAAGGTTTAGAAAGGTCCTAGGATGTCTCATAAGCCATATCGAGTAGAGTCTTGTTCATGAGTGTAAAGCGCGCCACATTTATGAATAAGAGGCTATAAGATGTTTAGCAAACTTCACTTCTTTCAGTACTCTAAGTCATGTGATAGAGTGTAACTTTATATGTCTTCTCCTAATCCTTATTCGAAGCTTTTCAGTATATGGCCCCTCAGAGAACATACGTTAGAAGGAATACGGGTGAGATTGTGGTACAAGAAGCTCCTCAAGTTTTGGTCGACCCTTTGGCCGAGCAGGTGACTAATACAAAATCTTAGCTTCTTTTCAAGTGTTTGTTCAAGCTATGATGGCTCAAACCAATAGGGAGGTTGTGGTCTCCGTGAACCTACATATGGGTATGGCAGCAACTATTGTAAGAGACTTTACAAGAATGAATCCCCCGAAGATTCATAATTCCAAGATTGAGGAAGACTCTCAAGAGTTCCTTGATGAGGCGTATTAGATCTTGATGATCATGGGTGTGATGCCGGTGCAAAAGGCAGAATTGGCCGCTTATCAACTTAAGGGTGTTTCTCGAGTTTTGTTTGATCAATGGAAGGAAGAGAGGGTGGTAGATGTGAGTCCTCTTGATTGGAAAAAGTTTAAGGCTCCTTTCCTTGATAGGTTCTTTTCCGTTGAGATGAGTGAGGCAAAGGTACTTTAATTCATCAACCTTCGTCAGGAAATATGAGCATTAAAAAGTATGCTTTGAAATTCACACAATTGTCCAAATATGCTCCTTCAATGGTTGCCGATACAAGAGCAAGGACGAGTAAATTTGTTTCGGGTGTATCCGAAATAGTGATTAAGGAATGTCGTACCACCATGCTCATTAAAGAATTAGATATTTCTTACCTAATGATATATGCTCAACAAATAGAAGAGAAACTTAAGCAAAGATCGAGGAGGACAAAAGGGAAATGACCGATGATGGTGACTTTTCACATTTGAGGTCCGATGGACATATCTGTTCTAAATTCTGACAAAATTTCTCTGGTCAAGGTTCCTCTAATGCTCTTGTTCCAAAATTCAACAAAGATAAGGTGTCTAACCCTAAGCCTCAAGGAGGAAATGGTGGTGAATCTTCATTGTCTACTTGTGCTAGGTATGGAAGGGTAAATGCTTAGCCGGTACAGATCGTTGCTTTGGTTGTGGTAAGATTGGTCAGAAGATAAGGGATTGTCCATCACTTGCTACTAAGGGAAGATAAGGCAGGCAAGCTCCGCCTAGTGGTTTGGGTTGAAGTGTTCCAAATCAAAATAGATTTTATGCACTTCAAACTCGATATGAGCAGGAGGGTTCTCCCAATGTGAGTACTGGTAAGTTGAAAGTCATTCATCTTGATGTTTATACTTTGCTTGATCCCGATTATAATTTGTCTTTTGTGACGCCATATGTGGCTATGAGGTTTGACATTTCTTCGAATGTGTTGTTAGACCATTTTTCTATCTCTACTCCTAGTAGTGAATCTATTGTTGCTAAGAGAGTCTATAGAAATCGTCTTGTCTCCTTACCCCATAGAGTCACTTATATTGATCTGGTAGAGCTTGATATGTTAGATTTCGATGTTATTCTTGGTATTGATTTGCTCCATTCTTTTTATTCTACTGTTGATTGTAGAACCCGAGAGGTCAAGTTTAAGTTTCCAAATGAATCCATCCTAGGGTGGAAAGGGGAAATTCTATGCCTAAGGGTCAGTTTGTTTCTTGTTTCAAAGCTAGAAAGATTATTTTTAAGGGTTGCATATATCACCTTGTTCGAGTTAGGGATAAAGATTCTGAAACCCGTATTCTTGAGTCGGTCCCCATTGTGAATGAGATTCTGTTCCCGGATGATTTACCTGGTATCCCTCCCAAAAGGGAAATAGACTTCGATATTAACCTTCTCCTAGATATGCAACATTTCTTTATTCCTTCTTGTCGTATGACTCCAGCATAACTTAAGGGATTGAATGAACAATTGAAAGCTTTGTTGGATAAGGGTTTCATCTGACCGAGTATCTCTCAAAGGGGTGCTCCAGTTTTATTTATTCGAAAGAAGGTTTGTTGACTTCACATGTGCATCGATTACCGGCAGTTGAACAAGGTTACCGTTAAGAATAAACACTACAAGAAACACCACTTTTAACAATCATTTTTTATGGAAGGGATATGAATCCGATTGTTAAAAGTGTATTTATAGCAACACAATTTTTTTTCAACATTTAAAGTCAATTTTTTATTTAATATTAGCATCAGTATAATATACGGATGCTAAAAGAAATTATATCCGGTTGTTAATATACTAAAAGGGCGCTGAAATTTTAATCCCATTCCCTTTTTTTTCACCATACACGTCTGTCCACTCAAAAAAAAATAATTTAAAATAATATAAAATAAAATAAAAAAACACTTCCCACTCTTCGAAAAAGAAAACACAGACTCTATTAGTCTCTTTTCTCATTCCCATCATTTTCTGTTAGAAAAGAAAATTTAGGAATGGTTGGAGGAAATTTCGCAAGCTTCTTCTCTCCCATGTTCTTTTAGAGTAAAATCGGCTAACCACAGATACAACTACTCACATCTCTCCCAGGTTTGTTAAAAAAATAAGCATACACAGATGCCCACGTTTATCTTTTAAAACTTATAAAAAGATGGTCTGTGTCTCTCTTGTTTGATTGCAGAACAACGAAATCAGCCTATTTCTTCTTACAGCTTGTTGTGACTTTGCTTCAATTGACATTATTCAGACGCTATCTTGGTGTTTCCGTCTCTTAAAGGTAAGATTTGGTTATTATAACTATGGATTGCCTTGTGGAATTCTTGATTTGGTGCAATTTTGGGTTTTTCCCAATTCTGGGTTTCATCTAGGGTTTTTTCATTCTTTTTTTGGTGTTCTTGCACATCTATATATTAGTCATATTGATATTTCTAGCATCCTTATTTGTTGTGTCGATTAATTTGAGCATTTTTTCTAGACCTTATTGAATAAATTATTAATATGATAATTTCTAAGTACAATCCTTATGCTAGAAATATTTTGTGTGAACTATGTCATTTAATGTTTGCTCGTTTCTCTATATTTTTCAAGTTGTTCATGATATGGAAAACATAAGTCGTCGCACTAATAAGAATCCAACTGTTAATATGAATCCAACATATTGTTTGATAGCTTAAAAAGATAATGTTAGGTGACGAAAGAAACTAGAAGAAATCAAAGTTAGTATACTTAATAATGTATGTAGTTGGTGTAAGATTATTTTTTTTGGACAAATAAAAAAATTATGTTACCCAAGTAAGAAAATATGTTCAACTAACTATTAGATCCAAGAACAAAATATATAAAGCAACAGTTAAGCTATTCTATGAACTAATACCAACTATAATGATTTGCACTTTGTAACTAGTGAGTTTCCATGTGTTAGACAATTGGCATTTCCAAACTTCAAGCTTATTGATTTTTACTGCTTTTACTTAATTTCAGTTTAGTGCTTCCTATTTTCTAGCTAGACGTAGTCAACTTTAGATGCTTAATTTTCTGAAGTTAGTAGCCCTTTTATGGCTGTTAGTGGCACATGTTTTTATTCAATTTACTATCCACTTTGTAACTGGCTACTTGATAGAAAAAGGTTAGTTTTTTTCTTTTGTATAAATTCTGAACTTCTGCAAATTAATGAATAGCTGGAATTTCATAAGTGCACTCTATTTTTTTATTCTTCAATTCAGTTTCTTGAGTGTTTCTATTTTAACAGTGACATCAGAGTCTCTAGATGATCTTACAAGACCAAAAATGTTTAACCCACAACACAAATGGCATCCAACAACCTACCTTTAAATCCACTAGTCACTTTCACTGGTGAAAATTACCAAATCTGATTTGCGAAGATGCAAGCTTTTCTGGAAGCCTATGAACTTTGGGAAACTGTGACCGAAGATAAACCAGTTGCTGTTCTACCAGCAAATCCTACCTTGGCTCAGATGAAATCCAACAGTTAAGAGAAGGCAAAGAAATCTAAAGTCAAGTCGTTTATGCAGAATGCTGTGGCAGATTCTATGTTTTATAGAATCATGGCAAGTAAAACAACAAAAGAGGCATGGGATAGGTTGAAAGAAAAATATCAAGGGATAGAACACGTCAAATGCAAGTGTTGAAGCGGAAAAGAGAGTTTGAGTTCCTGGATATGCAGGAAGATGAAACAATTAGTAAGTATGCCGATCGAATCTCCTTAATTGTTAATAGCATTAGACCTCTTGGTGAAGAATTTAAAGACAAACGAATTGTCGAGAAAGTTCTTGTGACTCTTCCTGAGAGGTTTGAATCTAAGATTTTCTCTCTTGAAGAATCCAAGGACCTGGGATAACTTTCATGAGGTGAATTAATGAGTGCTTTTCAAGCACAAGAGCAAAGAAGGACTATGAGATGGGACAAGTTCACTGAAGGAGCTTTCTTTGTACAAAATATAATTTTTGGTAAAGGAAAGCAAAAGTTCAACCAAAAGAATAAGGGCAAGCATGATGGAGGAAACAATAGAGGAGATGTGAAGCAGAAGTTCCCTCTGTGCAAATATTGTAAATCAACTACACATCTGGAGAAGTACTATTGGTGGAGAGTTGATGTTATATGCGGCAACTGTAAGCAGGCAAGGCACATATCCAAGGTCTGCAAATCAAGAGCAAAGGCCGCTGGAGCTTTGCAAGCACAAGTAGTAGAAGCTGTAGATGCACATGAGGAGCAACTCTTTGCAGTTTCATACTTTTCAATCAATGAATCCTCTGATTCATGGCTTCTTGATAGTGGTTGCACACATCACTTGTGAATTGATGCTAAAATGTTCAAATTCCATGATGATACTTACAAATCTAAAGTAAAAGTGAGAAACGGTGAGGCATTAGTAGTCAAAGACAGAGGTATAGTGTCCATATCAACAATATCAGGTATCAAAACTATTCCTAATGTTCTGTAAACACCTGATATGAGTAAAAATTTGTTGAGTGTTGGACAAATGCTTGAAAATAATTATTCTCTGAATTTTAAGAATAGTGAATGTGTTGTTTCTGACCCTTCTGGGGTAGAATTATTTTATGTCAAGCTGAGCAACAAAATGTCTTCAGTTGATTGGGAGAAAATAACTGAGGAGGCTTACACTATTACTTCACAAACATGTACAAACCTATGGCACAAAACGTTTGGTCACTTCAATCTGAGAAGCATCGCAGAGATGAAAAAGAAGGAATTAGTGGAAAATATGCTTGAATTTCTTTCTAATGCTCAAGTTCGTGAAACATGCCAATAGGGAAAGAAACAAAATTGTCATTTCCAGCAAATCAAGTATGGAGAGCTAACAAAAAACTTCAGTTCATTCATTCGGATGTTTGTTGCCCAATGAAAACAGATTCATTGAGTGGTAACAAATACTTTCTACTCTTTATTGATAACTACACCAGAATGTGTTGGGTTTATTTTATTAGACTGAAGAGTGAAGTCTTTGATATTTTAAAACAATTTAAAGCTTTAGTAGAAAATCAATGTAATCTTAGTATTAAGGCTTTAAGGTCTTACAATGGAGGGGAATATACTTCTTCTCAATTTGTAGTGTTTTGTAATAGCACAAGTATTGAACGCCAATTGACATTACCATACACTCCACAAGAAAATGGCGTGTCTAAAAGGAAGAATAGGACAGTAATGGAGATGGTCATGTGTCTTTTGCTCTAAAGAAAGATCCCAAATGTGTTTTGGGCAGAGGCAGTCAATACCTCCGTATATTTGCTGAGCAGGTTTCCTACTAACGCCTTGCAAGACATGACTCCATATGAAGCTTGGTGTGGGAACAAACCATCAGTACACCATCTCAAAATATTTGGGTGTATATGTTATTATCGATTTCCAAAAACAAAGAGGACTAAGCTGAACAATAAGGCTCATAAGGGCATATTTATGGGCTATAGTTCATCCAAAGGATACATGATTTTTTATTTGAAAACAAAAAAAACTAATTCTCAGCCTAGAAGTGAAGTTTGATGAAGTAGCTGGTTGGGATTGGAAAAATCAGAAGACCTCTTTTTCTGATTTATTTTCAAAAGAGCAGCCTCAACTTGCGGAAGATGAACTAGTAGATGATGTACCAGTGTGGGGCACCCCATCCTTAAAAGATGTCTATCAGCGGTGTTATTTAGTTATCTTTGAACCATCAAGCTAGTCTGAAGTACAAGAATCTCAGGAATAGAGGAGAGCTATGCAATATGAACTTGACATGATCGTGAAGAATGGAACCTGGAAGCTCGTTGACACGCCTAGATATCGCAAGGTGATTGGTGTAAAATGGATTTTAAAGACGAAACATAATCCTTACGGATTAATTTGCCAACACAAAGCTAGATTGGTGGTGAAACACAACAATATGGTGTGGATTACCAGGAACCATTTTCTCCTGTAGCAAGGTACGACACAATCAGGCTTATTCTTGACTTTGCATCTCCTAGTTCTTGGAAGAATCATCAACTTGATGTCAAATCGACTTTTTATAATGGTTTTCTTGCTGAAGAGATCTATGTAGAGCAACCTGATGGTTTCTAAATTCCTAGAAAAGAAGATCAAGACTATCTCTTAACGAAGGCCTTGTATGGCCTAAAACAAAGCCACAAGGGCATGGTATGAGAGGATGGACTATCATCTCATCCAACTTGGCTTTAGTAGAAGTCAAAGTGAAGCTACTTTGTATGTGAAAGTCACTGCAGGTGAGTCCTTAATTGTCTCAATTTATGTGGATGACATGCTTGTGACAGGAAGCAAAATTGAACTAATGCAAAGGTTCAAGGATGAAATGGAGGAAGTCTTTGAAATGACTGATCTTGGAGTCATGAAGTACTTCCTTGGCATGAAATTGTTGCAGTCCAGCGATGGAATGTTTAAATGCCAGCATAAATACATTTCAGATTTTCTAAACAGGTTCAAAATGCAAGAATACAAACCTGTGAGTACTCCAATATCTACTGGTGAGAAGCTTGGCAAGAATGAGGATTCCGAAACAGTGGATGATAGTATGTATAGAAACTTAATTGGCAGCCTTCTATATCTAACCGCAAGTAGACCTAACATTCTACTTGTTGTAAGTTTGCTCTCTAGGTTCATGCATTCTCCTAGAGACACACACTTCACAATGGCTAAAAGAGTGTTAAGGTATATAAAAGGAACCAACATGCTTGAAATTTTTTTCCCAGCATCTGCCGAAGTCACTATGAATCTAGTCGGTTACTCTAAGAGTGATTAGGGTGGCAGCATTGATGATTCCAGAAGCACTTCAGGATATCTGTTCTGCTTGGGGACAAGTTGTTTTAGTTTGAGCTTTAGGAAGCAAGACACTACAGTTCAATCAACAACAGAAGCTAAGTACATAGTTGATGCATCTGCTGTGAACCAAGCTATCTGGCTAAGGAAGATGTTGAAGGACTTGGGCCATGAAAAAATTGAAGCTACCAGGATCATGTGTGACATATATCAACAATTTCAATCTCAAAAAATCCAGTGTTTCATGGTCGAACTAAGCACATCAAGATCAAGTTTCATTTTATTAGAGAAGTTCAACAGCCTAATGAAGTGTTGCTTGTTCATTGCTCATTCGAGAACCGGCTAGCTGACATTTTCACTAAGTCTCTACCAAAGGAAAGGTTTGAAGATATGAGGCAAAGAATTGGTGTTCGTCACGAAAATGCCAAAGAGGACTATTAGACAATTGGTATTTCCAAACTTCCAGCTAATTGTTTTTTACTGCTTTTACTTAATTTCGGTTTAGGGCTTCCTATTTTCTAGCTAGACTTAGTCAACTTTAGTTGCTTAATTTTCTAAAGTTAGTGGCCCTTTTGTGTGTATTAGTGACACATGTTTTTATTCAGTTTTCTATCCACTTTGTAAGTGTCTACTAGATAAGAAATTGTTAGTTTTTTTCTTTTGTATAAATTCTGAACTTCTACAAATTAATGAATAGCTGGAATTTCATAAGTTCACTCTATTTTTTATTCTTCAATTCAGTTTCTTGAGTGTTTTTATTTTAACGCCATGTATCGAAGTAGATAAATAGCTAGCAGGGGTATTTGTTGACTTTGGCCGAACAGTGGTCCATTTTGCTTATTTTTGTCGAGTTAGATAGCTGATGGAGGATCCACTAGTAGTCATGTAGAAAGAGAGACAAACAATGTGTAGGAGCATGAAAAAGATTAATAACTTATGTACCATAAATTTCAATAATTAGTGGATGTAAGTTGTGTAGTAAGGAAAACTCAAGTATATGAAAGAGGGCAAGTAACTTGGACACTAAACTGTTAGCAAGAAAAAGTGGTAAAGATTTCATTTTTAGTTTTGTAAAAAAGTTTACAACTCTTGCAGGACAAGAGGAAAAAGAGAGAAGGTAAAATTATAGCCTCCAATATGAACTTTAATACTTAGTTCCTCGTCTTTACGAAATTCAGTAACAATTCACTATTTATGTCCCTGCTCCCACTAGTTTGTGTCTCTGCTTTGGAATGATGACTGTACTAACTCTAATCAATTGAGTTTTAGGCATCCGTAAGACTTCGACATCACTTTTGTAAGATTCTGTACTATTATTCTTATCTATTGCATAAAGTGTACCTCTGTTTCTTTGTGCCTTAGCCGCTGGACTATTGTAACTTGTATTGTTGCCATAACTTGATAGCTTCTATTAGTGCTTTCAACTTGCTATGTTTTTTTTAAATAAAGTATACAACCAGTTGCTAGCCTGCTTTAGCATATGATAAAAGTGTTATTGCATCTGGAGTATTGCCAATATAGTTGTTGCTAACAACTTTTGTGAGGTATTTAGTTAACCTGCTAACCTGCTAACCTGCTACTTTAGCTACTGCTCATAGATGATGAAGTATTGTCTAGGGTCCTTAGGTGTTTAGTTGCATCTCTATAATAATATGATATCTACAAAATCTTCTTTTGTTAATTGTTATATATTTAAGAGGAAAATTCTTCAAAGTTGAGAATTTATTCAACAGTGGCACATGTTAAAGAAAAAATACAACCTTTCCTCGTCAATGCTCAACACTTATCGTTCATCAATCTTGCTCATCTCTTGGTCGTTATCTTGTCAATTGCTAGTGATAAACGTAGAGTGTTCTTCTCTTAAGGTAAGTTTCTAATTTTGAATGTGCATTAATGAATTTGATTCTATGTTATATCTTATTTATTTACTCTGTTTAACTTATGGATTGGTGTTACTGATTTTCAACTAACTGTGGATAAAACTTGCGTATGTCTCCATTATATACATATTTTCATTTTTAAAATGAGACAAATATGAATTGTGTGTAGTTTTGAGGGCTAACCAACTAAAGCACATGATCTTAGTAGGTAGTATCCTCTAAATCAATTTCCGGGGCCAAGAGTCAACAACCTGATCTTTGTTTACTAGCTTTCTATAGCATTCTTTAACATAGAAATTTTATTTACTGTCCTATGTCATTCTGTCTGGAATACCTGCATCAATGTTGGAAGCTTCCACCTTGGTAAGCAATTCCAGCAGTTCCTCCAAGTCCCACTCTTGAGGGTGTCTTCTGAATGTACATCCGATATGTTGATGCTCCAATTTTTTGCAATGTACATGAACAAAGTTTATAGTTATAATTGGAGTTATCACTAAACAAATAACTAATTAAAAATCATTTTATGAACAAAAATAATTTGTTTTCTGAAACTTACTAGAATCTTTTCAAAAAGAGGTCTTCTTCAACTTCTGAACAATAAATGGTTAGTTCTTACTTCTGTTGGTTGTTATACTAAAATATTTATTATATCATTTGCCTGAATGAAGATTTTGGCACCTAATAAGGAATGGATGCAACTTGTTCGAGATAGACTTGATAATGCTTACATCATAGGGGTGGAGAACTTTTTGGATTATGCCTTTACAAGATTGAGAGAAACACAAGAAATATGTTGTCCATGTGTCAGGTGTTGTAATGCATCTTCAAATATTTGTGAGATGGTTAGGTTACATCTATTAGTGTATGGAATAATTCAAAGTTATAATTTTTGGTATCATCATGGGGAGAGGTTAGGTGAGCTAGATTCAGATTCTGAATTAGTAGAGTACAATGACATTGAAGAGGATGAGATGAGGAGGATTAAATGCATGAGCTCTTAAGGGATTTATATCCCTCTTTCAATGAAGACAATATGAATAATAATGGTGATGATTGTTTTTAGGCAAAACAAAATCCTGAAGCAAAACAATTCTACGGCCTATTAAATGATTATGAACAACCATTATATAAAAGTTCAAAAGCAAGAAAAAATTCTACTTTGGTTAAGTTGTTTCATATTAAAAGTATTGGTCAGTGGAGTAATGCTTCATTCACAATGTTGTTGAAGATGCTAAAGGAAGATTTATTGCCCGATGGATCAAACTTGCCAGATTCATATTATGAGGCAAAGAAGATAATTTGAAATCTTGGGCTTTCTTATCAGAGTGTACATGTGTGTAAGAATATTTGCATGTTATATTGGAAGGATGATAAGAATCTCCAATTCTACAAAGTGTATGGCACATCTAGATGGAAGGAAAATAAATGTAATGGGGAAACACAATCTAAATGTGGTAAAAAATACCTTGCAAGATTTTACGTTATTTTCCTCTAAAGCCAAGGCTTCATATATTGTTTAAGTCCTCAAAAACATCTTCTTTGAGGAGACGGATATCATGATTAAAAAGTTGATGATGGAATGATGAGGCACACTGCTGATTCAGTAGAATGGAAGACACTAGATGAACTTTATCCATCTTTTGCTACTGAGCCTCGTAATGTTTGACTTGGACTTGCTAGTGATTGTTTTCAACCATTTAGAAATTTGAAAACTCCATATAGCATTTGGCTTGTGGTACTTAATCCTTATAATTTACCACCTTGGTTATGCATGAAGCAAGAAAAATTTAATTTATCGATGCTTATTCTTGTTCCTGATAGTCCCGGAGATGCAATTGATGTTTATCTCCAAGCTTTGATATATGAATTAAAGGAATTATGGGAAACTAGAATTGAGACCTTTGATGCGTCAGCTAAATAAAATTTTAGGTTACATGCAGCTTTGTTATGGACCATTAATGACTTTCCAGCATATGCAAATTTGTCAGGATGGAGTACCAAAGGAAATTTTGCTTGCCCATGTTGCAATAAAGAAACCATTTCAATTAGGTTGGAAAATGGTAATAAGGAGTGTTATATACATCATAGATGCTTTCTTCCTCTTAATCACAAATGAGCAAAGATCACCACCGAAAATGTTATCTGGTAATGATATACTTGATCAAGTAGGAGATTTAGAAGGTCTAACACAATCAACAGATCCAAGGAAGAAGATTAAAATATGACACGAGAGTAGGGGTGATAATTGGAACAAGAAGAGTATTTTCTTTGATCTTCCATATTGGAATGCTCTATTGTGATAACATAATTTAGATGTGATGCACATTGAGAAGAATATATGTGATAATATTTTGGGGACAATCTTAAATGTACAAGGTAAAACTAAAGATACCTTGAATTCCCGATTAGATTTGCAAGCAATGAACATAAAGAAGGAATTGCATCCGGTAGAGAGTGGAGATAAATATGAGTTACCTACTGCAAGTTACACCTTATCTCCTGCAGAGAAGCACAAGTTTTTCACTTTCTTAAGGAATTTAAAGGTCCAGATGGATTTTTATCAAATATTTCTCAATGTGTCAACCTTAAAATTGCAAACTTTCATGATTGAAAAGCCATGATTGCCATGTTATTCTACAACATTTACTCCCTCTTGTGATATGTGGTATGCTATGCAAATATGTTCTTGAACCTCTTATTGAGTTGTCTATATTTTTTAGCATATTCAGAGCAAAATGTTTAAGTGTAGATGAGCTAGAGCAAATAGAAGTCCAATTTCCTAACACTGTGCAAGTTAGAAAAGGCCTTTATTACTACATTTTTTGATATCATGGTCCACTTGCCAATTCATCTAGCTAATAAAGCTAAGATTGTTGGACCTATCCAATATCTATGGATGTTTCCGGTGGAGGGATGGTTATACTTTCTGAAATCGTTAATTCATAACATGGCTCTTCCAGAAGGTTGTATTGCAGATGGATATATAGCAACTGATTGTATGACCTTATGTTCAAGGTATTTGCATACGTGGAGACAAAATTTAATCACCATGAAAGGAATTATTATGGTGTTTCTATTGAATCTGATGGAGATTAAGAAAAAAATTTCTCAACCTGGAAAAAGTTTAGGGGTTACAAACTAGGCAGTTTTGATTCAAGTGAATTTGAGCTTGCACATTTTTATATTTTGAAGAACTGTGATGAAATTCAATCATTTCTTGAGTAAGTAATGACTAATTCAAATAAGTTACTTTTATATTTTCCATATCCTTACATAAAGTTACATCGTATACTTCAAATTATTTGCAGAGAATTTTCATAAATTTCAATTGATACATCTAAAAATTGTTTAGAGATTGAATGTGTAACACCTTGGACTTCAAGAAAGGGCTAAAAAGGGTGAACGGGCAAGTCCACGAATCCAAAGTGGACCATGTACCCTTCATGAGACCTTAGACAGCCCGTGAAGGGGACCACGACTCGTATTGGGCATCATGAAGGACTGCCCAAAACAGTCAAGGTGAGGGTCACTCACCACGAGCCACTAAATGGCCTGTGGTGCATTGTACGGTTCGTATAGTGGTTCGTACCATGTCATCCATCAGATTTTGAGTTTAAGGTCCACTTAAAAGGATCATATCTTTTAGCACAAAATGAATTAGATGGCCCATGACTGATCAAATTAAAGGTTTTACAGTCCTCTTTCCAACTCCACTGAGTTTGCTCCATTTGAAGTTCAGAGTAAAAGGTTATGCACTTTTTAGATTAACACTACCTGGCTGCTGAAGCTTCATGACCCACTATACGGGCCGTGAAGCACTGTACGACTCGTGAAGGGTGTCTTGAAGTCAAGTCATCAACTTTTAAGTCAAGGTCATATTTGTCTTTTTCCTTATGGGTTGGGCACTAAAACTACGTCGTTTGATGCCTAAACTACATCATTTTACTCAGTCTAAGCCTAATAACCTAGTCAGAAACTACCTAGAACCTTCATTCTCCAAAATCATTCAACTTAGAAAGAAAAGAAGAGAAAGAAGCGACAGTTTTCCCCAAGAACAAGCAGAGGTGTTCTTCGGGTTCAGCCCCCAAATCTAAAAGATTTCTCTATAGTTTTTGTCACCAGGTATGTGGGATTTCACTAGTGGGTTCCTTTCACCCATTAGGTCCCTAGAATTCAGTTAGTTTTCTTCAGCTTCTTCATAAATTGCCTAGACCTAGGGTTCCCAAATCTTTGGAATCCATTTGAAAGTTAGCTATTATAGTTCCATTGCATTAATTACCTATTTTCTTGGAGAATTAATGTAGTCACATGTATAGAATTTAGAACCCTAGCTTGTATTCATCATCAGCTTCTCATGAATTATACTTGCTTGACAGATCAGACAGAAAATCATGATCCAGAATTTGAATGCCATATCTTTCAGTGTATTTTTGTTGCATTCTAAGATAGCATGTCAGTATTTTGAGCTACTAAGTATTTAAGTTGAATTTTAGCTATTACATATTCAGTTGGGAGTAGACTTGGCACCGAGTTGGACTAGGGTTCAGTGTATTCTAAAAGTCCGAGAACTTCTTGCCACTGTAGGATTAAAAGTCCCTCTGTTGGGCATCATTTTTTAGTGATCACGCCACAGTCGTGCCTGTATACCCCTAGCAATCTATATTGGGTCCTCTTAATGGAGCGTATATATCGGACTCCACGTTTAGCTCACGTGGTTTATGTTGATTAACAGTAGCTCCCACAGTCATACTTTCATTGCATTGACCATGTTATCAGCATTTACTTCAGTATACAGTTCAGCATGTTATCTTCCTGATTAGTACTTGGTAATTACATCTAGCCCAGTTTGCAGTTATACTTCTCTACATCCTTTTTCCATGTTTAGTTACATTGTTCAGTTTATATCGTTCCGTTTATATTATTCAGCTTAGTATCTATATCCTGCATGCTCAGTACATTCAAAGTATTGGCGCATACTTTTGCGTTACATTGTTTCATGATGTAGGTTCAGGAGCTCAGCATCAAGACCACGTCTTATTCGACCTCTAGTCCTTACTCAGCAGCTTCGGTGGTGAGTCCTTATAGATCGAGGATAGACACGCTTTACTTTTGCAGTCTTTATTTTCCAGTTTTAGACTTATAGAGTCAGTTGGGGGCTTGTCCCAGCAACTCATCAATATTAGTGTCTTTCAGACATAGAGTCAGTGTTCAGTTGCTTGGGGTTGTTCCCCATAGATCTTCAGTTAAATTCTCACATGAAGTTTCTTTTACTATTAACTACTTTAACGTTATGTTTTTGCTTACTTAGTCAGACTTCAGTATGCTTATGATATGCTAGACTCAGGGTTAGCTTGGGATCCTAGGTCCCGTATTACGTCTAGGGGGTGGCCTAGGGGCGTGACAAATGTGGTATCAGAGCATCAGGTTCAAGAGTCCTAGGGTGTCTGAAAGTCATGTCTGTAAAGTCCTTCTTATATGTGTGAAGCGCACCACATCTATAATATGGAGGCTACGACATATAGGAACATCTCACTTTCTTCTTCCTCCTATTCATGCGATAGAGTTCAACTCTATAAAAGTTTCTTCTAACTCGTGCTTACGCATGAATATGTTTGAGGATACTTTCTTGGGATGATTCTTTCCCTGAGAGCTAAGGCAAGTTATAGTGAGAGGGTTCATAAATCTAAAACAGGAAGTAATGAGTGTGTAGGAGTACATTCCAAAGTTTACTCAGCTATCCTGTTATGCGCCAGAGATTGTGGTGGATATAAGGAGCAAGATAAGTCTGTTCGTGTCTGGGCTGTCCCGCCTATCCAACAAGGAAGGAAAGGCAGCTATGTTGACAAGGGACGTGGACATAGCTAGAATTATGATTCACGTGCAGCAAGTTGAGGAGGATAAGTTAAAGGATAGTGAAGAGTTTCACAACAAGAGGGCCAAGACAACAAGTAATGAGACTGGCCAGCAAAAGACCGGGAATGGGCATCAGTTATCTTTTTAGAAGAGGTCGTCTGGACCTGCTCCATCTTCAGCTAGTGCAGCTACACCAAGAAATAGGAATGATCGTAGGAATCAGAGTACTCAGTATTTCAGAGCTCAGGGTATTCACTCTCAGGGTATTGGGGAAACAAAGTCCAATCTTCTTCAGTAGCTCCAACGGATATAAATACCTAAAGAGAGGCTACTTCAGGAACAGACACAAGTACATAGCATCTGTATGCTATAGCTAGTTGTCATGATCAGGAGAACTCACCTGATTTAGATGTTTATGCATTGTTAGATCTAGGGGCTACACTTTTTTTTGTTACTCCTTTCATAGAAGTAAACTACGGGATTAGTCCAGAAACTCTCTCAGAACCCTTCTCAGTCTCTACTCCAGTTGGTGACCTAGTTATAGCTACATGGGTATATAGAAATTGCCCTATTACAGTTTCCCAAAAAGTCACCTCAGCAGACCTTTTAGAGTTAGAAATGATAGATTTTGATATCATTCTAAGCATTGATTGGTTACATTCCTGTTATGCCTCAGTCGATTGTAGAACTAGGATCGTTCGGTTTCAGTTTTCAAACAAGCCAGTCTTAGAGTGGAAGGGTAGTAACTCAGTGCCTGCAGGTCGATTTATCTCTTACCTTAAGGCCAGGAAAATGATTTCCAAAGGTATATTTATCATCTTGTTTAGGTTAATGACTCAAACTCTGAAACCCCAACTCTTGAGTCAGTCCCAGTGGTGAATGAGTTTCCAGAAGTGTTTTCAGAAGATCTTCCTAGAGTTCCTCCTGAAAGGGAGATGGACTTCGGAATAGATCTCCTTCCAGATACCCAGCCTATCTCAATTCCTCCTTACAGAATAGCTTTAGCTGAGCTTAAGAAATTGAAAGAGCAGTTGAAAGACCTTCTCGATAAGGGTTTCGTCAGACCCAACATCTCTCAATGGGGTTTTCCAATGTTGTAAGTGCATAAGAAAGACGGTTCTCTCAGGATGTGCATTGACTATCGTCAGTTGAACAAAGTCACAATCAAGAATAAATATCCCATCCCAAGGAGTGATGACTTGTTTCACCACCTTCAGGGTGCTAGTTGCTTTTCTAAGATAGACCTCAGATCCGGCTATCATCGACTCAGAGTTAGAGATAGTGACATCCCGAAGACATCCTTCAGGATTCAGTATGGTCACTATGAATTTGTAGTTATGTCTTTTGGACTAATAAATGCTCCTGCAACTTTCATGGACTAAATGAACATGGTGCTTAAGCAGTATTTGGACTTGTTCGTAATCGTCTTTATTGATGATATCCTCATTTATTCTCGAAATGAGGAAGAGCATACGACTTATCTAAGAGTGTTTCTGCAAACCCTCAAAGATCACCAGCTATTCGCTAAGTTAAGCAAATGTTAATTCTGGTTACAGTCGGTCGCTTTCCTTGGACATGTGGTATCCAGCAAAGAGTTCCAAGTGGATTCTCAGAAAATTGAGGCAGTAACGCATTGGCCCAAACTCACCTCTCCAACTGATATCAGAAGTTTCTTGGGTTTGGCCGGTTACTACAGGAGATTAGTTGAACCGTTTTCATCCATAGCTGCACCATTGACCAAGTTGACTCATAAGAAGGTCGAATTTCAGTGATCGGATGAGTTTGAGCAAAGCTTCTTTGAATTGAAAACCAAGTTGACTATAGCTCCTGGTTTGACTCTACTAGAGGGTTCAGATGGTTATGTAGTTTTTTGTGATGCATCCAGGGTCGGCCTAGGTTGTGTGTTGATGTAGCAGGGTAAGATCATAGCTTATGCTTCTAGACAACTTAAGGTCCATGAGAAGAACAACCCAACTCATGACCTTGAACTTGCAGTCGTAGTGTTCGCCCTAAAGATTTGGAGACACTGCTTCTATGGTGTTCACGTTGATTTGTTCACAGATCATAGGAGCCTCCAGTATGTGTCCACCCAGAAAGAATTGAATCTTCGTCAGAGGAGATGACTTTAATTCCTCATAAACTATGACATGAATGTGCTCTACCATCCGGGTAAGGCCAATGTAGTAGCTGACGCCCTTAGCAGACTATCCATGGGTAGTGTGGCACATTTTTAGGAAGAGAAGAAAGAATTAGCCCGAGATGCTCACAGTCTTGCTCGCTTAGAAGTTTTCCTTATTGACACGATAGATGGTGGTGTGATAGTGCAGAATGGATCAGAATCTTCATTGGTAGTAGAGGTTAAGGAAAAACAAGGTAGTTATCCTATATTGCTTCAGGTGAAAGGTGCAGTTCAACAACAGAGAGTTGAGGTTTTCTTCCAAGGGGGAGATGGTGTTCTTCGTTACCAGGGTCACTTATGTGTTTCTAATGTGGGTGAGTTGAGGCAGCATATCCTTACAGAAGCCCATAATTCAAGATATTCTATTCATTCGGGTGCCACTAAGATGTACTGTGATCTGCGGGAAGTCTATTGGTGGAACGACAGGAAGAGAGACATCACGAAGTTTGTGGCTAAGTGTCCCAACTATCAACAAGTTAAAGTAGAACATCAAAAACCAGGAGGTGTGACTCAAGAGATTAGCATTCCTACTTGGAATTGGGAAGAGGTAAACATGGATTTCATTATGGATTTACCTCGTACACGCGGACAACATGACTCCATATGGGTGATAGTGGATAGAGTCACTAATTTAGCTCACTTCTTGGCAGTCAAGACCATATATTGAGCCGAGAACTATGCCAGACTGTACATCAATGAAATAGTAAGGTTGCATGGTGTTCCTTTGTCAATCATTTCAGATAGAGGTCCACAGTTTACCTCTCATTTTTGGAGATCGTTTCAGAAAGGTCTTGGTACTCAGGTAAATCTGAGTACAACATTTCATGTGTAGATAGATGGTCAGGCAGAGCGTACTATTAAGACCTTAGAAGACATGTAGAGAGCTTGCGTGATCGATTTCAAGGGTAGTTGGGATGATCACTTACCTCTCCTAGAGTTTGCCTATAATAACAGTTTCCATTCCAGTATTTAGATGGCCCTTTATGAGGCATTGTATGGGCGTAGATGTAGGTCTCTGGTTGGTTGGTTCGAAGTAGGTGAAGCACCCTTGGTTGGGCCAGATTCGGTTCATTAGGCTATCGAGAAAGTTCAGCTGATTAGAGATAGACAAAAGACAACTCAGAGTCGTCAGAAGTCCTATGCAGATGTAAGGAGGAGGGACTTAGAGTTTGAAATCGTTGATTGGGCTTTTCTGAAAGTGTCACCCATGAAGGGGGTGATGAGATTTGGCAAGAAAGGAAAGCTCAGTTCCAGGTATGTAGGTCCTTACAGAATCCTAAAAAGGGTTGGTAATGTCGTTTATGAGTTAGAGTTGCCAGCAGAAATAAGAGCGGTACATCTAGTCTTTCACATTTCCTTGTTGAAGTAGTGTGTGGGTGATCCCACATCGATAGTACCTTTAGAGAGTGTGTCTACGAAGGATAGCTTCACATATGAAGAGGTTCCAGTTGAGATTCTTGACTGTCAAGTTCGTAGGTTTAGAAATAAGGAAGTCACTTCAGTAAAGGTTTTATGGAGGAATCAGTCCGTAGAGAGAGCTACTTGGGAAGCAGAAGCAGATATGAAGGCCAAGTATCCCCAACATTTCCCTCTGATTCAGATTCAGCTTGAGGTAATAGTGCCTCTCCAGCCTCTCAGTTTATTCTTGTGTAGTTCAGTCTCAGTATCTTTTTCCCTTAGTTATCCATGCATTTCAGCATATTTGCATGTTTGTGAAACTGAGTTCAGCTAGATATCAGTTTCTAGTACTCAGTCGGTAGGGATTCCAGCTCTTTCACACCAAATTCAGCTTACTTAGTCTTTATTCGAGAATGAATGTTCCCAAGGGGAAGATATTGTAACACCTCAGACTTCAAGAAAGGGCTAAAAAGGGTGAATGGGCAAGTCCACGAACCCAAAGTGGACCATGGACCCTTCACGAGACCTTAGATGGCCCGTGGAGCGGACCACGACCCGTATTGGGCATCATGATGGACTGCCCAAAACAACAAAGGTGAGGGTCACTCACCACGAGCCACTAAACGGCCCGTGGTGCCTTGTACGGTTCATATAGTGGTCCGTACAATGTCATCCATCAGATTTTGAGTTTAAAGTCAACTTCAAATGATCAAATCTTTTAGCACAAAATGAATTAGGTGCCCCATGACAAATCCAATTAAATGTCTTTGAGTCTTCTTTCCAATGCCACCGAGTTTGCTCCATTTGAAGTTCTGAGTATAATGTTATGCCCGTTTTAGTGGAAAACTGTCAGGCTGCTGAAGATTTACGACCCAGTATATGGGCCGTGAAGCACTGTACGTTTCGTGAAGGGTGTCTTGAAGTCAAAGCGTCAGTTTTATGTCAGGGTCATATTGGTCTTTTCCCTTATGCGTTGGGCACCTAAACTACGTCGTTTGATGCCTAAAATAATTTTACTCAGTCTAAACCTAATAAACTAGTAAGAAACAACCTAGAACCCTCATTCTGCTAAATCATTCAACTTAGAAAGAAAAGAAGAGAAAGAAGCGACAGTTTCTCCCAAGAACAAGCAGAGATGTTCTATAGGTTCAGCCCCTAAATCCAAAGGATATCTCTGTAATTTACTTCACCAGGAATATGGGATTTCACTAGTGGGTTCCTTTCACCCATTAGGTTCCTAGAATTCAGTTAGTTTTCTTCAATTTCTCCATTAATTGCTTAGACCTAGGGTTCCCAAATCTTGGGAATCCATTGAAAGTTAGTTGTTATAGTTCCATTGTATTGATTACATGTTTTCTTGGAGAATTAATGTAGTCCCATGTATAGAACTCAGAACCCTAGCTTGTATTCATCATGTGTTTTTCATGAATTATACTTGCTAGACAGATCAGTCAGAAAATCATGCTCCAGAATTTGAATGCCATATCTTTCAGTATTTATGTTGCATTCTCAGATAACGTGTCAGTATTTTGAGCTACTCATTATTTCAGTTACATTTTAGCTATTACATATTCAGTTGGGAGTAGACTTAGCACCGAGTTGGACTATGGTTCAGCGTACCCTCAATGTCCCTGAACTACTTGCCACCGTAGGATCAGAAGTCCCCTCTGTTGGCATAAGTTTTTAGTGATCACGCCACAGTCATGCCTTTATACCCCTGGCAAGGTATATTGGGTCCTCTCGATGGATCATATACATCAGACTTCACGTTTAGCTCACGTGGTTTATGTCAGTTAACAGTAGCTCCCATAGTCATACTCTCATTGCATTGACCATGTTATCAACATTTACTTAAGTATACAGTTCAGCGTGTTATCTTCATGATTAGTACTTGGTCATTGCATCTAGCCCAGTTTGCAGTTATACTTCACTATATCCTTTTTCCATGTTCAGTTATATTGTTCAGTTAATATCGTTCAGTTTATATTATTCAACTTAGTATCTATATCATGCATGCTCAATACATTCAAAGTACTAGCGCATACTTTTGTGCTACATCATTTGATGATGTAGGTTTAGGTGCTCAACATCTAGACCACGCTTAGTTCGACCTCTAGTCCTTACTCAGCAGCTTCGGTGGTGAGTCGTCATAGATCGAGGATAGACACGATTTAATTTTGCAGTCTTTATTCTCTAGTTTCAGACTTATAAAGTTTGATGGGGGCTTGTCCCAGAAACTCATCAGTATTAGAGGCTTTCAGATGTAGAGTCAGTGTTCAGTTGTTTGGGGTTGTTCCCCGTAGATATTCAGTTAAATTCGCTCCTGAAGTTTCTTTTAGTATTAATTACTTTACCGTTATGTTTCTTCTTACTTAGTCAGACTTCAGTATGCTTATGATATGCCAGACTCAAGGTTAGATTGGGGTCACTTGTGATCCTAAGTACCGTGTTATGTCTAGGGGGTAGCCTCGGGGCGTGACAGAATGGAATAGACAATTCATTAGTTGGTTAAAAATAAATATGACCAGTGAAGAATTTTTGTATTTTAAATCAATTTATGAATAATATTTTCTAAACAATGTACTTGACTTTGATAGGTTACAGAATTGCACAAACATGATGAGAGTAAGAAAATAAAAGATTTGCTCTCATTGTCACGTGGTCCTCTTCCATATGTGACAAGTTTCAAAAGCTATTTTACTAATGGATATAGGTTTCACGTGCAAGATCATGATAAAGGTTTGAGAACTCAAAATTGTGGGGTGGTTGTAGTTTGTGAGACTGATGAAGAGAATAAAAATATTGATTACTACTGAGAGTTAATCGAGATTCTTGAATTACAGTTTACTGGTGGGAGAAGAGTGATTTTGTTTCAATGTATGTGGTTTGATGTATATGATCAGAAAATGGGAATTAAAGTAGATGAATATGACCTTGTAAGTGTTTACCGCAAGTGATTTATGAAAATAAATGAGCTTTTTGTATTAGCTAACCAAGCATCACAAGTACTTTATGTCGATGATCTTGCAAATAATGGTTGTCATATTGTACAAAAGGTTAAAGCTCGTGATTCTTTTGATGTTGGTGAAAAAGAGGATGATTATTCTGTGTAGATACCAGGAATCTAGGAGGCAGTTGTGACTTTGTATTCATGTTTTATTTCTAAGTTCTCATTTTGTTACTATGGTCTTGAATTTGATCCTAAAAATACTCTTGATGTTTTAGTTTCAATATTCAAGTATTTTCTTCATGATTCTCTAGTTGGTGATTGAAGATGAACTATATATTAATAGTAATGTAATATTCTTTATTAACATGTATTTGTTCTTCCAAACATTGAAGCTTGCTGGCATTTTATGCGCAGATACCTAGAGACTTGTAATTTACTGTGTCTCTTTGTCAAAGCTTCTTTAAAAACATCTATCTTCTAAAATTGATATTCTATTCTTGGGCTGACCACATCTCTATCACTATTCTGAGATGAAGATTAGTTAGGTTGTAGATATCTGGAAAGACCACTTTCAAAGTGTCAACATCACGCCATTTATAATTCTAGAAGCTACTCTAATTCTCGTTAAACACTTTTATCTTGGTGTGTGCTTGTATTTCACTTTTTGCCTCTTAGTTGTTGTAGATCTATCCTACATTTCTATAAATTCGTAAGGAAAAAATGGTGTAGTCCATCTGTCTCTAGAATGCTCTATAGTGTATTTATCTCTACAATTCCATATAGTTTAGCATAAATAATTTTCTCAGCTCTTTATTTTCATTTTCTCTTAGTATTTAGTTTTTCAGAGATTGTCTGGTAATATTCTCTCTGTTTCTTTCTTTTATTTTTTCTGTATTTTCCATGTTAACCATTTACAGGCAGCTTGTTTACATGTTCTGGAGAATCTAATTCATCCTTTCCTTCATCAATATGTTATATTCTTTTGTTTATGTACTGAAAAAATGTTCTCATCTCAAGCTCTTTCTACCTAATTGTACTTTATATACCTAGAGAATGACCTGCATACTTCCATTGCCAACTAACTAATAAACTACATTTCAACCAGCTGTTATATAATTGAAGTCAATTGATAATCACAAAAGCAAATCAAAATTATCAGATTGACAAGTCTATATACTTTTAATGGTTGTTTTCTTATCCATTAGCTAAGGAAATCTGATAATCACAAAGACAATCTGCTGGTCTCTTAGATGGATAAGAAAACAATAAGAATGACCTACATACTTTTAGTTAATGCTTGTTTTCTTATCTAACTAATTACCAGCATGTCTATTGGTCTCTTAATTGTTAAAGTGGTTTTGCCTTCGATCTTACATGTATGCACATTTAGCTTTTTAATCTATTGTTGCTTTGCTTATTTGGTTTGAGTTATATGGATGTTATTGCGATTTGAGATAATTTGGACTATGTTATATATATTCTTTTTGATAGGTGAAAAAAGAATTTTAAATCATTTGGATTGGACTATGTTATATATTCTTTTTTATAGGTAAAACTTGCATTCTAAACTATTTGGATTGGACTATATTATATATTCTTTTTGATAGGTAAAACTTGCATTTTAAACCATATGGATTGGAGTTAATGGGGAAAGTTGAAAGAATGAGAGTTTAAGGAGGTATATTTGGATTGGATTAAGATTTTGATTGTGCTAAACCTGGATGAGATATATTTGTCAAACTGAGGCAATTAGTTGGCCTAGTCTTTTGGAAATTTAGTTCTATATGGTACTGATTTGATTCAATGGAATGAATAGAACCCTTATGTATGTTTTTACAGTATAAAAGACACCATTCCCCTCACGCCGATAATCCTACTCCCCTAGGCTATTTGTTTTTTTTCTGAGATTACCAGTTAAGTAGTAACATTGATAAGTCTTTTGCTGATAATTTTTTTTAAAGAAACAAGCTAAAGTACATATTATTTTTCTAATCTAACAGAGCCATCTCTCTTGGCTGCTATATGGATTCAAACAAGGGATAGTGTTCAGAGGCTTATATCAAGCACGCCTAACATGAACCGTGAAGAGATTAACTTTCTACCCTTCAGAATAGCTAAGTTTGTAGTTATACACATTATGTTATAGATGAGTAGTTGTGTTGCTTTGATGATCATTTCTTTTGATGGTTGTATCTACACAGTCCCTGTAAAGTTTGATTTCTGTCATAAATAAAATACTTTAACTTACCAAATAATGAAAGAGATGTAATGTTGAAAATATAGTATTGAAAACTTATTAAATGACTTTTTTATTATTGGATGAAGTTACAAAGAATTGATTTTTGTATTAGGTTGACATGGATCCATCAAATATTTTAAACACTGGAATGACATCAACTGTCAAGCCTGATGAACTTGCATACCTTCAACCTGGTGCTTTAGCAATTAGGGGACGAGGGAAAAGCTTATAATATGTGGGCTCTATAAGAGTAAGGGCTGAAAAAAGAACTCCAATTAGCAAAAGTCTCAACTTCAATGCATCATCATCTTATCTAAATGAGTCTGTACAAAATATTGTTATTGTACCTCCTGGCTTTGATCCAATATAAAATAATATTCCCTGCTCTCCAGAAGTTGAAGTGATGCAACATACTCAAACAAACGAAATGAGTATTTACTGTCTCAAACTCTAATTTTTGTTGTTGTTAGTGTAATGAAGCACTTTTTTATGTCTTTCTTGAATTAATTTGCAGTTTCATGAGTCTGAAAAGGAAAAAAAAGTTAGAGGAACAAACATTTGTAAAAATGTGGCACGACTCAAACCTGGGAAAAAGCTAAGTATCACTTTTTACCAGAATCGAGTTGTTGGAAAAAGTTATGCCTCATTTTTGAGACACCTGGGTATTTTGATTTGTGATTGTAATATGTGCCCATTGCGGGTTCAATCATCAACGGACATTAAAGATGATCAGCTAGAACACATGTGGAATGCTGTTACTATAAGTATTTATAGAGCTATTAGCTATTAGCTTCACATCTGATTTCTCATATGGAAAAAGTAAAACTAATGCACTATATTTTAGGCAAACACATGTGGGATACTGTTACGGTAAGTATTTAGAGAGTAATAGTGAATTGCTTCATTTCTGACTTCTCATCTGGAAAAAATAAAACTAACACGACGCATTTAATGCAAAACATATGGGATGCTGTTATGGTAAGTATTTATAGAGCTATTAGCTAATAGCTTCTTTTCTAACTTTTCATCTCGAAAAAGTAACACTAATGCGACACATTTTATGCAAAACTTGTGGGATTCTGTTATGGTAATTATTTAGAGAGCTATAGCTAATAGCTTCATTTCTATCGTCTCATCTGGAAAGAGTATAACTAACGTGTCACATTTTATACCAAACAATATCTATATAATGTTATAGTTATGTTTTCCAAAGAACCTATATGTTGTTGCTGTTGTTGTTTGTGTTATCTGCTCACTTGATCTCTCTTATGTATTTTCCTTCTTTCTATTGATACAATCTACCGGATAATCACTTATTTCTCGTGACATATATATTATATTCCACTGAAAGAGTGACATAAGCAAGAAATCTAGATCAAATTGCTGACTTTTTTTTTGGTTGAAAAATTGAGTTTATGTTTAATGATACCTGTGAAATATTATAGGATAAATTTACCAATAACGACATGAATGCTAAAAAAGAATATGTCCTTCAACATATGAGGAGATTGTTGAATAACTAGAGAGGATCACTTCACAAAAATACAAAGTCTAAGCCATTTTGTGATGCTCTAAAAGATGTGCCAAGAGGAGTAGACAAGAGTGATTGGGAATGACGGGTTAAGGAGCATTTCTTAAGTGACAAGTTTAAGGTACAACTTCATAGTATTTATTTATTTATATGTTATTTGACGTGAGTAACTGTAATTTTGATGGTTTGTTGTGAATATAGGAAACAAGTACAAGAAACACTGTCAATAGGTCTAAGTTGAGTATGCGTCACCGTAGGGAGAGTAAGCAGAGATTATTTATGAATTGGTAAATAACTCTTGAAACTCTTTACGAAGTCTCTTGTTTCTTAAAATGATTTTTTTGACTTGGTTATTTATATGTGAAGGGAGGTAAATATAGTAAGCCACCAAACATTGATACTATCTTCTTTGAGACTCGTAAGAAGGATAACAAGCTCGTCGAACCTGAAACAAATGCAAAATATGTTTGTTTAGTTATAAATTTTATTTTAAATCACTTAACTTTGTGTTGTATTATTTTAAGTTTTCTTGTATTTTATAGGCTGAAATCCAAAAAATTGTTCAATCTAATTTGTCTCTTATAAATATTGAGATAGTAGAAAAGTATTTTGGACATCAGTGTAAGAGTCATGTAGTTGGATTTGGTAGTGGGATAACGGCTAAGGAGTTGAAAGGTGGGAACTCTTCAAAGGGTGCTTTGTTAGATAAGTTTAATGCATGTGAAAAAGAAAATGAATCACTAAAAAGACGCATGGATGAGTTAGAGAATAAATGTGAACTCATGGATGAGCTAGAGAGTCAATATGAACAACTTGCAAGAGTACTGCTTGGTCAGCCTTCTACACCAATGTCTTCAAGTTATCACTAGATGGTACCATTAAACAGGTTAGTAAATTGTTTTTTGTTTCTCTTTGTGATGTACTCAAGAGACAGGGCAGGACTTTGACTGCTCAATTTGTTTCCTTAGTTTCATATTAAACCTGCTTGCTATTACCGAGTACAATTGATTGCAAGCATAAACATCCTAATTCCCTCTAGTAGAGTGCGGAGTCAAGTGTCATTACATAGTAAATGTTGTATTTTAATTAGTGCTTCTATGTTTAGATATTTATTTTGTTATCTACACGAGTATACCGTATGTTTTTATGTTTTAGGTGAAGGTAGTGTTTTTATTATGACATTTATGTCTTTAGGACATTGCTAATGGTATCATCTTTCAACAGATGGCAGCCATATCCAAATCATCACGCTTGTTGTCCCCTGTAGTTTTAGCATATATATTAGTAACACCTCTTTTTCTAGTAGATAGTTTATGTCCTCTATACCTACAAGAAAATCTGTATGAAAATGAGTGAGACTAATCAATAGTTGTAGAGTAAAAGAATTATGCAATATTTAAAGTTTCATTGTCAAAAGTCACTATACTCTATTGAGAATGTGGTAGAAACACAATGATCTACATTAGCAGATGAATTTCTTGAGGCCTCTCCATAGCCTTCAACTTAAAAACCTAAACACATTAACAAGCAAATTGAGATTGGGAACTAATGCAACACCACTTCTTTCAAAGTCTTCATTGATTTAGCAGTAATATTGAGGAGAATTAGCTCTTAGGGTAGAGCTATGTCTAATTACATGAAACTATGTTAATCTCAATGCAGTTTTCAGATGAGGAGGTAATACAGGGCAATCCAATTAAAACAAATAACCTTAGGAGGTAATGTTTTCCATATAAATGTTTTAGGCGAACTACCAATTATCTGATTTTGAGTACCAAGCTGTCTGCCGCATTCTTTCATAGTGATTATGACATTACTTTCCCAAGCAATAGTATCTGTTTTGTTCTCATCATTGTTGTAGTCTTCCATTTCTGCTTCCAGCTAGATCAAGTTGTGCATTTCCCAATAATTAGCAGCTCTTATAAGTAGAATACCCCAATTTTTTCAGATGTTACAAGTATACTGGAAAGCTGAAATGGGCAGGATGTTGTAAATCCTCCAGAAACAGTTTTGGAGGACTATCCCTTTGTATTTTCTTGTCCATTTGGACTGATAGAAATAGTGCTTGCTTTAAGAGCAAAGAGTATCATATTTCTAGAGTCAAGAACCTTTGTCTACTCATTAACATGTAGCAGCCCGGGGCAGGGCAGGAAAGAAAACATAAGAGCTGTTAAATGGGGTAGGGTTATTTCGATTTGAGCTTTTTGTGATAGTCTTCTTGCTCTTTCTGCGAGATTTATTTTGGTAATTAAACAAGTTTATTCATACCAAAGTGATAATTGCATAATCAAACATGCATTACCCCTCAAAAATAGAAAACACTCTAAGGTACTTACTACAGGTTCTCTATCTATTACAACTTGATTATCGATATCAGCCTACTATAACTTTCTAAGTAATCTAGTTTGCGTGAGCTTCAGATGTCCCTTCGTGAATGTCCTCGGGTCATGTGGTTGAGCATATATAAATTTGTCTGCTAGGCATTCAGGCTTCTCCCCTTTGTGTCGAGGTGCACAACTATTTCTCCTGCTACCCTCGACTCTTGATATTAGCAAATCTGAAATCTTTTCATGTTCTGCTCCCTCCATATTAGAGATGCTATTGTAGCATACAAACAATATATTATGCCTCCCTCTTAAAAAAAAATTAATGGTCTCGGATGTGCTCTCTTTTTTGGTCTGATGGCTCTCATATTTGTCCTTGTGTGATTTCTATATTGAATTAGCCTAGCTTGCTTCAAAAAATATGACTCAACTAAAGCTTGCAAGGTTGAAATGATTTTATTCGTGTCTGTACTCTCTATTCTATTTGAAATATCTTGATCCTCCCCTTTGTAATACAAAGCAGCAAAAAGTTACTAGTCCCTTGTTAGTATCTTTTACTTCGTTGGCCTTATGAACTCATTGTTGATCATTGCAGAAAATTTTTAAATCATTAATTAATAGATGTTGGGAAGAGACTATAAGTTATTGTTCGCATGACTTTTTTTTTAGAAACTTTAATGTTTTGTATGTTTTTTAGTAAATACCTTTGAGATTTTATGGTTATTCTTAAAGAGTTTATTCTTTATTTTTAAATTGACACAAACATTTTTCTTACAGCTCAAGAATTTGACTATGAAGAATATATCGTTCAAGAATGTACGAAGCATCAAGTTGAAGTTCCAGAGAGCTTTTACTTTTGTTAGGTGTGGTTTAAGTTAAAAACGATACCTTATTATTTGTATATGTTGCAATTTTTCTCTTTTTAGGAGTTGAAAAATATATTTTATGCAATTTGATATGATATATCTTTCTTCAGTCACTTCTTTATATTAACAATGAAATTTTATAGGATGACTTTTATGATTTAGTATACATTTTAGTGTTTCTGCGTATATTCAAAAACTAATACTATTCACTGTATAGATGTTTGTATAAGAACACATGAAAATGGGGTCTTTGAAACTCTCTTATAATTGACTTCTTATAAAATATTGAAACAACCATTAGTGACGGAAAATTTGGTCGTTAATTGTGTTGGTGTTGAAACTAATATATAGCTCACGAAAGGAATTTTTGTCATTAAAACTACTTGTACTAAGGGAGAATTTGGTCGCTAAAAAGGGCATATAACGACCGGAATTTATTTTGTCGTTAAAAATACTTTTAATGACAGGATTTGAATTCGGTCATTAACTTTTAACGACTGGCAACAGCCGGATTAGCTATGGTCGTTAATGACATTTAGCAACTGGATTTGTACCTTTAATGGCAAAATTTCCCTTCATTAAAGACCATTTTTCTTGTAGTGATATACATATCTCTACTACCTCTTCATTTATCTTCTGCTCCCCCATAATCTTTCTCTCTCTCTCAAGAGCTAATGTCATGTTTATGACACTTTTTGATATAGGCGTAAAAGTTTATGATCTGCATTTTAGTCCATTTCAACCCAAGCAACTTTTGGACAGGTCAATAATCCATCCATTTATTAACTCAATCAGTTTGACCAGCTCAAATTCGGCCAACCAGCCCATACACCACCCATAGTCCCAATCATCGCCTAATTAAGATGGGTTCAAACACTTATCTCATTAAATTTGCAACAAATTTAATTTTCTTTTACCATTTTCTAACATATGATAACAACAATATAGACAATAAATATTATACTACGTAAAAACATTATGAGAACAGTCTATTTAAAGAGTTTTCCCCCACTTGAGATGAGAAACAAATGGTATAGAAATTAAATAAATCAAGCTTCTTTAAACTTATTTTGCTCTAATTCTTGTCAATGACTTCTTTTGATTAAAACTTTAATAAGTAAGTTTCTTTTCCATTTCTTTCTAAGATTCTTTTCTATTTCTTTATGTGTAATGACCCTTCAAGTCATATGTGTGTTTGTGCCTCTTTTCTGTCGTTTACAGTGTTCCTGTAGCCACCCCAAGTTATATCTTACTTGATGGCACTGTAGGTTTTGTTGCCTTGTCATTCGTTGGGTGTAGCGCCTATTCTCCTGTTTTGGATCTTTTGAAGCCTGAAAAGTTGATTTCGGTCATAACCTCAGGTAAATGACCTCAGAAGGGAATTCTGACAATTCCATAAGCTCTGGAGCGGCCAAATTAGGCTAGGAGTATGATTGACCCTAGTCCCGAGGCTTCGGTGTGACTTTCGGGCCAGTTGGCGCTTTAACCTTTGAAATTTGGCTTGAAGTTGACTTTGGTCAACATTTTTGGTAAACGCACTCGTATGAGAATTCTGTCAGCGCGATTAGTTCTGGAATGCCGAGTTATGTCTAGAATGACCTTTTGGGCTCTTCTCGAGGCTTTCGATCTAATTCTGAGGCCCTCGGTAGAAGTTGGCTAAATTGGCGCTTTGGGTGTGAGATCGACTTTTTGTCGAAACAACCTCGTATGGAAATTTTGACTGTGCCGTTGAATCTAGATGTCAAATTTGATTGGGTAGCATATCTCGTTTGCGTGTACGGGGTTTCAAACGAATCCCGGGCACCCCGTCGGAGTCTTAGGAATGCCCAAAACTCAGCTGGTGCACAACAAATGTTGCAAACCTGTTACTTCTCCGCGTTCACGGAATTGGCACCGCGTTAGCGGAGGTACGAACCTGTCTTCTTCGCGTTCGCGGAGGTATGAGAGGTCTGGGGAGTCTTCCTCTCCGCGTTCGCGGATAGGGTTTCGCATTAGCGGAGGTGTGGGTCTCTTCCCTCCGCATTTGTGGGCCCTAGGCCGCGTTCGCAGAGTGTTGTTTGTTTTTCCTCTGTGTTCGTGGGGCCTTGGCCACGTTCGCGGTGGTCAGCGGCTGGCAGTGCTAATAAAGAGGAGGTCGAGGCTCATTTGGATGGAAGTTCAAAAATTCATATCTCCCTCATCTTAAGTTGATTTTCGGTGATTCGAAGTCCCTGGTGGATGTGTGGGTCTTTGCTCGGAGAGTGTTGGGTGTTCCTCGATTTCCATGAATTTGAGGGGTAAGTTGCTATCCTAAGCTTAGTTTGTAAAGTTTTGCATTTCTTGTATTGATTGCATAGAGTTGATCCGATCCCCGATGGGTGTTTCATTTTGGAACACTGGCTCGGGGGAGGATTTTGGACCTCTTCACGAAGTGAATTCCGGAGAATCCAGAGCGGATCCCACGTTTCCTGATTTTGACTCCGAAATTGTTCTGTCTCTGATTTTGATGATTTTAGTGGTTAAACGATCGTACTGACTTTGTGTTTCTATTTTTGATAGCGTGGAAGCGTTTTGAGGCCGTTCGGAAGGGAAAAGATCCGACAGAGTGATTTGGAGCGCGCGCAATCAGCTTTTTGAGTTGGAATGTGTGAATACTTGCTTATTTGTGTGAATATGTGGTGGGTAGCTAGTATTTATGTTCCTCTTCTATGAATTCTTGCTTTAGGGCTGATTTTTGGGCTGTTTCGAGTTTAGAACCATGCTACCGAAGGGGTTATTTGTTTGTGGATATTTGTGAATTATTTGTTGGGATGTTTAATTGTTGTTGCATGCGTAGTATTTGGTTGGTTGTTTATTTATGCTGAGTTATATCTTTGGCCTTAGATTAGGTTAGGTTAGATTTGACTTAGACCCATGTACCTGTTGACTTTGGTATGTTTCCGACGTTGATTCAGATGGACTAGGTCCTTGTAGATTGGAATAACAGAGTTGGGTCTGATAGTTGAGCCTAGTTGTAGTTTCATGTTGTTGTGATCCTTCTATCTTCTCTCCCCTTTCTATGGCCCCGATGTGTCATCGGAGGTGTCTTGTTTCTCTTCGGCTTTCGAATGTTTCAAGAATGGTTCGGCGGTACTGTGGTTGGTAGTGGATGGCGATCCACCTTGGTTTGATGTCTGAAGCTATTTGGATGGCCCCGCATACTCTACTGGTTGGGTAGGGCCACCGGGAGTACTGGCGAGGCGAGCGATTGGATATGAGATACTTGGGTTGTGTTGTGTACTCTACTGGCTGGGTAGGGTCCTCGGGAGTACCTACGAACTCTACAGGCTTGGGTAGGGCCCCTGGGAGTGTTGGCTGATTGGGCAGCGGAGTATTAAAGCTTTGGATTGGCTGGTTGTTTTATTTCAGGGTTATTGGATATGAGATACTTGGGTTGTCCAGCGTACTTTACTGGCGTGGGTAGGGTCCCCGGGAGTGTTGGCTGATTGGGCGGCGGAGTACTAAGGCTTGGAGTTAGCGGGTTGGTTCAGTTGAGTTGGTTGGTGGTTTCGGTTCGTGGCTTGGGTCTTCCTTCAATTCCGTAGAATAACACTTCTGTGTACCTGTCGGGCTTATGGGGTCCGTTTGGGTTTTATTTAAACGTGTGCATGAGTGTACCTTCTGGTCTTAGGAGGGTTCAGTAAGGTTTAGATTATTCGTACTTAGTTTTACTCCCGATGCGCTCGTGTGCTTTGTTTCATTTTCGCTTGACATCTGTTATTGTAGATTCTATCCTTTTAGTGTGCTTTTACCATTTCTTGCTCAGTCGGCCTATGATGCCTACTGGGTACCTGTTGTATTGGTACTCATGCTAAACTCTGCATCTGTTTTCGTGATGCAGGTCCGAGCACCAGTCACCAGCGTTGAGATCGAGCCCGCAGTAGTCTGTTCTGGAGGCGAGGGTGAGCACATGGCATTCTGGGATTACCTGTCTCAATTTGTTGACATATTTTGTATTGTCTTTTGCTTTTAAGACAGTCTAGTTTATGTGGTCCACTATTTGGCCCTGTACTCGTTTAGTAATTTTGTATATGTGACTTCCAGGTTCTTGGAGGTATCTTTGTATATATAGTTTCGGGTTGTTTCCGCTTTCTCTTATGTGTTCCTTATTTATATTTCCGCTTTAGTAGAGATTTAGTTTTCACTCACAGTCCCATTATTGCTAAGTTCTGGGATAGAGTTTGTCTTGCCTACAGGCGGGTTTGTAGGCTCCATCATGGCTGAATAAATCGGGTAGTACCATTCTATCTCCCCGCATATTAAAGAAGTAGAAATTTTATCTAAAATTCATCGTCAATCTTTTTAGTCTAAATATATATATATATTGGAAAAATTCTCATATATAAAGATACGATGATACTTTTTGATAATCCAATACATTTAAAGGTACTTAGATAGCTTAATGCAATCACCGTTTTTATTTGTATATAACATAATTTTATTGATTTATTGTATTGATTTGTAAACTATCATGATCAAATATATAGTTATTTTTTCTATTCAGCCTTGGTCAAGTTATTTTTAATGAATTCATGCTCTAGAATTCTTAAAATGTTACTAACTTAACTGGTAATCTCACCAAAAGAAGAAAGAAACAAGCAATGAATATAGGAGAAAGAAACTGAAAAACTTTGTTGGAAAATTAAAATGCTTCCTAGAGCAATGGTAATACCTCATAGTAAGGGAAGTCCGCCAGACTTAATAAGGAAGAAAAGGAGTAATAATAATGATCTAGGCTCATAACCTACACAAGTGTAGAAGCCAAGGACTGAGTACCATACAACACGGTACTCAACAAGTAAACAACTAACTCAAGGTAAACTAGTACATAATACAGGTACTCCCAACATTCAAACCGAACCTCCACAACTACAACCTGCACTTAATCAGCCTAACCTACCACTTCACATTT